>VWZK01015952.1:0-54249 GCA_013396935.1 Baryphthengus martii
AGTGAATAAGATCCTGTTTTGGAAGTTTTCCTTCTGTATTCAAATTTGCAAGTGAAACTTTCCAACAACATAGTTTTCATACGCATCTTCCCTGTGTTTTATTGGCCTCCGCTGTGAGAAAACCAAAAGAAACCTTTTGCAAACCGTGCAAAGTAGGTAGACGAATCATCAGAATGACATTAAATGAGATCTGCACAATACCGGATAGCAAACAGAATGACAATCATAACATTTTTTTTTTCCTGTGGTAAAATGGTTGCTTCGGTAATTTCTTATTTTTTGTTTCTATTTACATGCATAACCAAACCTTTTATCACTGGTGGTGAACAAACTTACTCACAAGAAGTCATATACCAGATTGTTTTATTGTCACTTCAGATCGTGTATGTAGATTTTTCAGCCATGTGAATATCCACAGGTTATATTTACAAATATGAATTCTATCTTACTCTGAAAAAAAGTGTTGTAGGTTGTTTTTGTTTGTTTCTTTATAGGAGTTTGTGATAGATAAACTTACTTCATAACCTCTCTAACACATTGAAACTGAACTTGACATTATTCTTCTGAAACTTTCCTTTGAACACTTAAAAACCTAATCCAGATTTTTTGAACTCTTTGTTATATCAATCAAGATGTTTCAGATGACAAAACCATCTCTGCTGATGCGCTTCACAAAAGCAGAAGCACAATTACTACTACTTTGTTCGAGTTAGTCCAAGCATCTTGTGATACAAGAAGCAGCTGTAGGTTTGATTTATAACCAGCTTCCAAGCTTGGTCAGTCTGTGCTGAGGAGAAATGGAAAGGGTGGAAGTGCATTGGGTTGCAAGAAAACTACTCTGCTTTCCAAATATAAATCCTTAACCTTAGTGTACTTAAATTTAATAACCTCTCTTCAGCCTCATTAAATTGGCAGCGATATACTACTGAGTTGCTCACCTCTACATACATTTGCCCACTGAAAGTTTGAAAAAGTTGGAAAATACTTACAAACACACAGGCTAAGTTTCACTATTTCAAGCAAAATCATCAATACTTCCTCGAGTATTTGTTTCTTGTGGTGTATAAACTGTGTAAGGAATGCCAGAAATAGCAACATCTGACAAGAACACTTGGAAATGCAAAATCTAAAGGATGCTTTCCTGACATTTAGAGTGCTTGAACTTGATGTAAGGGCTTGGAAAACTCTACTGAATTCAACAGGCAGTTCATTGTGAGTCTCAACTGTGCCTGGCAGGAACTAGTCCACTCTCCAGTTTGTATGCTGTAAATCTGCCCTGCGTATGGGATACCTTTGCCTAAAATGTGCTTTGCAAATGCCTGCCTTTCTTTCTGTTTATTTGAATCTGCCAGGAAATAAATATTTAGCAATTAGGAATTTTGTTGCTAAGAAATTGACATATGCTGGAGTAACCATTTTGCTCTGCAGTGTATGGTGCTCTCTTTAGGTTAACAGTCGACTATCTTTGATTTAGAAAAAAAAGGTTGCTTGTTGTGCTCCAGATCCTCTTTTTATTTTAAAATAGACAATGGTGCAGGGACAAATGTGGCATTGACTTTGGGAGAACTTTTCTGACAGAAATGTGCTGAGCATCTGGCCTCTGGGAGGAAAAATGAGTTGACACACATGCCTTCATGCCCAGAGTGCTCTGGTGTGCAAAGCTACTGCTTTCAGAGACAAGCAACTGATGCCTCTAGGAGTCAGTTTCTGAGCTAGTAAAGGTTAATTGTGCCCTGCTCCTTTAATTATTGAAATACAGCCCAGCTGTGTGTCTGCAGGACCCATTCCAAACTAGTGCAGAAAGTTTTGAAATGGGCCATGTAACTCCATACAGCAGTCTGAATGCCCCTGCACATTCAGTGTCTGTGGAACATCTTGCATTTCCTCTGCTTTTTTCAGAATCTACATGGTTACTAGTGAATTATAGGTGAGGAGACTAGCTAGTATAGCAAGCTATAATGCAATAAAACTAGAAATAAAGCACTTGGTTACTACAGGGTATAATGAAGGCAAGAATAATGAAGACTATTATGATACCTTTTGTCTGTCTTCAAGGTAGGGTTAATCCTGGAAAATATTATTTTTCTCAAAAATAAGTTATTAGTCTGCTGATAGTGTCCATTAAGCTAAATGATTGATATTGTGTTGAAAGCCAATAAATGTGACCATGTAGTCCTGTTTGACCTTCAAAATCTATTAATTTCTGAACTGTCTTTTGTAGCAAGTAGCTCTACTATGAAACCAATTCTAATTATTTATAATTATTTTCTCAGGTGAACAATGTTTGGTTGTATGTGAAACATGAAAAGAAAACTGTCTCCTGATGCAGCCAACCTGATGTTGCAGTATTCCTCTCTCAGCGTCTTTCGGGGTTGCTATCGAGGGCAGACAGAAGGAAACTCGTGGGCTGCTTTTACTACAGCTGCCCAGCTTGGATCCCTGTGCCAAAAGGCTTGTAGGACAGAAGCTGTTTTTACTGACGGAAAGCACATGGTATTAATGAGATATGCAGTAATGCATTTTCAATTCCAAAGCTATCCTAGAGGGAGGTGCTTCAAGGAGTAATGGAAAGCAAAACACTGGTTATCTTGTTAAAATTTCATTTACGGTACTTCTCATCAGGACATACAAATATGAAAGTTATTTATATTTCTAGAATGTGTGATATTTCTTTCTGTGGAGTGGTTGTACTTGTAATATTTGCCTGCTGAGGTAAAAAACAAAGGCTAGAAAAGAGAACACCTCCTTATTTAAAGATCAGGACTTCATTCTCAAGGATTGAGGCAAGAAGGATGTTCCATTAGTTTGAAGGAAATCACTAGTTAGTTCATTTGTTTTAACCCTGCATTTCTTGAGTACTCCCTGTTAGATGGATCAGTGAGAAGAAGAATAAAAGAAACATATGACTGAACTGTCTTTCATTTTCCCTGTTGTTTTCGTGATCAATCTCATATCCCCTGTAATACCAGCTGAGAGAACATCTCAAAGCATGCCCTGAAGCCTTAACAAATCAGTAGAGGACTATTATCTGCTGAACCTTGCTGTTGCCCTCAGGCTTCAGGTTAGCAGAGGAAAGTATATAAGATGATTTTTTTATTTTATTTTTTTTTGTAGTTGAAGATTTTTACCAAGACTTTTCAACTTGACTCTTTTGGAAGTATACTACTGCTAGATGAGGAATGCAGGATGCTCTAAATATTTACCAGTTTTCTTTAAATGGTGTCCAAAGAAGAAATCTGTCAAAACCCAACATTTTCATGCAGATGGAAGCAGTTTATTCTATGAGAAGAAGCAGAGGCCCAAGGGCATTCTCAGTAACAGGAAAATTATTTGCAGCCAGTCAGACAAGCTGCCTGACTCAGGTATCTACAGTTCATCAGGTCATTTGGTTGAAACCGAAGGCCAAGATGAGACACTGTTCAGATGAAATGAATTGTAATGATTTTTTGTGCATGTGCATTAGCCTGCATGTGTGTTTTTGTGTGTGAGAATCTGGATTATTTGCTGTACACATGCTAAGGTGTCTGCAAAGTTTTTGGACAGCAGCGAAGCAAACTCAAGAACAAAGCAGACATTTCATTCATCAATTTAAGGAGGAAAAAAAAAAGACAAACTATTACAGGAAGAAAGACACATATGTTCTACATTAAAAACCGAGGGAATTGGGAGAAATATTCCTTTAGCAGATGGATCAGTATTGAAATATCTAGCAGACTGGTATGCAAATATCTACTGGTGAACAGTCACCAAATAGTTCTCCTGAAAGAGAATGAGATATGTTTAGCATTCCCACTGGCAGCCACTAGTGGCTGTTCAAATATTTTCTTGTTAGTAGGGAGAGGAAAGACTTGCCTTGCCTTTTCTTGACTCTGGAATTAAAAGGAGGAGAAATATTCAATGATTGTTTATACTGTAGGTATAAACTGCATTTCCCTGGTGGAAACTCAAGCTGTGCTGTGTTAAGCTCTGTGCCAGCACAAGGTGGTCCAGAGATTTTACTTCTAATTGAGAATTAGAAGCAAAAAGAGGGAAGAATTTTTGTCCCAATTGTCTTGTAACTAACTCTCTTGATCTCTCACAGATTAACCAGTGCCCTCGCCTCCTCTGTGCAGGTAGTGGGACAAAGCAAATTGTAAATTCAGTCTAAATATAATATTAGGATGGGTAGAAAATTACTCTGCAAGACTGTTGCAAAGCAATCAGCAGAGCTGGTCTCTTCACCACAAGAAAATGCTATGATATTCCTTCAGCCAGCAGCCCATGCCAAGCCACACACCAGGTCTGGTGCTGGGTTTTGCCACTGCCCTGGTAGCGACTTGCACCAGAGTGCTGTTTGTGGAGGAAGAGAGCAAATCATTAAGCTTCTGCTATGCTGAACTATTTTTTCTCATCTCTCTCCTGTAGCCAGGCAGTCTTCCTGAACTACTGCTTACAAAAAAGGTTCAGCAAATCTGTAGTTAATGCTACATGTGCTTCTGATTATCTCTTCCTTCTCTTCCCTCCCCCCACCAGTGCAAACTTTGGCTTATGTGCAGCTCAGAGAGAGTGGTCAGAGGAAGTAAAGGGCTGATTTAGGGAGCTGCTGATTTTCTCCATTTGGCCCTGACTCTAAACAACAAACAATTCTTCTAAGTATATAACTCATTTGTAGCTTTACTGGTAATTTCTTCCTGGATAGGGGACCAGCAGCATCAGAAGGGAAAAAAGGTACAATCATAGCCGCAGTGACATGTCTTTAATCACCTCCTCCCTTCACTCAGTCTGAGAACCATAAGAATTTAAGCTCCTGCCTGCAGACCACTGGAATAGGAGTCATTTGGGAGCTTGGTCCTGACAGCAAGCACATGTCCTCTTCTCACTCAAAGAATAGGGGTTTTGCTACACCACAGCATCAGGACACACAGCTTTCATAATGCCTTCAACATTTTTTTAGCATTTATAGAGTTTTTCTTTATTTTCTCATGTGTACCTGTGAAGTTTCCACTTGACAGTTTGCCGGAGACAGCCTGCTCTCCACTGCATGTTTGCAGGAGTCACTGCTATCCAAGAAGATCCTCAAGACACCTAAGTCCCAACTAACAAAAAGCTACTTTTAAAGGCAGAATAGGTATGGTACTCATACATAGGTTTTGTGCTAGCTCTTCAAGAAAGGGTTTCTTCTTCCCAGGAAGGAAAAAAATCTGCTTTCAGAATGAGGCAAGTTTTACCAGGAAAGCAAGACTGATGGGAAGTTATTCTGTGCTTAAAACATTTTGAGAGCTGGAACAACAGTCAGAAGACCGATGGTGGTGTGTTTGTATGCATTGTATAATAAATTGCAAAAAAAGATAAAGAGCAAGTTAAAGGTCATTAATGCCTAAACACCGTTTCTAGTCATCCCCTTCTGCTGCATGGGGACCATAGGCTTGTTGTTCAGGGAAATTAGTAACTGGTCCTCACGTTGCAAGACCAGGGTCTGGGAAACATCCTTCATGGGTAGTCCCATCTCATCAGGTGGGATTGCTTGGAGATAGCCTCCAACCAGAGCAGCACATCTCCTTATATCTGGATGGAAGTTTTCCCCATGTTCAAAAGCACTCTTTTTGCATTATAACAGCATTTTATAATATATTATAGGAACACTTGGAGTCTTGGCCAACGTAAAATCCCCACTGTATTGTTTTGATGGGTGGGAAGAGACTACACTGTGGTGTTTAAAGCCTTAATACAAACAAGACAAAATACAGTGGTCAGAGATCAGCAAACTCTTCTCATAATATATTGATAGGAATGGTTTCACCCAACATTTTGGGCAGAAATATAAGAAATTGTATTAATAAGGATTTCTAATCCATGTCTTTATTTTCTTGAATAGTATTATCCACCAACATCACAAGCTGACTGGAAACTTCTGATAATTTTCCTTGAGAGAAAACAGCTGTTGAATAAACTGCATTCTTTCTGGTTTTGCTTCTTAAACAAGAAAAAAAGACTGAAATTTTGTTATAAAACTGAAATACCCAAATCAAAAAAAATTGTACTGTTTTGCACTAAAAATAAGGTGTTTCATTTTTCTCTTGTTTATGAAAGCAGAGGAGGAAGTCATTGCATGTAATTTTTACAAAAGTAAGAATTTTCAAAAAGCTCTGGTTCTGTTCAGAATTATAAATGAACATTGTCAATTAAATACCCATCTGCAATTTAAGTATTCTCTAGTGGTGCTAATGGTCTGTGTGTAGGGAAGAGATGGTACAAACAGGAGTGATCCAAGAGCAGACAAACTCTCCTCCACCACTCAACCCTGTGTTTGGAGTCCTAGTATGCAGTGCTCAGCCCTGCATTGCTCAAACATTGCTGTGCGCTGGAGCAGAGCTTCCAGACAGCCTCACAAAGGGCCTGCCACAGTGTGTCCCCATCTGCTGTCGATTACTGCACGAGATGTGCCAGCCTCACGTTGTCAGAGGCCAGCACCCTGGTGCTTCTTTTGCTCAAAAATAATAGTGGCCAATCTCCAAAGCTGGCGGGCATCCAGCCTCCAAGAGGGCTTGGAGCAGTATTTCCCCTTTGAAGAAACCATAAGTCCAGTGATGGATCCTTGATAATGGCAGTGAAAAACTTGCTGGTTTCTGATGGGGAATCATTACCCAGTGCAAGATCCCAGAGTTTATGAGTTATCAAACTGTGTCACAACATTAGAGAAATGAAGATAAAAGTCAAGTTGACCAACATGCCTGAAGCCTGCCTCCAGCATGGCAATGTATTTTAAATAGCCCACATCCACCATGTGCAAGCCCTTCAGCGTCATCTGGAGTTATTTGGCAGCAGGAAAAAGAATATTTCCAGCCTTGGAAAAAATATCTCCAATTACCTGTTTTGAGCCAAGTGATCAAGTACAGGAAATAGTAATATTGGGGGGGGGAAGTCTTAGAGAGTTGCTTAAACAGTTACATTTACTTGATGGGGACTGGCAGTCATTCAAAGTTTGAGGAAATGTGTAGTTGTGGCTGATTCTGTTATCAGATGAGTGAGAACCTGTTGCATGACTGATAATGGGCTCAACCCTTCTATCTTAAGATACAGTTCATCTTGTTTGGGACACTGACCTGCTTGTGCCTCTCAGTCATGTTTTTATAGTTGATGAATAGCAAACAATGACTGGCTTTGCATAAAGCAACTGGAAATTGCACGAAGTCAAATACAAGCAGATTACATCGACTTTGCTCCTTGAATTCCTGGCTCCCCACAGTGCCCACGGTAGCGCTTGTCAGCAGCACAATTCTGAGGTTCTCCCTAGCTTCACGGAGCCGAGAGAAAATTAATACTGGAGAGGTCAGGTTACAACAACAAACGAACATTCAAATTCGGTTAAATAGAAGAAGCCAGATCGTTAAGAAAGGCAGGCTGCTGTACTTAGACATAAGTAGTCAGTGCAGCATCTTGTTTGTTAAACACTGCCTTTGTTTATATTTCTGCTTTAATTTCCTTTTTTTTTCAGCAATAGGTGCTATAGTTTTGATAGTGTTACTGTTGGCAGAGATTTGTCAAATTTAAATACAAAACCCTCTGGAGGTACTACAATCCAGTTGTTTATATATCATAAAGCAAGATGGAGACATCTCAAATGTAAATTTTCAATAGCCATTGAGTCTTTGGAGCTTGGCAGAATTTAACACTTTCTACTGTATCAGCAGAGAACTTACAAATAACAGTTTCAAAACCTTAAGTGCCATAAGGGAAAGCCCAGTTGGCAAAGTAGCGCACTTTCTGTGGCATTATCTCCAGCAGCTCATGTTGACCTCATTTTTAATATTTGTATTTCCAGTTATGTCTAACTTGTCCAAGTTCTAACTTTTTGCTGTTATCAGGTGCAGAATCTCTATTCTGAAGCAGTGTGAAGTAATTCATAAGCACTGAAGCTAATCTCCAGTAGCCTCCCTTTCAGCCAATTTCTGCTTTGCACATTTCACCTGATTGCCTAAATTTTGTCAGAACTAATGTGCAGGTCCTGCTGTATGAAATACTAACATCTGCATGGAAGACAGGTATTTTACATGACCTGCCTGCAGAAAAGCTTATATCTAAACATAAGCCTTGTTAGACACACAAGATTCCAGGTGACAAAGAACCCTTGACAAATAGAATGCGACCTCTGCTTAGTTTATCTGGGCATGTGGATGCTTAGAAGGACTATTCACTGATGACTCCCCTGTGTCTGAGGGGCAGGGGGAAGGAATCAAACTGAGTTGCTCCTTTTCCCCTACAAATGGAACGCGTAGAGCCTTTTTGCTTCTACATGCTTCCTCTTGTCATCAAACCTGCAGGAATGGAGAGGCACTCTTTATTTAATTCAGCTGAGGATGGATGACAGGCTTTATAGCTGTTGAGGGAGAGAAACAGTCATCTAACTGTTCTCATTGTGCACAGAGGGAAAGTATGTGATTGCATATACTCAAACAAACAAACAAACAGAAAGTAGACTTGTGGCTGAGAATGCCTTTTGCTTGTCCCAGGATTGAAATGACGTCAGATGTCATAGGGGTTCCCTCTGAGAGTGAGACCTGTATACTATGGAAACAGTAGTGTTCCTGCCTACTTTTTAATGGAAATTAAGTACACACACAAAACATTTCTTATGATGCTTAATAGCACACCACTCAGTTCTTGGCCTCCATTATTCATGTCTGATGTTGTGGTTTTAGGCACAGTATAACAAAGAGAAGGAGACAGTATAACAAAGGCTCTTCAAGCATTCAGATTTTAAAACAAATTCACTTTGACTGTCTCTAGCTTCCCATTGTATTAGTAAATAGTTTAAGCCCAGATTTGGCAAAGGGCTTAGGAACAAGCTGAAAGCAAAGCGTATGTTTACTTCCTAGTATCCTCAGTGGTTTTTAAACCTAACATGTTTACCATTAAGTATAGGCATGAACCCTCTATAAACAAAGGGTTTAGAACCTACTCCAAAGCTTTGTAGAGTCAATAGAAAGAGTTACATTGACATCCTTGGTTTCAAAACAGACCCTTAAGGAGCGAGCTTTGTTACTTCAGTGTGAAAATTTGCCAGGAGACTTCAAACTGCGTAACAAGCAAATTGTAGATGTCAAGCAAATATTTTAGTATGAGTGATTTGCCTGAGTCTAATCAGGGGTATGTTTCAACAAGCATGGTGGACCAGATCCTCATCTGGTTTTTATAAGACAGACTCCATGAATTTGGGAGGAGCTATTCATAACCAGGATAGCTAAAGAGCTAGTCTATTTATAATATTTGTGCTAGAATGGGTTATACTCCTGAGCCTCCTTAGCCAATTAATCAAAGGAATGTGTGTAAATACAGACAGCTCTCTACGTCTAATCTGTCAACAGTGCATACCCCAGGACACCACTACAATGAAAATCTCTGAAGTTCTCTGGAGAACTTGATGTTGGGGTGAGGGTAAGACTTCATGAAGCACTTGTCTGCTTGATATCGCTGTCCTCAAAGGCCTCAAGAGGTGGAGCAAGTCCGGAGCCTAGAATTTCTGGAAATCTAGTCTTTATATCGCACAAATCAATAATTAAACTTCACCTTCCTATAGAGACAATCCACTAGAGTGCAGGCTTTATCCGCAACTAGAAGGGAAGAAAGAGTCAGGACCTGTTCTTGCTGCCCTGTTACCCGCAGAGCAGCCAACATTTACCGAATGACCCTACCTTCACAGCACAGGGGAGAAGATGGAGGTGCAGTGCACTTCTAATTTCAGGGAGCTGGCAGATTGTGTGACTGCACACATGGCTGCATGCCAGAGAAACACTCTTGGTACCCAGCCGACAGATCAACATCCCTCTCCCACAGTGTCCTCTCTTATTCAAGCATGTCGTTGCATTTGTGCACCAGGGAGAAGCTTTTGCAAGGAGTTCATCTCTGAATCCAGCTCATTCATAATTCCCTTACTCTTGTCTCCCTTGCCACAGCTCAGTTGGGAGAGACTGCTAGCTATAGGTGTTGAAAGTTTGGATTACTATTAAATTTTATATTATGTTTTTTGTCTGAAAACATCTTTGAGCAATGCAGCTTTGCCAAAACTCTTTGTTTATGAAGGCACTTCAAATTCAGGAAAACATTCCTTTTTCTCATTTTAGAAAGAGAAAACAACCTTTCATTTCCCTTAATTAAAAAAAAATAATGTTTTTTATATTGTTCTTGTTTTCTTTCACTTTTTTTAATACACACTTCTCAGAATCTGAGGAAAGAGCACTGAAAACCAAGAAGTGGGATGGAGTTCGACAGAGAAAACCTCCTATTCTCTTTTTACTTTCCTTTCATTTGCTTTCTTCTTTCTTCTTCATCTTCTCATAGGAAACATGTTACAGCCTCCTACATGTTTTTAATTTCAGTTGGCTTCAAAGAAGTAAGCACATATCATATCTCCCTGCCCAGATGTGCAGGAGTGGGCAGTGCAGCTGTGCAGCCCCCATACCAACTCCCTCCACCCACCCAGGAGCCAACATCCCTGGTGCCACCTGTACTTTCTAGGCACATGAAGATGTCATTTCCCTAAACAGATCGTCAACCACAGCTTGTTTGCTGCCCTATCGGATTTTCTGTATTTTCTTTGTTTCCTTACCTTCCAGTATCTGCAAGTGTCCTGGGACCTTTGGATCCTAGAGCCCGTGCTGGTGAGGAAGCATTTACTTTTCAAGAGAGACTCACATGATTGCATGCAGATACAGGGTTAACAAATTACTTGCATGTAGCTTATTTGTATCATTTATTTCTCAACTGTTTGGAGAAACCACTTACACATCAGCTCGCTGACCCATGTGAGTTTTAAGCTCAGTGGATGGTAGCACTTAGACACGTAGCAGGCCAATTTGTGGGTGTGCAGCTGGCAGATATATGTGAAGTGCTACCATTTGGCAGTCACCTAATGGAAACCCTGTTACTAACAGCCATGTGTGCACATCTGTTGTGTTAGGAACATTCCTGGAGCCCTTCGCTAATTTCACACCTTTATTCTTTGAAATGATCAAGGTGGTATTCACATTTTGTAATGTGTAGTCTCCGTTTGGTAGTGCCACTGCTCATTTCAGTCCTGGTAGATAGATTTAAATAATTTTTTGGAAAAGTGCTATTGCTTTCAGTTTTGACAAAATACATTGCCCCCCACTAACATTAATTGTCTACACCTGCTTATTTTATTTCTCAATTTCCTTCTAGATTTCTGTCATCTGGTTTTCAAATCCACAGCTTTATATCTGACTGTCAATGATTTTTATTTTTTTGTTGCTCTTCCACATATTTACTAGACTCACACAGCTTGCAGTAGTGGTCTAAAATGAAAACCAGAATGTTTGTCTTTTGACTGACAACAGTGCCCAGTAACATTTTTTCCGAGGTCCAATTTGGGTTTGACTTCTCGGCTCAAATATAGATGCAAGGCTTTGCAACACCTTGGTACAAGGCAGGGAGAAGAGATTCTTCTGCTAACAGAAAAGAATGTCATAGGAGTGGACTTTGCCAAAATTTAATGATTTTCTGATTATCTCTGATATTTAAGCTTTCGTGCACAAACAAATGTGACATAGAGCTGTCTTAGGGCTGTTCTAAATAACCTGGTGTCTGGTTTGGACCTCAAGTACCCATAGTGTTAGGAACAGACTCTACTGAAAATTGCCTTTGAACACTTCTAGTTGAGTTTAGTATTCTGGCATGGCTGAGGACCAGCAAAAGAAGTATCTTTATCTCAGAACATAAAGTGGATGGATGGCTTTCCAAATCACCCCCACTGAGTGCAAGGGACCAAGCAGAGCAAGCACCACCGCTGAGGGACGCACCGAGGAACTTGCTTGGATGTGTGGCTGCAATGTGAGTCTGAATAGCAGCAAAGAGGCTGCATGTCTCTCCCTGCTCCTCCTCACTGCCTGTCTCACCTGAAGTGGTGAGGGGTCTGGTGGTGGTATGTGCCAGCCAAATCCAGCAGCTGCAGCCACAGTCCTCTTGCTTGCCAAACCTGCTGCAAATGCTGCACACATGCCCATGCTGGGCTGCTGGGCTGCAAAGAGCTGCAGCATCAGCGGAAACAAACCTTGGAAGAAAAGGATGAAATTGCATGTTGTGGGGAGGGTAATGGAGAGGGTTGGGAAAGAGAGGGAGCAGACAGAGCAGGAAAGTGGCTGGACGCCTTTTTATTTTACTTTTTCAAATGGAGGACGTTTGTTCCGTGCTCCCTCCTGCAACATGAGAGGGGCTGCTGAGGTGCTGAAAGGGAAGGAGGAGGCATAAATAGGAAGGCAAAAGGGCCTTTTGAAAAAGAAAATGCAGACCAAGGAGGGAAAACTTGGAACTGATTCAAAGCAAACCTCCACCTAACTATGAGGAGTGGGCCTGTGAGTCTGAATGTGCTCTGTAATTTGCTGTAGCTTGTATCCTCTAATTTAGCCACTAGGTGTGTTTATACAGAAGTAAAACCAATTCAGAGCAGGTCAGGAAGTGAAGCTATGTGTTTTATGGGACTCTGTTTGAAGTGCACTTAACTACCTGTTTGGGAATACAGGTTTGGCAAACAGCATAGCTAGAAAAAGGAAAAAGAGTATTATTTTTTTTCTTAAGAGTTCCTTAGTCATTAGTGAGTTGTACTGGAAGCGTTAATATATTGCCATTTGAAAAGTTTGTTCAAGAGCTGCACGTCACAACACAGTAATGGAACTGCTTAAAAAACTGGAAAAGAAAAAGTTACTTTCCAATTTAGGAATAGTCACAGGAGTGTTGAAATATACCCAAAGCATACAACAAAATCTGTGTTTGTTGTATGATTTGCATTCATTTGTCTGGCTTTTTTTTTTCATTTGGCTCTGAACTGATAATTCATGGACTCTCTCACTGATCCTAGTATTTATGGTGGGGACAGCATTTGGAGGCTAGTGAGGCAAAAGGCCTGATTATCCTAAGTCTCATTTTGCCGTAAGGAAAGAAACCATTGAAGAGGCGTGTGTTGAGGTGAGAGCCAAGGGGTCTTCTGGCTTGACACTGATTATTCAGGACTTGGCAGCATTTTCAATCAGTAGAGATGTCACTCTGCTGCTGCTGTCAGTGATCATTTGTATAAAGCCAGTGCCCTGGAGTATCTTCCATAGGTTAGATCCATACCATGCACAGTGCTTGGTGAAACACATGTTAAAAATCAAGATCAGAAAATAAAAATGGAAGTAAGAGCTAAGAAACCACAAATGGGCAGAAACAGAAAGACTGTGAAACAGCAAGACCACATCAATCAGGATAGTAAGCCATGCTTTTGACACCGATGACCTAACTCCTTCCCAGTCCCACAATTTTACCCCCCTCAGAGCCATTTCCTCAAGAGGTCAAACTTCTTCACCTAAAACACCTCTTTCTCATGACATTTCACCCACAGGTGTGGCTGGTGCTTTCCACATGGCAATGAATATACTGAGCCTTTAAAATAAGGTGACCCACACTAGTCATCAGAGGTGTGAATTATCAAGGACTGTCAGTGTGCTAAAAGCATTTCATTAGAGCCCACAAGTGGTTAAAAGAGATTGCACCCAAATCAGATATAAGCTTTGAATTGGCTTATTGTTTAGAGGCACAGTTTGTGAAGGAGTGCTGTAAGGTCTTTTCACTTATCTATGCACAGAGGTATAGGACTTTTAATTTGTAATAGATGTGGAGGTTTGATTTGTTGTGTTTAATGCTATTCTGTCACTTACTTTGTAAGTTTGCCAGTGGTTTTGAGGGGACAGTGTTAAGTGCTGCAGCTTGTGAGAGGTTTCAAAGAATTTAAATCCAAAGGTTGTTAAGGGGTTATCTGTTTGGTATATTAGATTAGACAGAAATTGATATTTAATAAATAATTGTTAATATAGCTAATATATCAGTCTGAAGTTAATTGTTAGTAGTTGGTCTATGGTTTATAGACTATAGTCTATACTTAGTACAGTTGATATATTAATCTATAGTTAATAAACAACTACCATGGGTACAGTATCTGTTAATGCCACAAGAACATCTGCAAACCAAAGCAATTCATATAATACTTGTAAAAACTTTTGATTTCCTTAATGTCTGCACCAAACATAGGCATGAGTCATCTCATGTGTTCTGGAACACCACACATGCTGTTCTGAAATGGGGCTATCCATTGTACACTCAAACACAGAAGCTTGTGAAAAAGACAGGTGAATACAAAACTAATGTAGTTGTCCAAGGCACACATTCCTGACTGTTGTGTCTGATTGTCAAAACCTTTCAACATGTTGAAAGGCAATTAGCTGCCATTGGGTATGTCCTGAAAATCTGTGGCGACCTGCTGGCCATCAAAGTCACTAATTCATATTTAAGAGCACGGGGTCACTGCTGTGGCCACTTCCCTGGGCTTTTGATCAGGTTTGTTGGTGGAGTGGAGATTGCTATAACGTGATGGATGATCTTGGGCTCCCACAGTAGGGATAAACCTGGCTAACATGATGGTCAGGGTCTTAGGGTCTGAATGTGGTCATTAAAATAGCAAAAATGTGACACCATTAGCTTTGTTTCTGCCTCTGTGGACAGGAAAACACAAAACAGAGAAAAAGGGTTTATGCCCTGCTGAAGGAATAATCAGCACTAGTGCATCAAAGCAGAGGCAAGCAACAGAAATACTGCTCTGGTTTTCATCTCTGCACTTGTAAATAAGCCATCAGAGGCTCTGTTTGCTGAATATCTCCTAATGACAAGATGATATTGTCACGATAACAAGCACATATACCAGCCTGAACCTGCACGCCTGGTGAGAAGGAGCGCTGTGGCTCCCACATGATACAGGCTGGAATCCAGGCTGGAAGAAATAAATAGTCTTCCTCACTGGTTAACTGCACTTCAGATGATTTGGGTAAGTACAGCTTCCCCACCAATGCTTCCTTGTTGATATGCTACTCTGAGACAGGATTTTCTAGAAGGCTCCAGATCCAACATTTTGTTTTCCTTCATTGGGAATAGGAAGCTTTGTGCCCTGCTATGAACCTAAGCTCCCTAAAGGATCATTAGTTTTCAAAATTTAGATCACATCCTCATTAGAGGGAATGTTCAGATTTCCCTCCATTCTTGTTGAATTTCCACTCTAACCTGTAGACTTACAAAGGCAGAGTGATATGAAATACTTATGATGGAATTAGCCCTGGCTGATACAGAACTAATGTGTCTAGCCCATCTTCTAGTGCACTTGGTGTTCACCTTCACCTTCTCTGTATCTGATGCTTGGAGGTGTGTGCTTATGCACTTGCTTCTCTGAAACCTGTCTCACACAGTCAGCCCCTTTTCCTTCTTATCTATCACATCCCATGAGAAGTGGGATTTGTGTTGGTTCAGAGTAGGTCAGTGTGCTGAATAGCTGATTGTTACAATTGTTCAAGGTAATCATGTTCCTGCTCTATGCACAATTCTTCAATGAAATACCCACAGCCTGAGCAAGCACATCATGGTGCTCGTGTTAGCCAACACAGTACTCGAGATGAGAAAGGTCATTTAGAATAACAGCGGCTGCAGCTTAGGCTTCACAGAATCACAGAATCACAGAATGCCAGTGGCTGGAAGGGACCTCAAAAGATCATCTAGTCCAACACCCCTGCTAGAGCAGGATCACCTACATTAGGTCACATAGGAATGCATCCAGATGGGTTTTGAGGGTAGATTTCATCTGGCAGAGGATAGGAAGGAGCTATAAGCCTCAGCACTGCTGTTATCCCAGGGAAGATCACTCGACTAGAGATTGGTGGGTGGATAATTTTTGGCTGATATTAAGAAGTTAACCCAGGTATACTCATGAGGACTGTTCAAAGAAGTGGCTAAGCTGGGGCTGGAGCTAGTAACTACCTTTTTTGTCGAGAAAAACAAGATCCAATTCCCAAGATAATTCAGTCTTCTCAAAGCCGAGTTTTGATGTCTCAGCTTTCCTTCGGGACTCCTGGCTCAAATACTGAATCACAGTGAGACCCTCTTATTAATGTTACATCCACCCACCCAGAGCTGCAAAGACCAGTTGTCTATGCATCCTGGTCTAGCCGCCGCTCTTCTCAATGAGGCCACAAGGAACTTCCCACTGTTGGCACCTTCCCCATGTTTCCTGGGGTTGAAAGGGGACTTGATTTACATTGAGTTTCAAGCTAAGCACATTGACATCAAAGCAACGGAAATCAGGCCCCAGTAAGTGGTTTATAAATGCAGCCTAAGTGTTTTGAATCAAAATAGTTCTTTCAGTAAAGTTGGAGGGGTATGTCTGTCATCCTTATCATTGTTAGTTTCTGTCTCAAAAACACTGAAAAGTCACTGACACTGAATCCACTCTGGGGATCATTAGAAAAAAAGTTTCCATTCCTAAATGAAACTTTTACCGTTAGTTGTTTTTTTGTTGTTTTTTTTCCCCATTCTTTTTTTGCATAATATTACTTGACGAGGATATTAATCTAAACTGAGAAGGTATGTTAGGTTATCTCAGAGAAATGGCCCATGGGTTGTATTGCATGACATTAGGGAAAAGAACCTCAGCTCATGCATGATTTTCTCATTCCAAACAGAGAAGACAAGGCTTGCTCTGCAGTGGCTTAACAAAGAGCCTTGGGACTGTTTCGGCCCACTGAACAAAGAGTTTATGCAGAGGCATCCAGCGAGGACCAGATGTCTGATTCATAAAGTACTTAACTGAAATGACAAAGATATATGAGTTTGGTGGATGTTTCTTTTAGCAAATGTGCTCATATCTCCAAGCTGGCAATGACTACATTTCCTTTCAAATCTGGAAGAACAGCATCTTTTTGTAGTGCTGTGCATCTATTGGCTGCTTGGACAGCATAAAACAAACACAATATTACAAGTAAGGAGGAGGGAAAACTCAATGGCTTTTGAAATAAGCCTCTTGTGTTACTGAGCATCTGAAACTTCTTGGAGTGCATGTGTATAAACACAACACAGAAAAACAAAAATAAAGCTTGAATAAATATTTTATATTACAATTCACCCAAAGAGCTGAATTGTTTAAAACCCAGTCTTTATCCAGGTTTGACATTTACAAATGGATCCTGGATATCTGATCAGCTGAATTAAAACCACCACTGCTGTAACACAGGAACTGATGAACTGAGATGTACAGGAAAAGAGCTATGCCTCAGAACCATCTTATCTTCTGTCTTCATCTGCCTGAAATGGCTGTGTAGGTGCGGTGGTGTGATCCTGACAATGTGACCCAGAACAGAAGTGAGATATTTCCCAAAGGAAAAGCTTAGACTTGTATAAACTGAGGTAAAGAACGAAATACAAGAACATGGAGGTACTTCTGTCTTTGCCTTTCATTGAAACCTTTAGGAGTTGGACATCAAGGTTTACATGATGGATATGAGCCTAAATGCAGAAGGTCATGCTTGCAGCAGACTTACTGCCAACCTAGAGGGAAGATGTCTGCTGAACATATGCTTAGGGTGCTTCCTCCAGGACTGCACAGAAACCTGAATCTCCATATCACAGAAAAGTGTGGGACAGCAGTGGTCTTTATTTTACAGTGTTATCCAGAATGGACACAGATTTTCCCACATGCTATGCCAACAAGAAAAGACTCTTCTATTAAGGGATGTTACTTTCATCTCAAATGGAGAGATGTCATCTGTTCTTCCCTACCTTAATGAGAGAGCAGACAGAAGTTTTGTTTCACTCTACAAAAAAAAACCAAACAGGAAAACCTTAGTTCGGATCCAGAATTAAATTTCCTGTGTATCTGTTCTCGAAACACTATATATCCGGTAAATTCTCCTTTTCAGTTTCAGTTTATCTCTTCAAAATGTAAAATTCAAACAGGCCTTTTTGCTTGGACTTGATTCACAAGAGAGCCTCCAAACAGAAAAAAAATGAAAAAAAACCTCAGTCATCATTGATAAGCGTTCTTCAAACAACGTTGCTATTAAAAAAAATCACATTTTTTTAACAGCTCTAGGCAATAGCACAATATTTTTGTTGTGGTTAAAAGCAGTCAGTAAACTGTACCTCACTGATGAAGTAAGTGAAATTGTATAAATATGCTGTAAATTACTCTTTACAATGAGACATCTGTCTAAGCAAAATCTTATGTTATTGTACAGACAATATAGAGAACTTTCTAGCACTGACCTTAGAGAAGACATATTGCATAGCCCAAATGCAAGCATGAACATGCTAAGTGTAGCAAATGCAAGTATACCAGGATGCTTTCCTTTCATTAGACTTTCTCCCTGACCTCTGGATGACAAGGGCATAGGAAAAGGAAGCAATTTTTCTTCTGTCCTGGGGGAAGGAACATTTGAAAGAGATTTCCTGTGACTGGACTACATCATCTCTCTGGTGCCTGATCTGAAAATCTGGAAGACCACCTTTTCATAGCATCCATCACAAATGCTTATTTGCTTTTTCTCCATGAAATAACTCGTGTCAGACTCACAAAAGTTTTAGGTGAATATTTCATGTAACTGGATGGAATCAGTCAATATATTTTAGCACTTCAGAGAAATGAAATGGCTTACAGACACAACTGTTTTAAAGCCAATCCTTCTGATCTCCTTAAGTTTTTAACTATTTCCCGTCTTTCTCTTGCTAGAGTCTATAAAGGTCTCTTACTACGGTTCAATATCACATATTTCCTCAAACATTTGGTTGCAAATTTGAGAAGAGGATACCTTTTCTATCATATGATTATATTTAATAGCTCAGTTTGTGTCACTTTAAGCTGTGGCCTGTTGAATTATGTCAAGGCCAGACATCAGACCCTTTGTTCTCAGAGTCACAGGTTCCCAGGGGGCAATTGGCTATGGCCAGCAAGCCTGAAATCAGTGTAGGACCTCTCTGGACCTTTAGGTGGTATCCACCTAAAGGCAATCTTTGTTTCCACATTTCTTATCAGAAGGCCTTCCTGCTGTGCAGCAGAGCTTTCCTTTTGTTCCAGGTGGATGAACTGTATGCCACAGCCTTCTTCCTTTGCCTTTTCAATTTGTTCAAGTTCTTGTTTCATAAGGAAGCATCCACCAAGAGTATCACTGTTTACATAAATATGTACATGGTTAACATTAATATTATTTAGATTACATATGTTTAATTATAAAAATCACATATTAACATAAACATATATATTTCTATATAATATACATTTTATATAGAACCCCACTTGCATGAGAAGTGAGATATTGAATGAGAATTGAAGGTATAAGTGTAGGAAAACAATTGACTCGCACCCTAAACAATTGACCAAAAATACATTGCTGAACTCTTTCCAGTTTTGGGCTCAACAGATGTTAGGAGATTTATTCTGAGGGTATAATCGAGAACCTAGCTAGTCATTTTTCAAAGAGAAAGAGGCATGGGTTGCATTTACAGACAATGCCAGAATATGGGTAGTATCAGGGTAGAATTTGGGACCAGTGTTAGTATTTCAGGGAGGCAAATCAGTGAAGAAATAAAAGGTAATATGTTCACATGAGTCCTAATATATTGGTTTTTTTTCCTTTGTTCAGATTGGGAATGTATAGCCAAAAATTTCACAGGACTAAGAGAAGTAGTGTTAAGCTTAAAACTAGGACAAGTGGTGTAGCTGTGTTGGGAGATCAGCCTGGAAACCATGGACGGGATATCAGGGAAGGAAGGACCTGAAAGTAGGTTGCATGTGGGGCTGTTACTTGAATATGTCCTAATAGTAAATTAATAATTTCAGTTTTATTTTATCACAAGTCCCTGGAGCTTCTTTGAGGAGCTGGGGAAAAGGTAATGGTATGAAGAAATGGAGAATTCAGGAAGGATCAGTTGTGCTATGCTGAGAGGTGGTGTCAGCCTGGGTACATATTTTCAGAAAATCACTGGAGTTACAGGACATTGTCAGTTAGAGATGAATGGTCACCTCTGATGATGATGTTCAGGACAAGTTTCCAAATGGAGATGAGAGGAAATAGGCATCAGTTATAGAGATGCTTTTAGGTCTTCCATTTTTAGTGGTTCGCAAGCCGAGAGTTATAGGTAGGATTCAAGCTTCCAGAAATTGAAGAGCTGAGGTGACAGAGGTGTTCAGAGTAATCCCCTAGTTACTTTTTTGTCTTTCATATATATACTAGAGTTAGGGTAGACAAAAGGGACACTAAAAGTGTAAAGCCAAACAAAACCACTTGATCCTACGATTGCTTTTAATTCTGCGTTTTCTGTGTGTTGTATGACTCAGAACAGTGTTAGGTGTTATTTCAGATATATACTTGGATATAGAAAGAAATTCAAAATAGGTTACCAGATGTATTGGAAGTTAGTATTGTCATTATTCCTAAACTACTTTGACCTGAGATTCATAGGTATCAATGGCCTAGGGTTCATATTTAGTGTATTTCTAGCATTGGAATTAGCAGTGTCATGGTGTTCAAAGAAAGAAAGCAGGGAAGGAGTGCTAAGTTTTGCTTTAATGTCATTGAACTCAAGTTTCAGTTTCTAAAAATCCTCAACATAGGATGATGCTGAGGTTTGGGTTTCACAGAGGTCAGCAGACCAGATCTAAATGTGTAGCTAAAACAAGGGCTGTGATTAAGGTTGAAATTTAGGCTGGGAAGAAAAAAAAAGGGAGAAAAAAATAAGTGGCTGAGAAAAGCCTAGTAGCCAAAGTTAGGACTGTGTGTGGCTTCTTGAATATTTTTAGATCTTAGGTTTGTGGAGTGGGTGAGGCTGTTTCCTAGGTTATGGTGGTCTTCGGTTAGGAAAAGGAAAGGAAGAAAGTGAAGGGCAACAAATGCCACAATCAGAAAACATGAAGAGACAAGGTCAAGCAGCTTGTGAACAGTGCTTGAACCTGGCCTGATGTCTTTTGTTGCTGCATTCTTGCATTCTGAAGCCTAATCTTGTGTACCTACCAACCTCTCAGTAGCCCCATGGCTCTTCCCAGCTTCTTCCTGGCGTTAGGGACTCAGACAGGGACGGCCCTTGGCTCTTCTCAAGAGCAGGCTTAGGGGATCTAGGGAAGAATTGTACTGGAGTCACATGCCCTCTGCAGAGCAGGGATGAGTCTGGGGTCATGATCAAATGCAGCTCAAAGCATGCCTCTGCTGTCCTAAGGTTGTGCTGGTAGCACTGGCTCCTCCTATGACTTTTCCAGAGCTTCAGTTTATCCTTGTCCAAATCCCAGCCACGTGTCTAACTCCAGTTTCAGTAACACCCACTGACTCCAGTGACTAAAAGCAAAGGGGTGGTGAATGCTGAGACCAGCTCTGCTTTTAAGTTGGGCTGGCTGTCCTGAATACACTCTTCACTAGTGCACCTCTCAAGTCTGGACCCTTAAGTATAAACAAGTTGCCCCTACAGGAATCTGGCCTAAGAGTAGTAAGTGAACCCACTTAATGTTAGCCATAAGGTAGGGTGGAATCCACGCTGAATCTGCTGATGAACATAGCTTATCAGTCTCTCGAGCCTCTGACTGTCAGCTCTTCCTAATCCTCAGTTTACCTCTGCCCTGCTGTTCCTGGATACCCTTAGAAAGCCAAGATTTCACCTTGCACCATGGTCTCCTGTGTATAGCAGTCTGCAGTGCATGTACTTGGTGATTCTTTCCACTTTTTCCTATAACCATATGACTTTAACCATAACCCAGATGCTAAATGAGCCTCTTGTCACCAAATATTTATGGATTGAAAGTTAAGGGGACCAGCTTTTCCACTATTCTTTAATTCAGTCTCATGATGTATTCTCCACTTGTAATTGCAGCTTAACGTTTCACTTTGATTTCTCACCCTAGCTGTAAATTAGCCAGCCAGCACTAATTTAAAGATACGTAAAATGACCCAAAGACAACGGCTGAAGGAGCTTTTAATTTAATTAAATGGCCTTTAGGTGTAATGCTGAGGACAATTAGGATTTTTGTTTATCACAGTTTTAAACCAACACGTAACTTTCATACTACCCCTCAACACTAGTCTCAAGGCAGCTGGGAATCTCAAGCCTAAAAATACAACAAAGAGCCATTTGAACATCAGTCCTCAAATTCTCATTGTAGGCCACTTACCACCTTTTTGTTGCCAGAACCTTTTAATAAGCAGAAAAACATTATGAGCTCCAGAGTTAATTTAATGTAAACAAAGAACACAATATGTGAAAAAGGTTTAAAATGAGTGCTGGGAAATGCAACCCGCTGTGCCTGGTGGCCCATTCTCCTTATCAGAAACGTACTTAAAACTGTTAGTTAGGGATCCAACATTTGTCAAATGAATGACAAATCTAAAACTAACATCGAGACCTATGTTGTAATCAGTCAAAAGGTTCCCTCTTTAATGCTTTCATGCTTTATGGAAACATTCGCCCTTATCTAGGTCTCATAATGTAAGAAAATAGAAAAGTTGAAGTATTGCAAGTACTCTTGTTGGAAACAATCCCCAGGATATTATTAGTATTTCTTTGCAGTATGATGAGTTTCAAAAAAACAGAACCCTAATCTAAGGCTTTTGTTATTTCTTCCACATTCTAATCACATGTAGAAACTCTAAGTTTAAAAATTAATATATATACCTGTTTTTCAAACACCTTTTTTTCTTCTTTTTTTTTTTCTGTAAGGCAGGTGTTATACTGTACAGATAACATAATTTGGGGATTTCTATTACAGAGAACTCTTTTTCTCAGTCTACATTTAGAAATTAAAACTGGGAGCTTCAAAAAACTATGTACTAAAATTCATGAATGAGCAAGGTCTCCAATTCGTCTTTTTTATCCGACACTTAACTAGAACTCCAATTTCTCATAGACTGAACCCTAACTCTAATATGAAGGTTATTCCCATAATACCAAGCACCTAAAATCTTTTTAAATACAGAGCAAGAAGAGTGGGGTCAATACCAAGTTGACTCTCAAGCCTCAGCCTACTGCACTGAGAACATCAGCCAACAAGGTAAATCACCTAGTACAGTAGTGACAGAAACACATTACCAAAAATCAGGGGGCCAATGTGCTGTGCTGTAGTCAAACAGCCACCATTCCTGCTAGGACAGGGGTGTGTTAAATGTCACCCTCACTTTTGCAACAGCTGCTTGAGATATCTAACATGGACAGAGACTGAAAGATAAGGAAAAAGAATATAGGATTCCTGTGGCCATGCTAGATTACAGACCGTTTCTGTGACAATAGTCACAAAGTTTTCAAGCAACCTAAGACAACAAGCCTGTATTAGAAAATAGTAAAGTAGAAAACAGCAATTTTCAAGACACAAGGGATAACACTTCAGGAAAGTTTAGTCCTCAGTCCGCATTGGAACACCACCCATGAAAACATGAAGGAATAGTACAGAGCCGACATACAATTGCTGGTGGCCACACAAAGGCTCCTCCACATTCTAGAGAGCTCTGAGCCTCTGCAGGAATCATCCAGGTTCTGTGGAAAACCAGGATGGCTGAAAGCAGCTCCCAAGCTTGATTTGGTTTGGCAGCAAAAGAGGTCAGTGCACATGGCCCTTGGTGAGTTATCTCACACTGCACCCTCACAGCAGAAAACTAGTCAGTGTCTTTGGCATCAGAGACTAATAATGCTACCTGGTCTTAATTAAAAAAAAATTCATTCTAAAAAATATGCTGAAATATCTCTCTTTACTCATGTCCTCTGTTTGGCACTCAAAAAAGATTGTACTAATGGATCACTACTGCCAAGATACTGCATGCAGAGTAGTTTTGGGGTGTTCTTGGGCATTCTCTTCTGTAATGCTGCATTTTTGTATTCAGCACATCTCTTCTTTAGTTCTTTAGTTTAGGGTTGTCTGCTTCTTAAAAGAGCTTAGTCCGAACTATATGGTCATTGAAATGGCAGACTGGATCCCAGAACCAAGCCTATCCAAGTGAAAGTGCTTATATGATTGTAGAAAGCAGAAGAGGTAAGTCTGGGACTTGCAACATGAGAGTAGTCTTCCCCAAGTGCAGAAAGGCTGCAAAGAGTGAGATTTCATAAAAAGTGTTAAAGAGGAAGATTGCGGCTTATTGTGGGTACCTGAGAACCAGGATTCATTAAATGCTATTGTCATTTCATTAAACTTTGAAGGAAGTTTCTAAGGCCTCAAGGGAGAGAAAAAGCAACTCAGAAAGCCACAAGGTGCATCCCAAGAGGTGCATCCCAAGAAGAGGTGCAGGAGACAAGGGGAAGGAGCAGGACCTGGCAGTAGGTGGTCATTCAGCCCCTGTCTTCCTTGCTCCCATTCTTTTCTAACAAAACCAGTGTGTCCACTGCTGGGCCCCTTGTGGCACCCAGATCACATACTCTCCTGGTAAGGGAGTACCATGCTGTTGCCTGCTGCTGTGTGTGATGCAGACTGTGAGCAGACACTCTCTGCATCCGTGTTACAAACCACATTCCTGGCTAGATTACTCATACTCCACTGGCTGCTGTTTTTCTTCATGTGCACTCATTTACAAACTGTTAAACAAGAGACACAAAGCTGTCTGTAAAATTAGGTCACGTGTGTTGCCCTGTAAAGCCATTTAGCCTGACAAACCCAGGATTTTCCTGCCATCACAATGGAGTTTTTAAAGCTCCATCCATGACAAAATAAAAAATAGAAAATAAAGGGAAAAAAAGAAAAAAAAAAAAAAAGGAAAAATGGAGCGGGGAAAAAGAAAAAGAAAACCAGAAGATAACTTAACCCATCCTCCCCACCCCAGAACCTGTGGTACCAAGTAATAAAGATGATGTTAGTATCCTGTGAAACGTCTGTGAAATACTGGAGTACTGTCCTTCAACAAGATATTTAATTTCCCACACTGGCAGATGTTTCTTACCATAGTTAATTCCCTTTTCTTCCAGTGCATCTGCATGTGGAAACTCCATTTTATACAGAATATTGTTTTTGTCCAGCGATCTCTGTGCCTTTCATCTTCTGGGCCAAACATGAACTGAATCCTGGGATGAGAGAGCAGATAAGAATTGACTCAAAACAGATGCCAAATTGGCCAGCTGCTGACTTTCACCCAGGACTTCAGACTCAGGACATCCAGCACCTCTGCCTTTCCATGAACTGAACATCCTTCCTGAGCTCAGGACTTTGGCTGCCTTTTGGGAAAAAAACATTTTAGGTTCAGCAGGGTGAGAAAGGATGCAGTTTGAAGTATTCCCCAAAGCAGGCTTTGGGGAAACCAGGAAATGCGAGCTTGCAAAAATTATTTTGTTGGAATATATCTGTTAGAAAGCAAAAGTTTACAGCATGACAATCCCCTGATAGCAGGATAAAGCCAGGCAATTTGTCTGCGAGTGCTACTGGGAGAGTAGGGAACTGCCTCATAGAAGATGGAAGGAGAGAAGTGGGGCAAATCAGAGTTTGTCCTGAGCCACGCTTGGGAGATTCCATTTTGGGGTGGAGGAACAACTTCAAGGCAGGAGCAAGTCCCATCATCCCTGTGTATGGATCTAGCTCTCACTAGATTTTATGGGGAAACCATATGTTAAACAAATAGAAAAACTTAAACAAATAGAAAAGCTTTTACTTTCCACTTTAGGATGTTGTCATCCTGCACCAGGTAACTGGAAGTCCAGAGGTGTGGTTGGAGTAATTGGTTTGTGCAGCAGGACCAGCACTGTTTTTCCCACCAAAGCCAGGGTGAGGGCAGGCAGTGAAACTCTCAGTCTGCTTTGCTCTGAACTGTTACGTATGTCCTGTGCTGGCTGTAAATAACATCACAAAATTACTTTTAAGAGCAGCAATCCAGAGCCTTTACAATGTCAGATGTGTGCATGTTGCAAAACGCTGAAGTCTTTCTTGTTTTCTGCCTCACTGTTGTCCCTTCTGCAGCACAACTGGAACAGGAATACCAGCTGGAAACAGATGAGATTGTGAATGATTTATTCTACCTTTCAATGGCACTGCACCCTAGGTGCTGGGACCAGCAAGGAAGCACGCTGATGATGCCTCCCTCATGAGCATGTTCTGAAAAGCCAGAGCTGGCTATTTCGTATGAACCTAGGCCAGATGACAACCACAGGCAGAACTCATCTGACATTTGAGAAGGTGTTTGTATAATTTCAATGAGAGATTCAGATGCAGGAAAACTGAAGGTCTAGCTTGAATCCAGCGAGTGCATGCAAAAACCTTCATTAGCATTATCTGATAACCAGACAACAGCATTACTAGTTTAATTTCTCTCCTGCTAGAGGAGT
This sequence comes from Baryphthengus martii, assembly GCA_013396935.1. NCBI lineage: Eukaryota > Metazoa > Chordata > Aves > Coraciiformes > Momotidae > Baryphthengus > Baryphthengus martii. The sequence goes on from VWZK01015952.1 coordinate 26,113, forward strand.
GTGGGCTAGTGATCCTCCTAGTGAGGTGAAGCTGCTGTTAAACAGGCATTTCAGCCTGAACAGTGGAGTCATAATTTGCTTTGAGTGCCATTAAAATTAGCAATAATGTTTTTGGCCTTCCCTCTATCAGATTTAGTTTTTCTTTTATAAGGTAAGGACATTACTTCTAACTGCAAGATCCACGTATTACGACATTCTGTATACCTTATTAGTTGTTTTTTGGACATAGTAAGGTAGTTTCAGCTACTGCAGCTCTGCCTCTGTTAGTTGTGGTGAAGTTACACCAGGAATGAACTTGAGTCAGCAATTTTAGTAATAGCTCTAATATTCCTGTATTATTTGCACAGCTGGGGCTGGAAGGATAACACTAGACATCTCATTTTCTCATTGGTAATTATTTCATAGCTTTCTTTTGCTAGGCAGAAGTCTGGAGGAAAAAGCGTCTGGCAGGGCTGATCTACTCCTACTTCTATCACTTCCTGAGTGATTTTGGAGGGAGGGACAAATAGCCAGGTAATGCCACTGCATGTTGGCAGTATCCCTGTTTGCTATCATTCTGTTTTGTCAGGAAGACTGCTCCTCTGGCTCAGTCACAGATCTGTGTGACCTTGGGAGAATCACACACTCCTTACCATCGCTCCTCAATTCCTGTTCTGCAAAACTGGGCTTTGGATAGCCTTAGTGTTCATGACTGAAAATGCCCATGAGTTCAATATTCCTCTTTCGGACAGACTGTCCTGCAGCTACCTTTTCTCCCAAGAGAACCTTTTCCTTATCTCCAGCAACTATGAGAGGGGTCGTCTTTCCCTGCCACCAAATAATAGACAATAACTTGTTTTCTAAGAATGGAGGAGTGTGGAGGAAGTACTTGTGTATTTCTTAGAAATCTGATAACAGGATTAGCTTCTAAGCATGCAAATACATATGACCTTAAATGTCATTGTGGAGTATCTCACAGATATTAAGCACAACTGCTGACCCTCGTGTGTAAGTAAGGATTCACAGGGTTATGTACGGGGCATGACCTTTCTTGATAGCGGTTGTGCAAGTTGCCTTGTAGTTCCTGTGTTGCTTAGTGAAAGTCTGGATGCATAACTAAAATATAGCAATAGATTCTTGGAGAAAATACAGTATTACCTTATATGAGACCAAGCCAGTCTCATGAACATAGCTAAAATACCTCAGTAAGGAAGAAGACCCATGCTTGAATGCCTTACCAACACATACATCAGGTTTTTTGTTCAGAGCAGAAGTCCAACTACATGCATGCACACACACAGGCACACATACAAATGTTTAATGCTATTTCATTTTGAAATAATAGCAAACGTACTATTGATATCAATGGGAAGATGATCAAACTTGCTATGATGAAGAGGAAATGCTTTACAAGTAGAAAATGTAGAATGCATTTCTTTGTTTCGCTTCTTATTTTGATTGTTTGTGGATATTATGTTTGAGGTAACGAGCTCTGCCACTATGTAAGTGGCTATCTCTTCAACTTGGGGATAAATCCTGTATGGCCAGGTGAATTTGAAATGTGCACATTTCCAGGTAGATTTTGGTGTCACAGACAATAGCAGAGAAACTTCTGCTAATAGGAACAGGAGCAGGATCAGATAATGATGTCAGTATATTGCAATTTGCATTTACAGACTCAAAACTGCATCTATCCTCTTGTGTTGAAACACTGGTCATGGACAGCCACCTCAGACAAAATGCAGCTTTTCTAGAAGATTGGAGGAAAATGGTTTTGTCTCAAGTTTGTCCTTTGGTGCCCAGAGGATGATTCTGTGAATGGTTATGAGCTTTAGGGTCTTCCAAAACTGGTCCGGAAAAAAGTTGATCATTAGTTGTTTGGATCTGATGTCACTTGTCTGACATTGCGTAAATTCTTGGACAGCTGACAAAATGCCATGGCTCAAATTAGAAATCAAATGGTCTGACAAGATAGTCTGTTCCCCATAACTTCTTTTCAGTGCAGCCAGTGGTAACCCCTGAGAAATCCACTAAAACCAATTTGTTGAACTGTATACCTCTCCTAGAGTTTTGGACTCTAGCCCATGTCTAGATGACAGTTCTCTTAATAGGAGAGTTTCCTTATAAAACTAGAAAAATTGTCTTTGAGAGGTTCAGCATGACTTTGCAAGTCAGATTTCCTGAAGCTGCAGAATAATGATGATGTATAAAATATGCCTGTCCATTATTAAGCTTGTATGTGATCTCTGATCTCCTCCTCAAGTGTCTTACAAGGGAGAGCTGGCTGTGGGTGTGTTTGCAGAGCTCAGACACTTGAGCCTGACCGAACCATGCCCTGTGAAGGCTGTCAGGAACCTCCCAAGGCATCTGGAGCTTCCAGGGGGGGAAATATCAAAGTTTTATGAAAACAGAAGAAAGGATTGTTATTTCTCAGCTGTTGTTTAGCTTATTTACCATGTGCAAGTGCATAAAACTTTCCTTTTCCTACTTTTTTCTTTTTTTTTCCCCCGTGTGTTACTTTTTCACTCTTAGACTTATCAGTCTTAAAGCCTGTGGACAATTTGTGTGTGTACTTCTGTTCTGAAAACCTCCTGTTTCAAATATGAGAAATTATACAGGAAAAATGAATGTGAAGACATAAAATAGCCATCACATTTTTTCATTTTGAAAACAATATTTAAGGGCATTTTTTAACTCCATTTTGGAAAAGGATTCTCCCATCCTCTACTGACTCTCCCTCTCCAATGCCAAATTCAAACTAGCCATCCATAAAGTCTGTATCTTATGCCTAAAAGATCTTGATTTTCACGTGTGAGACAAAAGAAAATTAACGTTCTTCCTTTCGGCTGTTCAGCACATTCCCTTATATATTAAACATGTGTGGCACGTCCCGGTGGTCAGCTCTCTTTCACAAAATCATGTGTGTTTGGATGCACTACTGTTAAGTATGTGTTACCTCAACATGATTTTTCTGTTGAATAACAATGCAGGGTTTACTGGGAGGGATGTTACCTTCTATTAAACAAACTGATCAAAAAACCAGATCAGGTGACAAGTACACAAGCCTTTCTGTATGTCTGAAACAGGAAAAGCAGACTGGAAGCTAAATACATGTGGAAATGAATTTAATAATTCCATTTCCGTAATTAAATACATTTTGTGTCTGTAGCACAGGGCAATGTCAACAGGGTCATAGGACTCTTAATACCTGGAAGGGGGCACAGAAAGAAAATAAATTAGCTTCAGCCTCTAGATAGTAATTTCTGAAATGAGGAAGGCTGCATTTTGTTGATAGATTTAATACAGCTTTAAGAAGAAAAATAGTGTAACACACCTTCTCCCTGGGTCAGTCCAGTGGCTTTGGTGCTCTAAACCACAATTCTATTAAAAGGGAAGCTGAAAAAACACAAGGCAATAAGATAATGTCTCTGGATAGATCATGCAGGTAGGAAATGGATCATTAGTCATCATTGTTCAATGATCTTTGCAGGATACTCCTTTCCCTTCTTCATGCAGGCTGCATGTTTCATGTGGAATGTTCACTTCTGCACCAGCCTGGGGACAACATTCCTGCAGATTGATCAGAACCAGCTGCTTGCCTACAAACATGGACAGAAGGAAGAGGTCATGAAAGATAGATATTTGCAGCCAGAGGAGACATCCCTTTAGAGACAAGCATGGCTTTGCCAGCAATATTACCTCCCATTTGTCATTAAAACTACTGTGGTGGATTTTTTCTCCTGGGCAGCTACAAGGTCTGATGACCCTGTTTCTGTGAAGAGGGAGTGCATTCAAGCCCTTTTTGGCAAACAGTAATGGCTTTTATTTCCCCCCAGAAAAGCAAGCCTGTTGAACTGCAGTTGCACTGCACTGTCAGAATCCTGATTTTATGTCAGTATCATTAGAAGAGTTTGAAGGAGGCATTAATAGTGACATGTCAAATTAAATAGATTCAGTTGAGGGTCAAATCCCACAAATTTCCTACTTGGAGCTCAAGAGGTCTTAGCAAGAATCTGCATTGGCCTCCTCACTTTGTGAAAGATTGAACCAAACACGACACACAAGATAATCAGAAAATATTACTTGACTTCTCCTGAAGACAAGTAGGAGTTCTTAGTTTAGAGCAGAGAAGGTGCAATAGCACATAAGCCTTCAAACAGGTTATGAATGGTGTAACGATCAGTTCTTTTGTGCATGTGGTAAGGAGTGTGATGGGAGGAAATAATTTTCATTTTCATTCAAAAACCCAAGAGATTAGTCCCTCCCCAAGAGGCAAAACACGGGTCTAGCTAAGCTGATGGACGGACTGTCAGAGGCAGTAGGAAGGAAACTGTGGTTTCACTGGTTTACAGGAAACGTGCCACTGTGGTATTTTCCTGCAGTGGCTTCTTGGAGTTTGCAGAAGGCAGTACAAAGGGGAGAGGGTTTAGAGCAAGTGAAGGTGCAGCTGGTTGGACTAAAACCCCACATCTTAGAAAGGTGGGGAGAGACCCAGGGTCTGAGAGGAGTGAGGAGAAATGCCCAAGAGTGAAGGCAATCTGAGCTGCAGCTGAGAAACACGAGGCAGGTGAGGTGGTTAACACTGCCTTGCCTGTAGAGAGGAGAGCATAGTGAACCCCAAAGCAGCTCTTGAACACCACGTTGGGTCCCTGTTGGTTAGGACTGGACTATGAAACTGTAGACTGTCTCAGAGCTGAAGAGTGAATGCTTGTCTGCCTCTGAGGCCACAAAGTTGTGGTTAGCATCATGAAATGTTTGCAGTTGCCTAAAGTATAAACTGTGAGGTTTTCCATTGTTGAGCTGTTGCTGAGTTTTACCTGCTAAGCATTCTGTGAAGGTGACTGGTCACTTCAATCAGCAGCTCACTGTGATGGCCTCCTTTCTTCAGCTACTTACCTTGTGTCCTTATAAGCAATCCCAGGTTTTAATGAAGAAGCATTACTAGTGTGCAGATTTCTTTAAAACTTTAAAAGTAAAAAGTTCCAAAATCTCTGTATTATCAGAGCCCTTAATGTTACTATGTCTATTCAGAAATCCTAGGCCACTCCTAGACAAAACTTTCTGTGATGCAGAATTATAACTGAATTGCATGTTGCTAATAGGTTTTAAATCCTCTGTCTTTGGCATTTTCAGCAAGTTGCAATCAGCAATTACTTCAGCCTTATGACTCCTACCTGGCCACAGTTCCTGTGTGTTTCACCTCAAATTCAGCTTCAGACAGGCACAACATCCCATGGGAAAGCTTTGTAAACACCAAGTCACACCTAACTTACTCGGTTATTTTCATCTCAGCAATCAAGAAGGAGCTTGTAAAAGCATTCATCAATTTTAGATTCTGTGGCAGCCCAGTCAGGATATTTTTGTATTGTCTCTGTTTTTCCCTTAAATATTTCTTACTTTCCTAAATTACAGTTTTATATCACTCTGTAGATGAAATGTGTAATGTTTTAGAGTGTCTCTCTTGTCTTTTGGTGTTTCACATGTAGGATGAAGGTTGGTTAGCAGAGATGAAAACTATGCATGTCTTGGATATAACAATTTCATAAAGTAAAAGATTATTTAGGTATAGAAGGGCAAAAAGAGCAGCAAATAATATCCGCAGTCTAAGCAAAGAGTGTGTTAAATCAATTACTATCATTGCTAGATGATCCAAATATCTTCTCAATATTGTTGGGGTTTGTCTATAGTTTCCCTACAACAGATTATGAAACCACAATGATATCAAACTGAAGTATAGGGGTTTGCAAAGTGCTTACAGCCAGAAGAGGGTTATTGGAAACAATGGTCAGAAAGCCAGTAGATGCTGACGTGAGACATGCACGTTTCTACTGATTTAAAGATACTGCCAAGAAATGAGAGACTGGACATAAGGAATGTCCACTGAAATAATTGAAAGTATCTGTAAGGCTGAATGACGTAAGATCTATCAGTATATTGTCTGTGGTGCAGCATGTCTCTTCCTTTGAAGAAAACACGGCAACTATCTTTGTTGGCCTAAAATATCTATACCAGAAGCATTTTGGTGCTGAATGCCGATGTTAATGAGAAGTGTCTTCGGCCTCACCTCTATGACATGTCCTACCACAGGAGATTCCTTGGGTACTTGTTGATGTTGCAGGTGTGCTCCAGCACAAGGGTAGACTGATTACAGTAATACTCAGCCCTCCCCTGAGAAACACCAGGGGATTCTTATCTGAAGAAAATTCCAGTTAAGGGTTGCAGCCTTAACTAGAAGCTCACCACTGGAGCCCAGTGCTGGATGATGGAGTTGTCAATCACATACCTTCTCCCTCAAAACTCACTAGATGTCAACAAGGCAAGCTACTTTTCCTAGTAGCAGCGCATGACCTCAACCTCACCACCCTCACGATTTTCTTTCATCTGTGCTCAGATGGCATGGGATAAATTGTGCAACAAGGTTGCTCCACTGGCTAGGAGTCTGCACCTCATGTCACTTAACTGAGGCTTGTGTGGGCGTGTAAGCTTTCTGGCCATTTCTGCACTTAAAATGAATAGAGCCAACTCTTACCTCACACCAGGAGTCTGGAAAACATCTCTTCCCTCCTCCCCATTAATTACTTGGAAGAAGACACGCTGCAGCTAATAGCTTGAGGTAATTCACTGAATTCACAGCTAGCCTGGAGCCATTGTGATTGTGGGGGCTGGAAGATCTGTGTTTGAACCCAAAAGCTGTAAACAAATCTTTAATGGCATGATTTATGTAGAAGACTGCATCAATACTTTATGGTGCAGAATGGCCTCAGATCATGACATCAGGAACTCCTTAAAATTGCAAGAAAAAATACAGGCTTCAGGCTGGGTGACCTTAATTAAAGCAGCTTTGCAGACTGACCCCACAAAATGCATATTGTGCAGAGCGAGCTGTATAAGAATGTGCTGTAGCCTCACAGAAAAAACCTTCTTAACTGTGAGTGACTACAAGCAGGGACACTATGAGGGACATAAAGTAGATACCAGTTTATGTGCTCCTTTGGTCTCTAGGTTTTTCAAGAAACTCTGAAAAAACACATTTCCTGAAGCTTCATTCAGTTCATTCATTCTGTGTAGCCTCAAGCAACCAGTTGAATGACACACAGGACAAGCAATAGAAATACAACTATTTGGTGGGAAAAATACAGGAAAAAAACCCGCAACATTAATGTCAAATTGATTTTTTTTTTCCATATTCAATTTGACTTTTGGAGCGAATTTATTAACTACTTTTGCCCACTGATGCATGTCATTATGAAGGCTACAATGGCAGTAGCAATACATGGTCTTACGTTACAGCTGTCTATGAAGTTCAAGAAACAACTTCGTGGGCAGAGAGGGGCTCACAGCGCAGTATTGTGCTCCAGAAAAAGTGGCAAACTTGCCTTTTGTGATGACAGGCAATCAGCTCAGAGTCACAGTGCCACAGCATATTTCTGGTGAAACTACAGCAATTTAAGCAAACCATTTGTTATTGAATTAAAAAAAAGAGGTAACAGGTCTGTCATATTTAACTTTTCATAGACTGGTTCAAATGGATTTGGATCTAAAATAAGCCCTAAAAAAGATGTCTTGGTTGGGACTCTTTTATAGTATGTGATCTAGGAAATGCTGAATTTTCTGAAAAGACTTCTTACTGACTCTGTTGAGTTTTGATCAAATAGCTGCAGGACTGGCATGAGACTGGTTTTCCAGTCTCCTGATTTTTGGTGCTCCTATCTGTATTCACCATGATATAGTTACGTTGTGAAACTGATGAAGTGCTTTAGTTGCACGTGCAAAATTAAAGGACGCTTTTTGGAATGTTGGTGGTAAATTCCTCTGAAAGCTTTGGCTCACATGAGGACTATCATGATTATTTTATTACTCAATGCCAGGTTTGCTATTCCCTTAGTACATTTGATCTTAACGAGATCCACATTGCACAAACCCCATGAAGTCTGTAGGGAATATATACAACCTTGCATGTTTATTTAATGTTGCTTACTTCCAGACCACTTAGGATGAGGAGAAAGAAGAAGGCTTGATTCCTGCATGTGCAAAAGTAAAGGCAGATACAAGCTGTGTCAGGAAATTAGGGGCACACTTGGAATTAATTAGTTTCTGTATTGCTTTGAGAATATTATATGCTGGGCTTGAGGAGTGCTGCTGATGTCATCCACCATGAAAGCACAGCTGGAGCACAGCATGAAGGCAGCAAATCCCTGAGACAGAATCACACTCTTGGTATTTCAGCCACAGCCATGTGCAGTTTTCTGGGAACTAATGCTGTCTTACAGACGAGGAAGTTGGTCTGGAAGCAAAGATGCAGATCTGTCACCATAGGCAGGAGGGATTCTGCCCAAAGGCAGGTTGGCCTTCAGAGCTGGTGTGGCACTGCCATCCACTAGCTCCCATGCATTCATCCAAGCCATGGTCATTTGAATTTGCTTGTACCTGCATACGGACCTCTGCATAAAAAAATGATGAATACTTCTTGCATCAGGGTTATGAAGGTGTCTCCATACCTGAGCCGTACAGAGGGCCCTGCAAAGCAGTAGGAGCAATAGGATGAGGCTGCCAAAAGCAAGAAGGTGAGGAATGATGGTCTCGGTTTAGGAACAGGAAAGCAAAACATTAACTGAAATGATATCAAATTCTGCAGATTGCTTTGATTTGCAGGCTGGGAACTGAGCTCCAAGTGGTGGTCAAATCCCCACTCAGCATGTAAATCCTGAGCCAAACAACCTCTCTGAGTAGATCTTAACCAAAGAGTGGAGAGGAAGACCTGTTTGAAATGAAGACCAGCGGTACTCTGACTTTCCTGATATTGTCATAGTTTAAAACCTGGAAAAAGAGAAACTGGGAGCAATTTAGGTCAGGCAGAGCTTAGTATAAATCATAATTAATTAGTCTCTACATTTGTTCAGGACAAAATTACAACTGTAAGCGCAGATCAGTATTCCCCACGTCTTCTTGGTGGACAGCATTCACCTTTCCACTGGGTCCTTTCTGTTGTGACATTGCTGTTCCCTGGGTCGCTGTTGTATGAAACCCGACTGCGTAAAATTGGATTTCTTTTAACCCAAATGCAAACAAGAAGCTCTTGCCCAGGAGTCTATCCAGAATGAAGTGATCTTTGCTGAAGGTGAGGCAATTTCCTCCTGCTTTAGCCCCTTTGCCTTCTAGATCCTGGGCTAAGCATTCTCCGTACTATAACGTAAAATGTTGCTAAATTCATAACACTGCAGCTGCTTTTAGTCGTATTGAGAGTTAAGCTTCCCCTTTCCCCATTCTTTAGAAAAAGAGCAAGCATTTCATCTGCATTTACAGCTCAGTAAATGCAATGTCATCTTTCAGCTGAAATTTGGCTACACTGTGAATTGTTTTGCTCTCTTTCCTTTCCTGCACAGCTGGAAATGAATCTCTCTCCAGTCCTTTTTGGGATGGAGTGAAGACTGGAGAGAACGAAAAAATATCTGGCAAGGAAAATGCTTGTCTTAGATAAAGTGAAATAATTTGAAGTTAAACAAGACAATGTCAATTCTTCAGGGTTAAAGTGATACTTGGGTCAACACTGGGCTGATCAAGCAGCAGCTAAAGCTGGGGCAGCACAAGCTAGAAGTGTTCTGTAGTTTGGGGAGAAGGGGAAGGACAGCTGACCACTGGTTTAGGCACAGATCCGTGAAACACACATGTGCTCTCAGTGTCCTGAAGTGGGGGTACAGAAAGGGCTCTGACGTTTCACGCAAATTACAGCTGACCCCTCATTTGCATTTATTAGATGTGGTGAAATTGTGTCTGGGTGTAGTAGTCCAGTCACTTTCCTCCCTCCCTCCTGAATTTCAGTCCTTACAAGACATTTGACACAACGGAAAATTATGAAAGAACACCACTTCAAGTGAAGCTGTGATGCACAAAGCTCCTCCTAAACCACGGCTTGATACTGCAAACAACTCAGAGCATGACTCAGAACCACGTCTCCTTCCCGTCACCACCCTTAGGGCTGCAGAACAGCTCTGAGGCAGTGTTAGACAGAGTCACCTTCTCCCTTGCATTTCACATTGCTTGCAGAGAAAGAAAGGTCAGACCAAGAAGCCAGAGAGATTTTGTTGGGGTTTTGCTTTTGGAAAATATGCTATGGGTTTCTGTCAGACTTGAATTTTTTCCACAAGTCATCTCAACAGTCTGCCTGCTGGCTACTTCCACCAGGCTGCCCATTGCAGGCATCAGCTTGAACATCTATTGTCCTACCAGCTCAGGAAATCTAAAGCTTCCTACAAAGTTTTCAAACCTACAAGCAGTAGAAGCCAAATCAGTAAGACAGAAGCACTGGCCTACTCATGCTGAAGCTGTTTAGAGTAATGCTGACACCAGTTGTGAAGCTTCATGAAGATTAACTACCCACCTCCTAATTGCTTTGAAATTCTTCATTTTCCCTGCAAGAGAATTCAGCTCTGCAAGGGCCTCTAGAAAGAAGTGTGAGGCGCTACAAAGAAAGGAAGACAGGCTGAGTGGAGTTTCTTTTTAAATAATAAAATGGTAAGAACCTGTAGTTTGTGCAAGGCAGGACACAGTAATTAACAAGAAATTTCTAAGGCTCCAGAGAGCCCAAAATATGCCAGCTCGGACTTTCAGATAGAAAACCATGCTATTTTCTTCTGTTTGGCAGCATACTACATATCAGGACGAACAGTATCATATATGTAAATAGCTACAATGTCAATTTGAAGCTAAATAAGAAAGTGCATTAGAGCTGTTTGCCCACATAGCAGCTCTTTAAATTGGGACAGTTTTCCTTGCAGTGTGTACTTGCTCTTCGATCAAACACACTTTTTTTCTGAGTGTATGGTGCTCTCTAAGCCTGTTGGTGGGAATGGCTCAAGAAGAAAAGGAAAGTAAAATAGCAGAATATGAGCAAGAGCCAAACACAAAAGCTCAGTCTAGAAGTGATGTGTTTTGCCCTGTTTCTCCTTTTGGGGCCATCCCCCAGTGGTGAAAGGAGAATTTCAAAGTTTATAAGCCAGAGGCTCTCTATCCTTCTTGTTTAAGCATTATACAAATGATCTAAATTCATTTAACATTGTTGATACTACATTTTAAACATTCACCAAGCAATACTGGCACAGCTGTCTATATGGACAAGATTTACAAAAAGGAGGGAGAAAGAATATTAGTTGTAAATATTAGTTTTTAATAAGATTTACCACAATACAAAATCCTTTAATGGTCAAGGAGGAGGGGGAATCAGGGAACATCTTGAAAGAGACAGTCTTACTGCAGTTGACTAGGCCATGTTGCACCATACAATTCTTTCTCAGTCTTCATTAGGAAAAATGTCTCGCTCCATCCCGCTGTACTCTTTAGAACCCCCAAATGAGTCATCTACCACTGTCATTGCATTTTAGTAGCTTGCTTCAGCTACTTCAATATTCCTGTGCTCAATTCTGCCTATGGACCTCCATGTGAGTGGCAGTGGGAAAATCCTCAAAAATAGGACACCGCAAGAGAGAGAGTTGCAGACAGCTCCCACCACAAGCAGCTTTGTACCTATAGATGACCTCTTCATCCTGGACATTGCAGACAACTCCCACCACATGCAGCTTTGCACCTATAGATGATCTCTTCATCCTGGGCAGGTAGTGCCCCTAAAGAACTTAATAGAATTTTCTTCTCTTTGTAACAGCCTTATTCACTCATATTGCATAACTTCATAGTGTCATTCATAATTTCATCTATATTCTCATGGTTATTTTTTCGTGAACAGATTTGCTTCCCCTTTTCCTGTCACAAAAATCACTGTCTCCCATTTGCAAACAGCCCAACATAGCCGCAAGCCAATATAGTCATATAATGATAACCATAACTTAGAATAAATCTAGCTATCACTGGCAAGCCTGTAATAACTGCCTCCTGAATGTCAACCCGGGAGGAAGGGATAGGTACTTGGTTCAGTGACCCACATGCAACTACCACATCTCCGATTTAGGACCAGAAGAAACAAATTTGCACCACACCACAGAATGTGAAAATGGTACTGTCGGATTTTATTTTATTTTTTTTAATTCTTCTCCCATGGTCTTAAAGTCCTCACTGTATTTGCAAGAGTGCTTCAGACTTACAATTTCAGAAACTATTTCAGTTCCTTTCTCACACCCAAAACAGTGGTTCTACAGATGAAGCTGTTTGGCAGTCACAAAAGCAGAAAATAAGTGACATTACACGTGTGTGCGAAAAGTAACTGCACTTCCAGTTTGCTGTCATTATAAGAGTGCCACCAGGTTCCTTCCCAGTAGAGGGCAGAAAATGACACGAGGTTCACCAGGCACAAATACGATGTACTTAGGTTTTGCCGGAGCTGCTCAACAGAAATTGATCCTGACCAAGACTTTGCATCCAAAGGAGATTTGAGAGAGTTCAGTGCTGTGTACAAAGCCGAATTCAGAGTTCACTGCAGTAGCAATACTCTAATGGAAAAATCTGCATCCAGGTATTGCCAGCCTTTGGGGATATTGCAGTCTGTTTGAACTTGACCCCTGTTATTCAAGCCTTTCTCAGCTATACCATTTCTTGTTTCCAGATATGTGAAAAGATATCATTTTTCAAAGCACACTTCACATTATGCTTAATGTAATTTTAATTTCTTAGACAATGCAATTATTTTGTTTGCATAACATACTGTTCAACGTCACCTTTGAGGGCTATGGTACTGATAGCATCTAGATCATGGCAAAACACAGAAAATGAAGAAGGAATTATGTTTTGGAAAACAATATTTGTGCAAAACAGGTAATACAAGAGCATGAGCATTTTTAATGCAAACAACACCTCCCAGAGGTGAAGTTACAATACACATGTGAGAAAGTCAAGTTTGGGAATGAGCTGCATTCTGAAACCTTGCTTTTTTTCTCTCCTTTCCCCATGGGATGTTATTCCCATTTAACTTTCCTACCATCTCCTGCCTACGGGTGGTGACCGTGTCAGCCTTGCACCAGAAGGATAAAAAAGATCTGCAGAAGATACTATTCCTACCTCCCAGGACTGGATGCAGGATGCATCCAGGTGATGCCCTCAGAGGGGGCCAACGTAGCTAATTCTGTCACCCTGTTCCCTGAAGAACATTTCTGCTATAATCTGGTTGAAAAATATGCACAAAGGGGAACACATAACTTGTAAGTATTCCCTCAAAAAGCATGATTCTATAAATACTTTATATTCCTAAAGATGATGATCATTTTCTAAACGTTAAGTTGTTGTTCTTAATACTCTGTGTAATCTAGAGTCCCTGTGGCCCTTGTTTTACCCTCCCTATGACCTCAGTCTTTCAGGCGTTCTTTCACAAGAGCACTCTCCTATTTAGGCTTGGCAAAATATAGAGTGAAAGACTAACCAGTGCATCCACTTTGCAACTTTAATTTGGTGAAAGTCTTAGCTGCATCCATTTAGCTGTGGTAATGGTGGTGAATGAGAAAATCATTAGATGAATTCTTTTAGCAGTATTGCTATGAGGCAAGAAAATGCCTTCAGCCAGGAAGATGGAAAAAACCCTAAAATGTAGATTAGAATCTACAAAAAATGAAGGAAAGGAACATTTTTTTCTGTTCCAGAACATACACTGGGTTCCATGGGGAAAATAAAGAGGAAGCATCACACCCTTCAATAAAAATTCTTATTTTTTTATATGCAATAGATTTTTGTTACTTGTATGCACACAGCTACTTGGTCAGTATTGAGAGCTGCCATTACCGTCATGTATAAAGAAGGGAACTGTTGTTCAACAAGACACTTTGAAAGGAATGCTAGGACAAAAGTTGTCATTCAGCTGTGTTTCTACAGCCAAAACCTTATTTCTGACAAGCTTGATTGGCAGTGAAATGCAGGCTGAGGATTGCCTCGTTTGAAATATTTCGCAGACCTGTGACCCTGGGGACAGCTGCTTTTTGGAAAGAGCCATGCACAGAGAGGCAGGGAAGGCACTGCTCCCTCACACAACACACCCTCTATCCTTAGCCATGGCTTAAGCTCTCAGCAGCTGCAGCCTCCAGTTTTACTAGTGAAACTGCTTCCCCTCCTATCAGGTCAAGCAATCAGAGGTGAGTGGGAAGGAACACTTCATTCACATTGACTAACATTTTATTCTACTGGCCTGCATGGTTGAGAGCAAGGGTTCAAGGTTGCAGCTGCAAGCATGTGTGTCCTGAGAGAAGGAACCATAGAAGCAACACTGATAAAGGAACTGATAATGAATGTGACCCGAGCCCTTGAGGGTTCAGATGCATAAAGCTGCCTCATATGGTGCAAAGTCTCCTGCTTCAGTGTAGCTCTCTAAGTGGGAAGTCTGCAGTGGCCTTGCAATAGCCATAACCAATTTCTTGATCATGCCTCATTTTGCAAATGAAAGCTATTTTTGTTCTCTGGTGTTAGCAAGCAAATGAGATGGCAGGTGATTTGCCAGATGATACTAGCACATTTGGAAACTGGAAATAGCTTATAGACTCTGAAAAAATGTGCAAAATTCATAGGATGTGGCTAAAGGAGAGAGTTGATGACATCATGTATCTCTATCTGCTGTACTCAAAGCCTTATTTCCTTCCTCTTGTGGTGACTGATAATACATTAGCTTATATATGCTATGCATACTTACTTCTCTGGTTCATATTGTACACCAAACTGGTCTGTCCACAATTTACACTTGAGTTCTGCTGGCTGCTGCCATTGCTTCTCTGTCCCTGCTGATGTATTTCACCTATCCTCTGGCCTTTCTCTTGAACACAAGTCTGAGTCCATGACAGCCTCCACCTCAGCAGGAAGTCCATCCAGGTTTGCTCCTATAGCCGTGGGCTGCTCACCTAGCTCTAGGAGTCTGCCAGCACAGGTTATTTACAGCAGAGCAGCCCATTGTTCCAGGGTTACAGGAGCAAGAGAGAGTGCTCACTTTCATTGTGACCACCTACCTCCTAGGACAATTAGTACTGCAGTAATGACAGTTATAAAGGTGAGCTTCTTACAGTGCTGGAGTGATCTTTAGTCGGGACAGGCTTCATGACAGCAACCTCAAGATGTCTGAAATACCACAGGGATACTCTAATGGTATTCAGGAATGTCTTTATCCTCATTTATTGGCTACAACTGGAAAGACATATGATTTTAATTTTAGCTAGCTCTCCACCATTTCAGAGATCTTTACAGGAGTACAAACCAACAAAACAGCTCTGCAGAACAACAGCTCAGTGAAACGGCATAAAAAGCCCCAAATGCCGCAATGTAGGACCTATTAAATAACACCTGATGGAATAGATAAAATCAACCGCAGAATGGTTTCATGCTTAATACACATGCTTCCATATATTTTGTCTCACTGCATAGGTGGATTTGTGCCTCTCCATTTGCCAGTGGAGAATAACTTCTGGGCTAGGCATCTACAACTCTTTATTCAAAAAAAAAACCAAACACAGCAAATAAGCTACTTTTTCTCTGATCATTTTGTTGGCTTGTATAACAGGTTATTTGATTAGTTAGTTATTATTTTTCTTTCTCTAATGAGTGTTTTGTAAGATTGTCATGGGATTTGAGCAGCAGTTATTAAACTGAAGGAGGCAGATTAAATAATACTCACATTTCATGTGGCAAAAGAGATTATAGGATACGTTAAGGAAAATGGCCCTACTATGAGAAATCTGAAGGTTTCTCAGTACAGTAATGAAAAGAAGAGCAGCAGAAAATAAATTAGTAGGATTAAGCAGAGGATCCCAGTTTGGAACAAATTAGGTTTATTGCGTTAGCAGAATGACCATGGCAATGTATCAGGAGACCTAGAGAAATCCCCAGGTACAGTTTGGCATTGGAATGGGTCTTGATGTCCAGAGAATCAAGGATACCAAATGCTTTGTGAGTTAGTTCTATCAGCCAAGAGTAAGGCATGAAAAGGAAAAAGCTTAAGCCCCATCAGACATTTTTCAGATTTTATTTAATTTCATATTTTCAACTCGTTGAGTTTTGTCTGTGTTGCCAAAAGTTACAAAACCAACAAAGATTACTTTTAAATAATGTGTCGAAAGCACTGGTCAGGTCCACCACTATAGGGATTTCCAGCCTTTCACTCATGGCTGTCACATCTGAGTATGTAAATATGGTATGGCTTGCTTGTTAGGGGTTAAACTTTCTTGTTTTCTAAATAAATTCTGGGTGCTCCAAACCTGTCACTGGAGGAACTCAGAGTTTCAGGGAGAAGAGGAGGCTAAGTCTGAAAGCTCACACTGGCATTAGATGATATGGGACTTTGCCTCTGGCTGCTAGCTTGTTGTTTGGAAAGACATTTAATTGTCCTTAAGCATTTTATTGTGAAGAATATCTTGCAACTGTGACAGGAGAAAAAGAACATAGCAGGAGGAAATGGTTCATGCATCATTTCAGTAGTCCAGCCTCTTGTAAAAAAAGAAAGCAAACAGGGATAAGAGGGTTTTATTTTTAAGAGCACCCTATCTCATCCCATCCAAGACTTGGAACTGCAGCAAAACCTGAACTGACGTATGTTCAGTTGCTGCATGCTGCTGCTGTGGTCCTGAGTCTCCATGCACTATCTAGAGAAAATGACGCATGGATTGTACATAGGCAAGGCACTCACCTACATCATGGACTTTCAGGAAGATTTTTTACTACCAAGTACTCACATTCTTGCCTTCGTGAGAGGGGCAGTGGCACTTCTCTGGTGCCTGAGGGCTTGTGAGATGAGTGACATTACAGTCATAAAAGCATTCAGTCCCTGTGGTGAGAGAGGTCACAGAGCTTCAGACAGGTCAGCTGAGCTGAAAATCTTAAGGGAAATCTTGCCTCATAGAAACTGATAGTGATAAATACACAAATGGCTGCAATTTCCTTGGCTCTGTGCAGTATCTAAAGTCATATTCCTACCTAAAAGAAACAGGGAACAAAGCAACAAAGCACTCTTTGACATAAGACACCACTTCTTAGCTCAGAGCTGTAACTCCACAGGAGGTTCACTGTGCGAGCATTGGTTGTGCTTTTGCTTTGCTTGAATGTGGAGGTTGTGAATGTGCTGCTTTGTGCACATCAGTACGCACATGTGCATTTGGGAATATACTTCTGTTCCCAGGAACACTGTGACTTGTCCGGCAGAGCTGGAGTGTCCTAGCCCACTCCCAGCAAAGCCGCTCAGCAGGCAGCATGTAAGTATAGCAGTGATGCCAGAGGATTTGACTCCTGTAAGTACTGAGTTAATTTCACTGCACATTTAGGCAAATTTACCTTCCCATAGTGCTACTGAAAAAGTCAATAGAGGTGTCAGGGGTTGTGTTTGCTTATGCTCTTTCAAAGAATTATTTGGCACAGCATTAAGCAGATAGTTGCCTCCCTGAGCCCATAGTAGTGAACGTTGAACAGGAAAAGATAACTAAGGTTGACTGCATATGGTTTTCTGTTTGCCATCTCGATAATGCTATGGTCAAGATAATACTCTGTCTTAGCTGTTAAATTGCTGTATTAACTGAATGCCAACCACTCCTAAAAAACCCAAGGACAACTTCCCTTTAAGTTCTCACCACACAAAGGTGTTGATTTTAGCCATAGTAATCTAGGAAACCTGTTCTGTGCATTGTCTACACAAGAGCAGTGTTTATGGATAAACCAATATGTTTACAACTTAGTGAAGTAGAAGCTACATGGTGGGAATTAGACTGTGATTGGACAGTGGTCCTCAGGCGTACTGAGAACTATATCCATGAGGTATCCTGGGGAGAAAATGAGGTGTATTTTTCCACAGAGAATGCAGATAGCACCTAGGAGGCAGAAGCTTGGAGACAGGGGAACAAGAACTGCCCAGCTAAAACTGAGCACAGGATAAAATTACAGTGGTGAGAATAAGTACAAAATACAAAAACTGAGGTAAACATAGATCCGTCCTTCCTAGAAAAAATTAAGTACAGCCACTTGTGATAACACAAATCAGTAATAGTGATTAGACAACAAAAAAACCTCCTCTCATATGAAAAAGTATTCTTTTGTCCTCAGGCTCACTGCATGCAAAGCAGGTACACTGAGACCCCTGTTTCCGTTCAGCAAAAGGGTAAGATACAGTTGTAAATAGACTAGTGATGTTTTGTAATATTTAAAAACTTCTATAAATTCAATTGCTAGAGATGCTTTTCCTTATGTATGTAAAAATTTATTTCCTGGCTATTTTTTTCATTAAATATCAGTATTCAGTAATTATTCATTCTGTTGTGTTCCCTAATTACCTTTTCCTGTAAAGATCTCTCAAAATCAGTTCTCTAGAAGTGAATCACAGAGTATTTTTGTGACAGGTAGCACTAGGTTTCTCACTGAAATAATGAAGGTGTCATTATTCAAATTACAGATGGAAAAAAAAAAAAATATTAGTTTGCAGCTTTTGAAGGTCGGGGCTGTAGATTAACTGTGTGCCACTGCAAAGGAAATCCACATTAAGTGTATGAAAGGAGCCACTAGACTTCGCAATGAAAAACTCAAAAAATATTTTTTTATACTTTATCTCTGAATCTAGAAGCATAAAGTTAGGAACAGAGATCAGGAAGCAGCAATCAGCATCCCAGTCAGGACACTGCACAAACCAAACCCAGGAAAGTAACTCTTAGTCTCCTTGCACTAACAAAACTAGGAACTATAGTAGGAAAACCATTTGAAAAGTTAAGTATTAAGTGTAACATTATAGCAGAAGAGAGTGTGCCAAGTAAACATAGCATGAAGCTGCTCAATTTCAAGGAAAGAACTGCAGAAAATGAAACAAACTGTAAAGCAAACAATAAAACATCGAGGGCAGAAAAAAACCAAAACACCACCAAACTTAAAAGCAGCCAGGGAGCTTTAGAAGACAAAGTAAATTGTGTGCCACAGGTTAAAAAGAAAATAAAGCAAATTGAGTCCTTCATAGTCCACAGAAGTCAAGGAGCTTTCAAAAGGAAAACACAGGCATTTAAAAAATTGGAAGGTTTCGTGAATTATAACAACAGGAAAGTCCCAAAAAGGGACTGGGGCAAATCCATGGGTGGAAGGTCCATCAAGTGCCTCCATAAGACATGGGAAAATGGTCTTGAACAACCTTGACACAAGCAGATATGCTGGAGGAGTAGTACATGGGGAACAGACTGCAAAGTGGGACCAGGCTTGCATGTTTTACCCAATTAAGATGCCGTTAAAGAGCAAAAACTGGGTTAGATGAATCACTGGCTTGAGCTGGTACTCTATTCCTTAAATTCTTATCTTACTCTCATTTAGGTTTAAGTTTACACTGTATTAAAACCTACTGAATGTAACTGATAAAACAATGATAAATAAGTAGAGACATTTTTCTGTCATAGAAGTCCATCCCTAGAAATAATGCTAAGACTCCCTCTGGTAACTAATAAGGTTGAAGCAAGAAAACGTGTTCCTTAAAGTAAAAGAACAAATAGTTACAATGGCATTTCAAGATGTCCCCAAACCCCACTTCAAAAAGTTTAGGAGTAGATTTCTTTCCTAGAGTTTTTTGAGAAACTTCTCACAGATTTCTATCTGTGAATATGGACAAGAATTAAGATAAGGGTTATATTCATGGAAGCTGAAGCAAAGGGGTGTATTTATTGTGGCATTCTCAGCTGCTTAGAGTAAATTTATGTCAACAGCTGTTTGCTTAGTTGGTGATAAAACCAGGAGTGTCATTTTATGGGTATCAGTGATTCAAGTCTGAGCCTAAACAAGATGCTGGGGTTTGAGTTCATGCTCGACAAATGTTTGCCAGTGGAAAGTGGACTCCAGATTAATTTAGGAAAGGAACGATAGCCGCAGGACTTCTCAGTGATAAAATCAGGAAGGCCTCATGATGTTCCTGAGTCTAGGGTTGGAGTGGGAGTGCAATAAAACAGAAGTGTAAACTCTACAGGCAAATTATGAATGGCAGGTACAAGTGTAGGCCACAGTGTATGTAGGCTTCTTGCCTAAATGTTCTTCAAGTGGGACAGTTAGCCGTTCCATTTTGCAGGGTACTGCTTCAACCCATGCAAAGCTGAGCTTGGGATTACTTTTTTTAAAATCTAGTACAGTGGGATCTAAAGAGCTATGGCAGCAATGAGGAGCAAGCAGTGAATTCCAGACAGGTTTTTGCTTTCCACTGGGTATTACTGGAGTTGAGTCCTAGTCTATGGTTGGTCCAGGTACATTAAAGCAGAAGCAGAATAATGACAGTAAGGATGTCATAGGAAGGCAGACCCTTACGTTAAGGGTTCGGGATGAGAGACAAAATTAGTCTATAGAAAAGAAATTACTCAAACTAATTTTCTTGACTAGCCCCAAAGCTACATTTAAAATAAATTGTTTCTTGGTATCATAGGTTTGAATTTGAGTTTACATTTGAGTTATAAAAAACTAAAGAAGGTATTCTAAGAAAGAACAAGATTAAGCTGTAGCAGCTTCCAGGACAGTATATTTATATCTGAAAACTAGCTATTTGCCATGAGGGATCCAGGAAAGTAAAAACTCATGAAGTGGCAAGATTGTCTTTTTAAAACCATTTCTGGGACTCATGGATTGCTGAGGAGCATCCCATGAACATACTACATACCCTCATAAAGAACTTCCTGTATAGCTTGTCTAGGACTTGAAGCAGTACTTTCAAACTGCAATCAGAGTGACAGCAGTGTCTAACTCCATAATAACAAAACTTGCCCTCAGTGAAGTACATCTTCAATAGTGGAAAATGCTACACAGTTCTTGTAAAAATGGCAAAATTCCCAAAATACCTGGCTCTAGTATTTGCTTTATATTCCCTAAAGCTGTTTCACTCCAATGAAAACATGATTAAGATGGTTATGATGTATCTGCACACAATTGGCTGTGTAAAATTCTTTGAATTACCTCTCTGCTCACCTATGACTGCAAAAGGTTACCTCATCTTTATGCTTAGCTAAGATATAGAAGCTCCATTGTACCTCTCTGAAAGCCAGCCTTCTTATTTTTATAAACAAAATTAGAGGAAACCCAAGATGTCTCTGATATCCAGTAAAGCTGTAGATATACTAGAGGATGGGATGCTTAGAGATTCACCACTTACCTTTATGGTTTATATGAGTGAAATTTACTGGTATGCTCTTTAAATAGAGGGAAGATAAATAGAGGCCACAGATTTCAGCATGCCATCTTTCATACAGGCTTCTATTTTGACCCAGAAGTTTTGTTGTAGGTAATTTCTTTGCCTACAACAACAAAGAGTACATTTCTTCTGTACTTGTTTTCCAACCTCTTCCCTATAATATAACTACAACAACTTACTGAGATCTTCTTGAAATTTCTGTTATCAAACATGTGAAGACCTCAACTTTCTACTGGATTTCCATACTCTCAACAGTTCTGCAAGAAATTATGTCTTTTACCATGTAAACAGGTTAAAACCCTAGATTTTTCAATTCCTGAGGCCTTTGTTTCAATCCAGCAAAAAGTTGAAGTTTTGACCCCTTATCAACATCATCATTATGAAACTGGCTCACTCTTTCTAACTAATGCCTTTATTTGTCACAATTCCATTTCTTTTTGTTGTTGAAAATTATTCTCCTTTTGATTGCATGGATACTAGGGGATGCATACCCTAGTATCCACCTGAGTCCAGTCTAGTTCAAAGGGACTTGGTTTTGCAGAAGCTACTTCTGTAGAGAAGGTTAGTGCAGTACACATGCAGAAAGAGAATTTGAATGGAACACATTTCTGTTTTCTGAAAAAAAAAAAAACAAGACAACCAGCCCAATAAATTTAAAAAATAAATAAATTTGAGGTTTTTTTCAAGAAGTTTTGCAACAGCAACTGATGTGACTGAGACTCTGGCTATAAACTTTCAGGGCTAAATGGGGAGCGAAGTGGTGTGGCTGTTATTTTAATATTAAGAGTTTTCTCAGTGTTCTCTCCTTGAAGCATTCTTAGATATAGGCTGCAATTACATGCTTCTAGAGCACCTCAGACTCTGCAAAACTTTAAATTAGTTTTGAAGGAAGAGAGACCAGGGAAGTAAAGAAGGATTTGGACTTCTAATAGGAAGAAGAAACTAAATTTACTCGAAGGAGAGATCTCCCATGCTGGAAATCTGAAATCCTCCCAGGGTTTTCTGAATTTTTTGAATAACTTCAATATGAAGATATGAAGATGGAGAAGGCAGTTGTTTCCACCAGATAAAAGCAACTTGTGCTTCCAGCCAGGTTAGTTTTATAGAAAAACTCAACAAAAAGGGATTTGTATGCATCATCTCTAACCCAGTTCCAGAGATGGAAAGGATCCATCCAGCATCTGGATGCTTTAGTGCTTCTTCAATTGCATCTCAAATGTGTTGAAGCTGCAGATTACTCCAAGCCATACATAAATCTGTGCTGAAGTCAGAGGGAATCCTGCTGCATTCACCTGTTGTGAAATTGCTCTGTGTCCTCACTGAACTATGCAGCAGTGAGATGTTAAATGGCATGAAAAGCACTTATGGAACTGTGATTTGTTACACTTGTTACCTCTGACCTGCTTGTAATTCAATGCTGAAGGCATAAATCTCACTTTTACTCATGACTCTCCCATGTGGCATGAGTCTTCGCTCCATGTTTTACTTGCGTGCATCTCTGGTTTTCCCAGTACTTCAAAAGTGTTGTTGACCAGCTGCAAAATATCACAGTTCCTCCAAGGTATCTCATTCCCTACTGAGGAATCAGAGTCTGAAGATTATTCTGTCTTTTGTTTGTATGGAGTGTTCCTTTACTCTGGAACATGAAAAGTAAATCTGCCCCATTTCTCCCCATGCTGTTCCTGAGCTGAACTTAGAGTCCTGTTTGGATGCTTCAGTGACAAAATTGTTTTATTTTGGTTGGCTTTCACTCTAGCCAGCACTCAAGAGCCACCCAGGGTAACCGAGAGGGAGCCATCTTCAATTATTTTCTCTGCTTTGCTGCACAATAGAAGTAGTGTACATTAGCCAACATTTCATTATTTTGCTCATGAAATCAATCAGATTCATACCAAAGTGCCTGCATCATTGAGACGAACAATATCCAGAAAAACAGACTTCTAACTTTTTTGTGCATAAAAGAATCTGGGCTTGTATTCTTCTTCTCACTTCTGAGAATACTGAGACAATTTTGGCTAATGCACATGCTCTTTAAAACACTATCCTTCTTAGCTGATGAAAGGAAAAAAAATAAAAGGATGGCTTCTTTGCTGGAGGAAAATGGCACTTGTCATAAAGAAGGATGTACAGCCCTCTGCTAGGTGCAACGGTTCATGCTGGCAGCCTCTTCCTAACCATCTCAGTTTTTGACTGGGTATAGAAAATATTGCTAAGGCACTTTGGGTATTTTTCACATTTTCCTGGGGTCTTGGAGTTCTGTTTCAATTCAGGCATGGCACAAAGTTTCCTTGTGAAACTCTGAACTGAGGTCGTATGAGCACATAAGAAATAGTTACGCATGCATGCGATAGGTAAAGCTTTACTTCCTGAGACAGAGATCAAGTAAGAAAGGAACATCTTGCTTCTTCAAGCATGGGATGAGCCAAAGACACAAAACAATTCTGTGTACACATTATATTCAGCACGGAGTCATGAGTGGCAAAGCATGTGGGCTCCTGTGGTGCTGTTTGCTTGAAGGACAAGCAGAAGGGATCTTTACGTGACTTCTGCTTGCAAACTGGAAGGAGTTTTTTCTTTAAGAAAGTGGATATTGGGAGATACAAGGAGAGGCTGAGTGATTCAGAGCATATTCTCTTCTATACAAGATTTTCCTTTTGCTACTGATTGATTAAATACAATGGTTAAATACTGCAACCCAGCTGCTTGGTGCTCTAAGGATTGTAAGAATTTAATTAGCTTCAGGATAATCAATTGTACAACTGCAGTGTGTAAGTGATAATTAGCCCTTGGCAAAAAAGCCGTGAGGCAAAGCAAGAGGAGTTCCCTTTCTTTCTCCCTCTGCTGCATAAGCTTTCACAAAATGACAAAATCCAAGGCCAGGGAAATGTTCATTAGAAATCTTGCTCACTTTTCCTTGTAATGACATGTTTGTCCCACTAAAGCCAATCTATGGCTTATAGCTGTTGGCAATGCAAATGGTTGAAATGGCAGCTTTGCCTGTTGCCTCAGTGCAAGCAGAGCTTGCACACCTAGGCACAGCCCCACTATTGCCTCAGGATCTGCTGTCTGTATCACAACAAGCTGACAAAGGAAAAGTATCCATCACAGCAGAATCATCCTGCACTCCTCATGTTCACCACGTGTTTTCCTGCCTCACTCTTTGAAGACTCTACTGGGAGCATCTGTAAATATTTTCTGTCCATGTTGGAGGAGGCAGTGGAGTCTCACATCCTTGAGTCAAATTCTGCAAGCTCTGCAAGAATCTTAACCTGATACTGATTTAGACCTCCAGTAGTAAGCAGCACCAGCAGAAGGACTGACATAACCTTTTCCCAAAATTATGGACCTTGCTACAAAAGCCAGTGTGTTGATAAGGAATTAACTACCCTGGTGCACTGAAGTGATTGCAAAAGGAATACGAGATGACCATCACATCCCAAATCTATTCTGGGGAATTACCAAAAATACACTCTAGAAATGCCACCTTGCAAAATGGATGGGAAAAGGAGTTGGATGCAAAAGGAGTGCATCAATGCAAATCATAGAATGGCTTGAGTTGGAACGGACCTTAAAGGTGAGGCTGAAGAGCCGCTGTGAAGGTATGGCACCTCACTTGTCAGTTGCTTATGTTGAAGAAATCAGGAAGGTGTGTTTATGAGAGTGTTCTCCAGGAGAAAGAGCAGATACCCATTGTTTCTGATGCAGCAATGCAGACAAGCAGTCAATTAGCAATAGCTGCAATTTAGGTCTTATTTGGGTATGGTAATATTTTATATCCAGAAAATGAGTCTGCCATGTGAATAAGGAGGAGCTACAGGACTCCTTGCAAAGGTACCAACATGGTTATACTGCTGCACGAAATAAAAACAACCAGCCTGCTGTCAGGTGCATAGAGAAAAAGAGGACAGCAAGGAGTAATTTGCATGTATTATTCTGGTGGACATCTGTCCCCAGCTTTTTCCAGAGGCCTTTCAAAGCATTCAGAAACTTATTTCCACACATGCACGGTGCAGTCACCTTGAGGTTGCACCATAGTTTACACCCTTCAGGGAACTACTGGATGCGTTGAGCACACAGAATACCTGTGATCATAGATCACAGCCATGGCATTACAACTCTCTCCCATCACCTGGCCAGAAAGGCTGAAAATTCTTGTACTGTTATTTTTATATCTTCCAGAGAGCAGCCTATGTAGAGTGCATGTACTCTAAGCAGCTATGCAAACATCTAGCCTTCCTTTCTCTGAGAACTTCTGAGAACTTGGACACTGTGACATGAGCTATACGTAGGGACATTTGCACTACGAAAAGCAGTGTCTCATAAGTAAGGTGCTCAGCTGGGAACTTGTCTCTTTGGTTAGATTTTCTCCTTAACTGCTGGTTCTGTTTCTTCTGAATATGCCATTAGGTATCTGTCCTCCCTGGATAAAATTATTCTTTAAGGTTTCTTCTACACACGATCCTTTCATTGTGCTTCTGGGAAACTGCTATGTTAAGCTGAGTGAATACTGCAGATACCTTTTCTGTTCTTAGTTTACATCTTCCTTGTAGTTTCTGTTAGCTGTTACTGTACGACTCACATAAAATTTTTATCTTCTTGATGTCTGCTGAGAATCCAGATTTAAGGATAATCTCTTTGCCATAATTGAATCAGAGCTTTGGTTGATCTGTTTTTTTCTATTTTAGGTGTTCTGCTTTTATTTGTCACTCCTGGGAGGTGTTGTTCAGTAGCATGTCAGCAATGAAACCTCTGTCATCTCAGCAACTATTGTCAATTCATACTAGGATTTGTATTGTCAGTGCCACTTTCTTGGTCCACCCATGGCAAGTCCTAATATCAATGGAAAGGAAATGCAGACGTGTTCTATAGGGGTGTTCATGCCAGATCATAGAATAGTAGAATCATAGAACAGTTTAGGTTGGAAGGGACCTCCGAAGGTTATCTAGTCCAACCCCACTGCAGTGAGCAGGGACATCCTCAACTAGATCAGGTTGCTTAGAGCTTCGTCAAGCCTTACCTTGAATATCTCCAGGGATGGGGCCCCAACCACCTCCCTAGGCAACCTGTTCCCAGGTTCACTGCTCACTCTGATACAGCACTTCACTTTTCTCTTCCTTGTTGTTATTACTAAGAGCAGCCAGCCTTCTCCAGAACAAAGACACTCCATATCAGAGATTTCTTCAAGCTATTTACACAGCTTTGAAAGCCAGTGATTTGTTTTGCGTACATCTACAGTGTGCTAAGCAGAAGTATTTGGTCTATACCAGGCTGAGTCTACATCCAGACTGTTTGCAAAACTTTCCATTCACTACTCCATTCCTTTTACCCCATGGGGTACAGTACTTGCAGAGAATTTTTCAGACTACATACAGCTTATAACTCATTTCCAGACATTATGGTTCCTGCAATTCCTTCTTGGGGCGCTTTGACAACAATTTTGTGTTTCCAGTGGGCTGTAGATATCTATTTTCTTTCTTAGGCATTGCTGCTCAGTTCTGACACAGTTTCTTTTAAGCGATGGATGTCACATATCCTTAGCACTACTGCTAGGAGTTTTTTGATGGCTGCTTTATTATATTTCATCTTCTCAACCACAGCTTGTATTTCTGACATTTCTATTGGAATGATATTAATGATCTCTTGGCTAAGTTCCTATATTTCATTGGATATTGTATTAAAGTGGAACTAACTATGTTTGGAAGTCCTATGTCTTTTACTCTTTTATTTTTTTTCTGTGTTGTTCTACCCAAATCTAAGGATGGTACCCAAATCTGAGGTTGGTTTTGATCTTTGCTTTCAATTGGCCCATTTCTTCTTTTGCAGATTGTCACTCGGCAGGAGGCTCTGAATTTCTCTACTATACTGCAGTTTCTGCTTCAACCATTAGTCTTCACTTTCCTTTCTTTTGCACTGTTTCTCCCTGCTCTCATTACTTCCTTAGGCACTCCCCCAGCCACCCTCCTCCCACCCCTCCCCCTCCCTCCCCAGTTTTTCAGTGAGTTTTGAAGTTGTCATTGTAGTGCCTTTTTTTTTTTTCCTGAGAAATTTTCCACATCTCTCAGCTTCCCCAGTTCTTGCTTACTGAGTTGTTTCAAGTGCAGCTTGAATTGTATTGGCTGTGGATAATGTCAGTTATTCTTCTGCTGTTCATTTTCTCCTTCCTCTCAAATCCATTCTTCAGTAAACTAGGAGCTTCTTGCAGTGCTGTCTTTCTTTTCCGGAACATGCTTCACCTTATGTTACTGCATCTACTCTGTGTTTTCCATTGTGTTTTTCCCTGATCTCTAAAGATTTAGATTCATTTCAGAAGAAAAGTTGGGATCACACATTTGTGTCCATATATTCAGTCCAAGGAGGTGGTTAGCATGGCATACATCTTCTTGCTCCTGCTTTGTTGCCATTCCAAGTAGGTTAAGTTAGTGCCCTTCATATTGTAGGAATAAGAAAGTGTAAATTAGAAGAAATCTGAATGTTGATACTTGCAACATCTAATCAAGCATTCTCCTTGGCTGAGTCCTGTGGAGATGTTTTTGGAGGTTAATTTCAGACTGACCAGTGCAAGTACAATCCTCACATAGTCACAGCTGGCTAGTGTGCTACTCCCAGCCCCTTCCAGCTGTATTTGTAAAGACCAAAAGGCACAAGAGGATCTGACCCTCAAGGGTTTTTTTCCAATTTTTCTTTGCAGGATCCTTGCTGCAGTTTTAGCGCAGCTCTCTCTACTATGCAAAACTGCTTAAAATAAAATCACATCTTTCTGAGAACTGACTGTTCCTCTAATTGTGACTGTAGGAACAACAGCGCAACATGATCTCCTGTGTCACAGAAATGATAATGTCTTCTTGCTGAAGGACAGAAATTCTGTTTCTACTTAATGGCTCCTGCTGCCAACTTTATTTGCGCTGAGTACTGTCTTGCTCAGCAGATTCTGCTCTTGAAACCAAATGAGGAACCTCAGAATGAGGAAGGGCAAAGGGATTAGTTCCATTGTTGTGTATTTATTCCTAAGGCTTTTGTTCAAAGTGCTGGACAATCTGTACAAATGGAAAAGAAAGGAAAAGAAAGGAAAA
>VWZK01015962.1:18163-37615 GCA_013396935.1 Baryphthengus martii
TTTTGTTTTATTTTATTTCATTTTATTTTATTTTCTCCTGGCAGAGAAAACAGGGTAAAGAGTGTCTGTTGAGAGAGAGAGAGGGCAGAAAACTTTTCCAGAAATAAGTGACACGGACCAAAGCAGAGCTCGGCTCCTATCTCCGGGCAGACCTCGGGCGGCAATGGGAAGAGGAAAATAGGATGTTACTGTGGCTTTTCTTTAGGAGGGCTGTTCAGGTCGGTAGATCTCCAAGGCTAATCCAAACAACCCGTTTGACTTGTGAGGTCCGGAGTCTAGACAGAGCTGGTGGCTCGGCGGCTCCTTATCTGGTTTTGGAATCAGCCAAAGAGACTTTTCTTAATGTCCACAGCAGCACTGGGATCTGCCGGGGCTGGGGAGCCACTGCACCTCGCAGACAGGACAACAAATACACCCACCACCTGGAGGCTTTACAGCCCGCTTTGTTGTTCGCGGGCCGCCGCAGCTGCGGCCTGGCCTTCCACCCGCCACCGGCCGCCGGGCAGGGGTGACCGGGGGGCTGTCAGCAAAACGCAGAGCCCGCTGCTTGCCACTGCAGTTGCCCCTGCTGTCCCCTGAGTACTGAAGGGCCGACTCCGCGGCAGGGTGTGGCAGTGGGCCCTCAAGCCCCACGGGGTCAGCAGTGCTGTTGTGCTGTCGTCCGTGTTCCCCCAGCCCTCCCGCCGTCTGTGTGAATGCGTTTCTTCGTTGTTACTGGTATTTATTTATCTTTTTTTCTGCAGTTGAAGTTTTACAGAGAATGGGAAAAAATATCCAGACTCACTCTTGTTCACCAGCACTAAGGAATGATCGAAGCAAATCAATTAGGAGAGAGGAAGTCAGTTTAGATACAAGATCTTTGGGAGCAGAAAATTGCCTTCTCTATTAGTTCTTTATGCTGGGTTTGTGGGTATTACAAGCTGTAAAACTTGTTTGAGGCGGTTTGGATCAATAAAAGCGTTTAACTCAATAGCAAGAAACATTTTGGAAAGTAGGAAGAAAGAGGCATCTTTCGGTTGGATGTAGCTTTTTCTATTTATTCATTTGTTTTCCTGAGCTTTCAAACTCTCCTGGCACGTTGAGCAGCAGGATGATGAGTTTCAAGGTTTCTGAGGAGTACATGAGCCCATCCACCGTCCCTGCTGCTTTTCTACTGTAACACAGAATGGTTACAGCGAGATTCCTCTCCAAACTGTGCAGTTGAGTTCAGTGCCACGATATCCCATTTTGGAAGAAAGCAAGCTGATTGCTGTAACACAGATATGCTGTTTGCAGCGGATATTGTAATTGAGTCTGCTAATGTGGAATTATGAAATTTGTTAGTGGGTAGAGTTCTTTGCAGTTTAGAAGGTTTGTGAATAAGTGCTGTTTTCTAGATTTAGTAGTTACAGATTTCCTCCTGTATAGAGCAAATTAAATTGCACGGCTTTTGCAGTATTTTTCCATCAAACACGTTAAAACCATTTTAAACTCTCAATAACTTAGGGAATTCAAGATCAAGACAACAACAGTTCCTAGAAAAGGAATCTCGACCATGATCCTGGTACTCCTCTTTTTCTTTTTCTTTTTCTTTTTCTTTTTCTTTTTCTTTTTCTTTTTCTTTTTCTTTTTCTTTTTCTTTTTCTTTTTCTTTTTCTTTTTCTTTTTCTTTTTCTTTTTCTTTTTCTTTTTCTTTTTCTTTTTCTTTTTCTTTTTCTTTTTCTTTTTCTTTTTCNGGTAAAACTTCATGTTTATTTTTAACTGTCACAAATACAAGGTGTTGTTTGAAAAGTGTTAAACTTAGCAGGTATATAGAGATAATACTGACGTGTCACTGCGCATGATAAAGTAAAATATGGTGGGAATTAACTTGAAGAGTTTATGAAGGTTTTAACTACAGCCCATAAATTAAACTTTTTTACAAAGATATGATGATATGTTGAAGATCTTACAATATATGTGACACGTTAAAAAATACTCCAGTATTTGGAACCCAAACATATATTCTCAACTTGAAAACACAAACTGAGCTCCTAGTTCTCAAAGAGCTTGCAATAAGTAATCTGAAGTAATTAATATTAGACCTCTCTAATGAATTAGAAGTTGCAGAAGCAAACTTTCTAGTTTACACAGGGTCTTCTGTAAAGGTAGTTAAAGGTTTGCTGCTAACCTCTAGGGAACCAGGAATGTATAGTTCTGAAGGCTCAAGTCCAAACCACACTGAAGTTAGTAGCAAAAATCCTCTAGACTTGAGGGTATAAAATCAGTGCTGTGATTTTGCAGGGAAAAAAAATAATTTCCATTCCAACTCCTTCATTTTTCTTATCCATATTTGACCTTTAATGACTGTATGGTTTTCTATTATAAGAGGAAAAACCTCTTAAGCTATCAGTGCATCAGTAAAAGCATCTTGCTTGGTATGGTAATCAGAAACAGGAGCCAATAGCTCATGTGAATGTACAGGATATTATAAAATAAACCACTCCCTGTCGCACTTATCATCTCTTAGGAGAAATTTCATACATTGTGGATTCTGGAATAGGAGACTACATACAAATTACTTACATTATATTTTACAGGAGAGAATTCTTAGCAAAACTTAATAGAATTAGGCCTGCACCAGCTCTGGAGTTCTAATTTACATGGGTCTCACCCTCATAGTATAAAGCAAACAAGGAAGGTTTTGCAGGATTTGGTCCTACCAATGTGATTACATTTTTGTCTCATTCTGAGCCAGGCAATTGACCAATTGGCTGTTTCAGAAGGATGTCCAGCTTCACAGATAGCATAGTCAGTGGGATTTGAGGTGATTTGTTTTAGTGAAAATGAATTGAAACCTTTTTTTTAATTTATTTTTAAATTTTTTTTTAAACTCAGATTCTTTAATGAGTTTAGAACTTGAATGGCTAGAGATTTTTTAGTTATTCAGGTAACTTTATTCACGGATGGGCTGTTCCTATTTGAAAACCGTGGGTAGTTTTGATAACTAAGTCTGGATGAGCAGGATTGAGCACTTAGTGGCTGGAGACCTAAGATTGTTCTATCACTTTAAATGGAAGAGTTTTAGTCCAGTGTTCACTTCAACTTTACTAGTTTACTGGTTAGTGTAAACTGCAGAAACAAGTAACTCCCAGTGTTCATACAGAAGCAGTGTACTCAAGACACTACATACATCTTCTTCATGACATTTTTAATTTTTAACCTCCCTGTACTTTACCGTTTTTCTTCTAATAAAGTTGTTTTCAATGCATCTTTGCCTGTCATTCCAGTAAGCACATCTGTTTTATGCCTTCATTTTTTTTTTTTTTTTCCCTGAGTAAAGCCTCAGTGGACTTTAAGAGAGTTATATCTTCGGTTCAGTTGAGCACATACCATTTCAAAGTTAGCGATCTCTGCCAGTAATATACTGGCAAAGGCGAGAACATTTAGATTTTTACAATAAGAACCGCATATCACATTTCTTTGTGGTGAGAATACTACTATGGGATACTTCAGAGCAGAAGAACTGGTCATTAAAGTAGCCCTGGAAGTGAAATTTTATCATTTGGCATCTTAGTTCCACAGTATGTTGATCAAAATTGATTACGTTAGGGAGATGAGTTTGCAGTTTTAATTTAACTTGTTAAATTGTTATCACAGAAAAAAGCCCAAACAAATACCAGAAGATTAAGAAAAGCAGATACCACTTCTTGCTATCAAAGCAAAATTATTCATTGTCAGTTTACCATTTATCCTGGTGAACATTTTGTTCGTGAAAAGATTTTTTTTTTTTTTTTTTTTGATATCATTAGATCATTTATGCAGGGATTCATTTAAGGGTGCTTACTACTGTTCCAGTATTGTGCCATGTCATGATCTTCACAGGTCCTTAGAGCAATGCTGTGGTCAATAATAGCAAAAAAAAAGGATGTGATGATGTTAATACAACTATCCAGTAGTAACTGGCTAATATAGATGAAAAGCATTGTGTCTTATAGATTCTAAAACTCCCACAAAATAATCTTTCAACATTGCAATTATTCCTGTTTCTACAGCAAAACTGTTGTTAACTTCCACAGGAGAATTTGGTCTCTTCCTTCAGTAAGTGTCTCAAAGGAAAAAAGGGAATTAAGAATGAAACAGGATGACAAGAACCAGCACTGTAATTAACAGTATGAGTTTTAGACTGCAAGGGCTGAGTCTGAGTGGAAAAAACAACCTGAAAATGGAGTCTTGTGCTGCAGGATCAAATCTCTGGCAGACTATTACAGTCACTAAAATGATATATTCATTCTTCAGTTTTGTCTGCCTTCAACTATTTAGCAAGATAACTCTATTCCTTCTATTTCAGAAAGTATTTTTAGTTTTGATATACATTTGAATATACGGCTGGACCAAAGACAGTCATTAAAGTCGCTGTTGATGAAGTAGAGAATGCAAAAATTTAACCAGTTATTGATCAATTAAGTAAGGTGAGTTATCTGCTCCAATTCTTAATCATGTCTTTTAGTCAGGTTGTGTTAAATCTGAGTTGCCTTTTAGTTAATTATTATTTTATACTTTATTTTTTTTTTTTTTTTTTAAATTTTTTATATTTAGGAATATAAAGATATATTTATTTCTTATATATTTCTTATTTAGGAATAAAAGCAAATACATTTGGAGGAGATATGGACTTTTGTGAATATGATGTCTAAAAGGAACAAATAATTAGTGCTCCCAATTTGGTCAGTGAGACTCCCAGGGAGAGTAGAGTAGTAAATGCAAATGTGAGGGCAACATGGAGGAGAAAAAGGGAGGATGGAAGCGGTTCATGTCTGCCTGTGACATGGCACAAAGTCTGTGACGCTTTGATAACGATCTCTGGTATTGAAGCCCTTGTTTCACGGTGCAGCCTGTCCTCACATGGGCTTGTGAAGGGGCTCATGGCTAGTGAGAGGCAGCGGGGCTCCTTTAAGAAATAACAGTTTCACATCTATTTGACAGAGTTTGAAGAGTCCTTGGCAGGAATGGTTAGACACGTAGTCTTCCTAGGAGGGATGATGAAGAAAGATGTGGCTGAATAGTTCCCAAAGCATAGAGCTGCTTCAAATTCACATCTGCACAGGAAAAGACACTGACTACAGTGAGAGCTGATCTCTTGGTGATGGATAGAGATCAGGCATCTCTGATGACCTTCCTCACACGTTTGTTACAGTTAGAAATGAAGTATTTGTAGTTAATCTGCAGAGTTTATAGGGAAGACTTGAGCTTGTGCATAAGTCAAGGCTTCTCTCGCTAT
Source organism: Baryphthengus martii (assembly GCA_013396935.1). Lineage (NCBI taxonomy): Eukaryota > Metazoa > Chordata > Aves > Coraciiformes > Momotidae > Baryphthengus > Baryphthengus martii. The sequence continues at coordinate 23,403 of VWZK01015962.1, forward strand.
GAAAGTCTCTCCAGAGTGGTTACAGGGAGTCCAAAGCAGGAAGCTGAAACTTGCCTGTTCTCAGACGTGTGGCTGTCTGCCCTTGTCTTAATGCATCGCTGGTCTTCTTCCTCCCCTTACACTGCTCAGGCTGTGACCTGGAAGTCTCCAGATTCGGGAGAGCCTGGCCCTGGCCAGCTCCTCGCCCTGAGTTCCCACACTCCTTGGCCTTGCCTCCAGCACAAGCTGTTCACATTCCAGCAGCGCAGCTCCAGCTACGTGCAGGATGCTGTGGACAGCTTGAGTGAGTTTTCACCTGGGCCTCCCTCATCTCCTCAGGTGGTATGGGATCTGTGCGTGTGCTTTGTAACGAAATGTAGGCTTCCATCCAAAAAGCTGGGACATGAGAACACATGACACCTGCTGTGTAAAGACTGTGATGGGAAAAGGCCATCATGGTTCTGCAGGCATCCTGCCTGAGCATGAGGCTTATGAGGAGGTGCAGGCTGGAGCTGTAATGTGCCTATGCCATATGCTGCCCAGGGAGAAACTGCAGCTCTGCACTAATTCTGCACTTGGTATGCTGGAAAGCCAACACCACAGCCGAAGTTTTGGAGATAGTGAGGGCTGCCCAGCCTCAGGGGGTGGGGTTCAGTGGATCAGGGCATGCTCTAAACCAGCTGCTTTTGGACACCTTTAAGGGAATGCAGACTGTGCAGTGACATCTTGTGCCAGGGTGGGTGGACGGGGAGAGCTGAGTGCTCTCGAGTGGGGTCCACAGGAAAAGAACTGTACTTATTGAACAGAGGTATATATTGTAGATTCTACTCTTCAGGGCATAGGCCCTAGTGCTGCTAGAAGTCATGTCTCTCCTCTCAGAATTTACAGCCAAGGACCTTTCTTAATAGCAGGCACTTATGTAATGTGGGCTGGTTTTTTTTGATTTTTTTTTTTTTCCTTCTTCCATTTTTTTCTTTATTTTAGGGATGCAGAATATAATTTTTAGCTTTCAGTAGGTGTCTGGAGAAGTAGCTCTTCTTGATTTAAAAGTGATCAGTGGCTTCAGAATTTGCTTAGGAAGTGACAGACATGGTTTCAGATTCTCTTCGTGCCTAAGGGGATGCAGCCATATGTCCTTCCCGCAGCGAAGGCAACCCTATGTATATACAGGGATGGGGTGTGAGTACGTGGATTGAAACCTGTGTCATGGGAAGCAAGTGTGAGTCCATCTGGAGGATAAGTTTTTGTCTGAGATGTGTGATCTTTCAGGAGCATACACACCCGGGCATACACACAGGCAGTGCTGTGGGTGTTTGAGAAACTCCGGTATCAAAAACCTAGGCCTCTCTAGAGGTCAAATACCTCTGGGAATGATCATCATCTAAGCTAAATTAGGATAATCCCAGTTTTGGGCCTAAGTGCTTAAATCACACCCAAGCCTCGTGCTGGGCACCTCAGACCCTCTTTGTAAGGCCACAGTTGTGGAGGGTGTTTGCAATGTGCTGACACCACTATTCAGAAGGGGCCCAGAGCCTCCACAGGAGGAAAGATCTGGCCAGCTTCCATCTTCCTAGCAGTGTCAGAGTGGTGTGGCCAGGGTCGCATGAGGGAAAACAGGGACTCTTGATCTCTGCCTCTAACTCATTTGTTGCTGTCAAATGCTTTGCCCAGTGTGTGGGTGAGACTGAGAAATGGCTGAGATCTCACTGATCACAGCTTGGTCTGCATAAGCTTTAAGGCAATGCTGCAGGCTGGAGGAAGCTGCTGGCAAGTAGGTCAAAGCTTCTACCCGCCCTGCTCTCTGGTGGGTCTGCCGGCTTTCAAGCTGGAAGTATTACTGAGGCTTTGGCTACTTCTTGATGGTCCCATCTCAGCAGGTGGAAGACAAGCTTCCCCACAACACTCTCTTATCATTTTCTAGTGAGACACTAATTATTAATACTTTTGGATTAGAACCTTAGTCTTGTGATCTGTGTCCTGGCATCTAGATTCTTGTAATGGTCTTTGCAGCAAGTACATCAGCCTTTGCTACAGCCCCATCAGAGTGCTCACTAAACAGTGTATCTCACTGTGAACATGAGACCGGTGTTCCTACAGCTCTGCTAGCCACAGATTGGTCTCCAGATGGAGTTTTAAAGTGTAATTTTGACTTCCAAATTGTATATAGCCTGTGTATATGAGAGCATGGGCATCTATCTGCACAATCTGTCCACAGCCGCAACCTACACCAATTGGTGCTAAGTTGGAGCAGCCACAATGTGAAAATGAAAAAGACCATCTGACAGCAAGTTTCTGCAAATTTCTATTTCTTACCTTATTCTCTGGTCTTGTCTCTTGTCAGTGTAGTCAGAATATGCTGACTGGCAGGACATAATCAAGTTTTTTTTTGGTAAGGTGAGGAAAAGGAACCTGCAAAGCAAGAGGTGTATGTTTGGGAAAGATGGGCATGGATAAGGTTTTGAGCCCATCTTTGGAAAGTTATTCTGTAAGTTAGAGGTGAATCTTGCTTAATATGATTTAAAAAAATGCTGTGTTTGTGTCTGTGACAGCTGCAATCCCAGATTTTCTCTTAAAAAACTGTGAGTAACCATTATGTTTCTTCCTAGAGTACTAGAAAGCATGGTCTCCTCTTCTTGAGCTCATAAAGAACTTGATGTCTTATTTATATCAGGGATACTACTGTTTTACTTGCCATGCAACTGCTCAGTGCAGTGTATAAACAACTGAAGACCTGCCGTGCAAGAACTTGATCTTAGAGCTCTGAGGTACTCTTACCTCTTCAAATTAAGTTTGGTAATCCTTGCTTTGTTCAGTTCTACAGTGTGAGTCAAACACCAGCAGCTTTAGACAAGCAGAGTTGTCTAAAACCACACTGTAAGTATAATTTGGATAATAATTGCAATTTGTAATGCAGCTAACTCCATGAGTATTAGGAGAAGTCTCTTGGCAATGGAAGGTTGTATCAGAGAGTGCAAAAGACTCTCATCAGGTTTTTTAATGGAAATTGTTGCTTGGACTGTTTAAAGTGATTTACAATTTGATGGCAAATAGTGGTATGTGGAAGTGCACGATCAATACAGATTTGACCAACAAAGATTCAGCTGTGTGTGGAAAGAAGTGCTTTGATTTCACTATTATTCATTCAAAACTAAAACAAGAAAAATAAGGACTGGAATGTGCAGCATAGAAGAGCAGTCTTGTTTGTTATTTGTTTTTCTGTTTTGGTTTTTTTTTCTTCAAATAATGAAATTTTAAGGATTATGAGTTCATTCTGAGCATATTTTTTATCAGCATGTAATAGATATGCTGCAAAATAGTTTAGTGCCATGTAAACCAGAATTTTAAATGCAAATGAGTAAACCATAGCATGGGCTCATGGAGGTGTGACAGAGCCCTACAAGGGCAGATTTTTGTCTTTTGTACCACACCCACAACACAAAGAGGTTGGAGCATGGTTTGAAGATCTGATCCAGGATGTGTAAAAATACCATATGTCTAATGACTAAGCTAACCCTCCCCAAAGACATTTTGAAAGAATTTATCCCACATTTAATCACCAAAACGTCCTTTCTCCTTGCCCCTAGCAAGATTCAAGGTTGTAAAGAAAAAGCTAGATTTTCCCACAGGAAGGCTGTCTGTCTGAGGTTTGGAGATTCTACCTGGTACAATATCACACAGGAGAAGATCGGAGTATGTGAGCCTTTATACACTTTTTTAAAGAACTGCATGAAACCTACTCAAGCTGCAAGGCTGTTAGGGGCTTAAATGTGTTTTTGCTGCTCTTCAGTATTAAATAAATCTGTTTCTTCTTTCACCTAGTTTGTGTACTCTCATTTGAATACAGTGTTTGGTTTTTAAAAAATATTTGCAGTGTTTCTACCAGTTGTACTATGATATTACTAATTCTTTGTCATGATGTGTTAGAATACAAGTTTACTCAAATGATCAGATTAATATGATGTTTTTTCAATAAAACTACACAATATATATATCTTGGTTTCTTTATGTCTGAGGATCTACCAGAGACAAGTGGTAACTTACTTTCATAACATTCAATACCACTGGTTTGAATAAAATTTAATGTTATAAATCAGAATTTGGCCTATTTGTAAGACTGTGTAAGGTAAAACAAATGTCTGTGGATACTTTTACTTTGTGAAGCAAATGAAAATGGTGTTTCTCTCAAAAGCTGTTCTCTACCTCCTTCTGGAGCAGGCAGCAGTCATGCTTCAGCTCCATACAGCAGCACAATAAATCCTGTATCTGGTGAGTTCCAATACAGGTAGGGAAACAAGAAAGTCACTGAATGAGAGCAGCTACATGCTGGTATGACTAGTTATAGCCATCACGCCTCATATATGCTCAGCAAACTGCTACCTTCTGTGTAGGCTGTGAGGCCTGACGTAAACTATTGCTCTTAGCGAGAGTGATAGAGCAGTGACTTGCCACCGTTCATGTTCCACTTTGGATGATGAGTTACAACCATGATCTCACACAATGCCTCACTGGAAATGGTACCCACTGAATGTCGCTGGGAGACATGACTGTGCACAAGCACTTGTGCTGAACTGAAGTCCCTGACAAAACTGAAAATAGCATTTGTGTTGCTTCTTGTTCAAAACACCTGTAAAAGTAGAGTACATTTACATTCTTAGCATAGTCAGATTCTGTGCCTGTGTTTCTGTATGCTGAGGTTTTAGTAACAAACACTTTGCTTTAATAGTCTTTTTTTCTTTAAAATAATACTGTGCTACAATACTGTGTGTAAAAGAAATAGTAAAGTATGAAAGGTCTCTTGCAAAGCCTCAGGATATTTTTAGAGAGAAACTATATTTACTTCAATAAAGGCAACAGTTCCTAAAATATTCTTATAGAAGACGATGAGAGATCTTTCACCATAAAATGATGGGCTCATATTATGATATAAGATAAGTCAAACATAAAGAATAAAAAGCCTATTTATCACTTGAGCTACTCCAGTTTATCAGGCATCAGGTATGAAAACGAACAATATTTAGCAATTTTTTAGGCAACGTACCCTTAATAACTATGTTGTACTCACTGTCATATGATTTTACAGGTGCTGAGAGGTCAATAGATTCCAAAAGTAACAAACCAGCTCATGCAGAACAATTTTGGCCTCAGAAAGGATCTATCAAGGATGAGTAACTCTGCATGTATCTTGTTTTCTTATGGTTTTGCCAGAGACAGGATAGAAGGACCTTGTCTGCTGTGATGCTATAGTTCTTAACATGACGAGGACCCAGACTTGTCTCACTGAACGGTACAGAATTTGAATTTACTGACTTCACTGTCAGGATGATTTCTGTTATTTGTAGGTTTCACTGTCTTTATTAAAATAAAGTTTTGACCATTTGTGTGGTAGTGATGGTACTTGACATCACCTCCTCGTCTTTCACTGGGAGTGATGGTTCTTGACATCTCCTAAAAATTCTACTCCTTGAAAGAATGGGATCTGCCATTTTTCAGCCCATATAATTCCAGTTCATTTGTTCTCAGTAAATTATACAACTCTTAATGGAGATTAAACTTTCTGTTTGAAATTAAATTTAATATTTCAGTGTATTAAAATGTCTGAATTCTTCCAAACAAGTGACAGTATTGTAACATTATAAACAACCCTCTTAATCACTATTTGAAGATTTTCTTATATATGTATATATATATATGAAGCATCCTTCTCATTTAATTACCGTGAAATTTTAGTTTGAACTTTCCGAGTCAAAAAGAATTTTGGGGTGAAAATTTGATATAACTTTCCATTTTGCAAACTCTGAAGGATTTTGATACTCTTATTTCCAGCAGTCCATAAAACCAGCAGGTAACATTATTTCATTGACTTCTCCTTTTGATTTTTATTTCCAGTCAAATGGTACTGGGTTTTCTGAAAACACTTCTTGTATGGTTAGTTACTTTTCATTCATCTCTCATCATATATTAACAGCTCCATGCAGCAATTTTAAACTACAAAGCTTTATCTTCCTTATATGCGTTTCTCAAGTCCTACATTGTATATAATTTATTAATGACTCTGCTCTTTGTATGCACAGAATATACCCTCAGTGAAGGTCATTCCTAAGGAAACCATCTTTCAAAAACTGTGATAAGGGCAACGCCTCCTTCATATCATTCAGGATTTTGTCCAAATGTATGAACTTCGGTATGAATTGATTTGGCATAAGCCGGTAGGATTCTGCAAATAGAAGAGTTTGGATGGGTTTTGTCACCAAAACAAATTAACTGGATTCCTCCAAGTCAAGTAAATGACTGAATCAAAAGTAATTCAGAGAAGAATGAAATCCAGGATGTGGGATCTAATCTCTTCACCACGATGGTACATATAAAGCTACCTCCAGCCTGGAATTTTTCTGCACTAACTATGACAATATGCTTTCATGCACTACAGCTATAAAACACTAGGACAAGAGACAATTTCAAATGAAAACTGCATTTTCTCTCCTATCCCCACTGGAGAAAAAAAAATAAAAATTGAATTTTGGTATTTAGAACTCAACTATTAAAATCTTTACAAGAGTTCACTATCACTATAAACCACGTAGACTCTACAGATATGGTAAGTACAATTCTGCGGCATTTGTGTGAGTTTGTTGCTGCTCTCCATCTTTTGAATAGATCCCTTTTTAACAGAGGTCACATTTACCAGGATAATGGCATTTACTATTATCCTGATTTGCCCCTGCTAGAGGTGGATGTGGTCTCAGTCTACATGAGGAAGGTGAGTAGAGGTGCGATATTGAAACACACAACCTTTCGGATATGGTAATGAAAGAGGGTAGTTGACCTAGGAGCAGGGATGGAATTCCTTATCTCTCCTGTTTCTGTATCAGATCTTGATCAAAATCTCTCTAAGTTACCTGGTTCAGTGCTTGAATTATTCTCTCCATGACTTTGCAGCCACTGGTCAACCTTCTTATAGAAGCATTTTTTTGTAGCAGGATCAAAGCAGTAGATAAAATGGATTATGGTATACTCAATACCTTTAAGTATGACATTTCCCTTAATAAAATGTCTTCATAGCAGCCAAAATCCTCAAATGACCCCAAGCCATGACATGTCTCTATATTTTCTCAAGCTACTCCTCATTGGCTTGAAAAAGACATTCTCCTTGGTTTTGCTCTTCTGGACTTCGACATCTTTGTTTTGTAGGTATCTGGAGAAAGTGTAAAATATCCAACTATGATTAGATGTGTCTTGTAATACCTCAACTGATGAAACTACTTTGTTTACCATTCTGTGTCCTTCGCTTAATAAGAACTTCCAAGCCAATATGATCGCAGAACAAATATCCCACTGATCTAATTAACATGTATTCTTGATGAATTGTTACAGGCTTGCTACCTCTGAATCTAACTATAACACAAAAATAAAATTGTAGACCTGTATCTGCCCATTATTGTGGAGTCCCAGTGAGTAACAGGAGCCATCCAAGCACATGCTGAAGAATAGAACTACTCTGAATCTGTTTTAAAGATATAACACAAACAGGTGGTAGAAATGCTATCTCCATAATTTTCTTTCTTCATTGCTCAGTATTACTTTGCAAGCCCTTTCATTATCTGACTCTTTTGTGAACCTAGAGTTTGTCCTTTTTCTTGTCCCCTGCTGAGAAGAATAATATTGCACCATCACAGCAAAAAGATACCTCAGGTAGTTTTCCTGAGTAATGCTTTGGATGAAATTGCACATTTCTTAAAAAATTTGTAGCGAATGTCAGGACATGTCATGAAAAAAATTAGTTTCAAAGAAAAGTACAAGGACAACATCTATGTCTTTTTTATTGGTGTTTTTTCTTTTCTTTTTTTTTTTTGGTTTTAAATTTGTCAAGGCATTGATGGTTCTTCTACATTATGAATGTCAATAAGATTTGTTTACTCAGTATTTCCCAAAAAAACTTTGAGTGAATCTTTATGTCTACGTAAGGTAACTCTAGCCACGCACAATTAAGCCTTATGTGAATAAAACAGTGGGAAGAGTAATTAAAGGTATATCACAGGGACCCACAATTTATTAATCAGTAATATTTATGATATTAAATCAGTGAAGGAAATTTTTATTCACTCACTTGCCCTGTACAGTGGGCTTTTTTTTGGTTTGTTTTTTTTTGTGTTTTTGTTGTTGTTTATTTTGTTGTTGTTGTTGGTTAGGTTTTTTTTCTGACAAAATTATAAAACACCACTAGAGTTTCTTATTAGTGCTGATTACCATGGCAAACAAGTCATGTATGGTATATATCAGTGACAGCTGTGTGAAACTGGGTTGAGTACAATTAAAACATTATTAGCACAATTATTTTCTCAATGATTTTTCCATGCCTTTTAACGAATACATTATTTGTGAATTTTTTTTCTGGTTCCCCTGGAGAGATGATTGCTTAATATTCTTTTTTCCTACTTGTGCTATTTTTCTTATCAAATAGGTTTACTATTCAGTATTAATTTTCTGCTTTTACATAGAGTGTTCTGTCATTTTCTTGGTATGAAAATCACAATCTAGATTTATCATATGCTACAGAGAAGGATGTGACGCTTTCCCTGTATGCTACTTCAGTAGTTTCAGATGACTTCAGAAAATGCTAGTGAGATTCAGGAGCATCTGACGTCAGCTGTGTCACAGTCTGGCAGGGAGACAACTTAGTCCTGATTTTTCTTAAGTTGATGCATAGTTCCGCTTCAGTTCTGCAAAATGTGGTTATAGGAGTCTTTCTTTTTTTTTTTTTTTGAATGAATAATTTATCCTACAAATAATGATATAATTTAGCCTTCACTGGACAGATTCTGGTCCCTCTCGAAAGATACCACACCACTTCAACACAAACCTGTGACTCTTGTTATCTTCTAACATGTCAGTTTTAATTGCTTTCCTTGACCCCTTTTCTGGATGGTTGTGGTAAGGCACACAACTTTCGGGTGGCTAATGCATAGTGAGAGATGAAGCTTGCCTCTGGAGGCTCATGGAAATTATAGAACCACAGCATTACCTGAGATGATTGTTTTCTAACTTCTAACTATTTAAGAATATGGTCCAAGTACGTCTTGAGGATAGCTTACTTTAATAACTCTAAAGTACGTGTCACCGATGTGTCTTTTTTCCTGGCTTTGAATTCCATTCTCACCTTCCCAAGCTGTAGCACTAGGCTGAGGATGTAGAGGCAGTCAGTTCTCAAAAGGTGGTAGTGAGCTACAGGTATGTTTCTCAGGAAAACAAAATATATAATGAGAATAATTTCTGTGGTGTACAATAGCCTTAATACAATTTTACATGGATTACCCGCATTTACATTTTTCTTTTAGAACAAATTAATGCTTTGTTGCCAGATTAATTCCCCTCCCCCTTCTATTATTTCGATGACACAGTGTTTGCAGCACGGCCATGAGTGAGGTTGCAGTGTGCACTCTCTCTGGGGGCTGGGGTGCTCCTGTAGGCACAGGCAAAGCTCCCCATTCTTGTGTGACAGGTAGTTGCACTGCCCATCACACGATTCATTCTATCAGAATTGCTTTTATGGTCACATAACATGAACAGTACTCTGAGAGCCTCTGAATGTGACGGTGTGTTTCAGATCACATTAACTGATCCTAGACAGAAGATAGGTTGGACAGAGGTCTTCCAGTCAACTCTTTGCATTTCTACTGATATTTTTGCCTTTATTTCCACATGGCTTTATCTCAGCCATTCACGATACAATTTATTAGTGCTCTGGCAAATTGCTAGTGAGAATTAATACTGTTGAATTTACATTCTTGTACAAACATTGATGAAATTTACTGCAAAATCCATCTGGTCTGTTCCAAATAATGTATCCGTATTGTGAGTCATGTTAAAACCTTTATTGACATAAAACTTAAAAAGGAGTCTTCATTTTATTACACTCACTGACTTATATGAAAACGGAAATACACAGATAGGTAAAAAAACGCTCAAAGACAAAAAAAAAAAAGTGGGACATTGGCTTTTAAAGCTTCAAGAATTAAACCAGAATGATATAGAGTAGCTCTGAACACAGCCTGACACTACAGGTTCTGTAGTGATGAAGGTGAGACAAATGCTTCAACAAGCAGACAAACTGTTAGCTCTTTGAGAAGAGACTCTCAGCTTCCAGAATCTCACCTTCCACAATCTCACCTTCCACAATCTCACCTTCGTTTTTCAGATTCTCTTACTGTATGATTTTTGTATTTTGTAACAGTTGTGAGAAGGTGAAAGTAAATCCAGTACAGAAGAAAGACTTCTGAATGTAGTGCAGTAGATCACGTTCCTATTTAAAGCTCTGTTGCTCGCCATCTACAATAAACCAGCTGTTTAAAAATGAAATGTTCCTGGTTAGTCTACGCTTGGACTTTTCCACATCTGCTCCATGTCATAAAGGCATTCTACCCCTGGTTACACCTGAGAATCCCCATTGAAATCACTGTGACAGTCACATGTGTGTAATTGAGAGTAGAATTTGGCCCCCTGTGTTGAAGTTGCTCCTTTGAAAGCTGTTCCACCTCCTTTGGCTTAATCCTGCACCATTAGGGGAATGTAATCCCACTCTTGTATAAGTGTAATGTGACTCGAGTTGCAGCCTGATAACTGGAGGGGGGAACCCAGAGGCAGTGTAGCTTAAACTCAAAGCCTCATTATACGTCTCTTCTGTGGAAATTACATGAACAGTTGAGTCAGATAAAGAGCACATTCTCATTTTTCTTTCACATATCCATTTCATGCTCTTGCAAACCCAGCAGTGTGACGAAGCATCAATAAACCATACACATTTTCCTTCTCATGCACTTTAAATACTTTTTTTGATTTTAGAAAATAAGTGTAATTTTAAGAAAAAGATAAGATTTTCAGAAGTGAAGCAAAAATACCAAAGAAAAGAAAAAAGTGAATCATTTAAAAGTCATTAAAAGGTTGGAAGGGACCTCTGAAGATTATCTGGTCCAATTTTCTGTTGAAAGCAGAGCTTTATGTTTTCCTGGGCCTTGTTAAGCCATGTCTTCGCTATTTCAGGCAAGAGAGTTTCCAACACTTCTTTAGACAGCCTACTCCAATGTTTATTCTCACAGCAAGGAATACTTTTCTTATAGTACTTCTTATAGATAACTTCTCCTGAGGAAACTTGTTCCTGTCATCTTGTCACCATTCTCCGTTTCAAAGAGAGTACCTCCATCTTTCCTATAAGAATACTTCAGGTATTGGTGGAGCACGATTGAGTTCACCCTGAACCTTCTCTCCTCTAGGCTGAACAAATTAAATTCTGTCAACATTTCTTTGTACCTCAAGTTCTCCGGTTCTGCATCCATCTTGGTGGTCCTCCACTGGACCCTCTCAATTCTTTTAATGTGTCTCCTGAATGAAAGCTGAATACTTTTCCAGGTGTGGCTTAACAAGTGCTGAGTGGAGTGGAATAATCATATCCCTTGATCTGGTGATCCTGTTGCTGATATGCCATAGGATACTGCTGGCCTTCACTGCTGCCAAGCCCACAGTGGCTTCAGGGTGGTTTACTGTCTCCCAGCTATGAGATGTTCTAATTTTCTAGTTTTCTTTCTATGTTTTTGCAAAAACATGACTCATATAAGCCATGTTGGCCATACCAGCCATGACATCAGATTTTAATTCAGTTGATATTTAAAGCTAGTTGGGTATTTGGATCCAGTGGAGAAAATGAATTCTTTTTGTTCAACTTTGCTTAAGATAATGTCATTGAAAAAGTTAGATAAAAAGAATGTTAAATAACTTGTAAGGGATTTAATTTTCGTATGATTTAGATGCCTTAGTCATTCAGTTCTGAAGGACAACAAGAATTACAACAAGATTGAGCATATATGAATTCAAACTTGCTGCTCCAGGCTACAAAAAGATAAAGAAAACTGCTTTGTGATGGGTGGGTTTTCTTATGCACCTGCTTTTTTTTTTGCAACTGAACATTAAACCTCTACATTTATTTTTCTATACAAATTATTTACAAACAAATAATTTGAGAGAGTATTTAAGGCAAAATAGACCTAGGATGATGACTGGAAATATTTTTTAAGGTGGCAGTGACACTATAATTAAGATTGAATACATTATTGAATAGATATCAGCATAAAAGTATGAATGTGCATTAACATTGCAAAAGATTTTAAATATTGCCTTGTTATGAGAGTGCGTGATGGAGAACAGGATCTGCATGGTTCAGAGGCAGGAACTCAGATCTCACCTCACCTTGCTTCTGCTTTCTTTTCCCATTTGACCCCCATATATAGAACCATTTTGTTGGTGAATCAGAGGAGGTTAGGCACAATGCCCATTATTTCATTAATTTTTCTTCCATTTTCTACAGAAATTGCCCTTACGTGCTGTGGCCCACCAAGCTGTTTAGGCTCAGAGGAGAACTTCTGACCCCTTTTTCTTCTTTCTGCTTTTACTAAATCCTGTTGAATCCATTTCTGAATGAGGTGAGAGTGGAGAACTGGGGAACCTTGGTTACACTTTTGTCATGATTTGTCCTTTCCGAATCTAAGCTGAATTAATGAAACATATTTGTGAGAAATGTTAACTGATCAATCACCCCTTTTACAAAAAGTATGCAAAGATTATTTGCTGGTTTCACTTTTTGCACTTTAGAAGGTGTTTTTAAAGTATTTTAATTATATTAAATTGATTTTTTTTTCCGTCTTTTTTTTTAAAAAAAAACCCCACCACATTCACTTAATTACTCAAATTATCATAAAGAACTCATGTGAAGATGAAGTTATGATAGATTATCTTAGTAAAAAATCAAGCTGTGAAAGAAAAAGAAATTCTTTGAATAAATTTGAAGGTATTTCTTCCTTTGGTTTCTTTAGTTCCTCTGTGTTTTTTTTTTTTTCCTTAAGAAAGGACTCCTTGTCTGTCTTATCCAATTAGTATTTTGAGGAGGAATTTATCTCTCTGGGAGATTTGTTTCAGGTGTTACACTTAACCCTCACACAATGTCATAGCCAGCTAGGTCTTGTAATGTTCCTCTGCTTGAAATGGAATTTCACTCGAGACATCGGCGAGTGTGTTTGGAGGATGGTACCTCAGTGTTGGCATAGACAGAGAGGGTAAAATGAGTTGAGCCCTGGGCTGGAGAATCCACTTGTATTAGATTCACCCTGACCCTGTTATACCACCGGAGCTCCTTCCAATCTCCCTGCAGGATGTGCTACCTTTATCTTGAAGGCTGGCATGTGTACCATTACTTGATTATCAAAGGACTGTAAGTCTAGTTTTAATATTGTGTCACTTTAAAATGCTGTCAGTTAGGACAATAAAATGCAGCACTTAAGTGCAAAGTTTTAGAAACTTCAAGGGTGGAGTTTCACTAATGTTACCATGTCTTGATGTCATGTTTTTCAAGATTCACAGTTTTTTTCTTAAACATCCAATGTCTCTGTACAATTTCTCTAGAGTATTTATCGTTCAGGCAGTCAATATGTTGAAAAAACAGTCATAAAAGCTTTCAGTTTCTAGTACTTAGGGCTGTAGAAAAACAAAACAGACCAGCATGTGACATGGATGTGGCCTAATGATTTAGAAACTAGAAGGTGAACACAAAGTAACTTCATTCACTAAACAATGTTGGTGATTTTTAATGGTAAGTTAAGACTTGAGATGCTTAGACTCATGATTTCTGAAAGTTTGGAGTTGGATTAGGTTAAATATTAATTGTGTCCTGAATTAAACTTTAGAAAAATGCACTTCAGAGCTTGATATTTTGTGTATATGAGTTCTTAAGTAATGCCAATGTATACAGAACAGTCTACTTAGTCTGTTGTAAGGAAGTTGTGTCATTGTTCTCTCCTATATATCTACTTCCTTTCCTCATTATTTTGGTCTTCACAAAACTATTAGCAAACACCGTGTGATTAAAAAAATTGCAAATCTGCAAAATGGAAGTAATTTTTTTTTTTTTTTTTGTCAATTATAGCCTAACTGACAGAACTCCTTGTGTATTTCTTTGTACGTGTGATGACATCGTTAAAGACTTCAGCTTTGGGAATCTTATGTGCTCCAGGGAAAATCTCAGGATCAGACGGCACAGAGGAAAAGGTAGCTCTATGTAACTTTAAAAGTTCAATGAGGTTGTGAAATGTCATAGGAGAGATGAAAATAAAGAATTCTGCCACTGGATCTCAGAAAAGACTGTGTTTTTTTTTTTTTTTTTCAAAGGCAGACAGTCTTTTGATTGCTCTACTGTT
>VWZK01015963.1:0-136259 GCA_013396935.1 Baryphthengus martii
TCTGGAGACATTCAAAACCCGCCTGGGTGCGTCCTGCGTGATCTGCTCTAGGTTCCTGCTCTGGCAGGGGGGTTGGACTCGATGATCTTCTGAGGTCCCTTCCAGCCCCTGTAATTCTGTGATAACCTGCCTTTCTGGTCATGGTGGCAGGGAAAGAAAACCTTGTGTGGAAGTTGCTTGCTTGCTTGATAGGCTCTTTTTAAAGCAGCTACTGAGAATTGACATCTTAAGAATTTCCTTACCAGAGGTTGGCTTACTAATTACTGTTTCTATTATGATCCTGAGATCTACATCATGGCTGATGAGGGAAGTGAAAATAAAGGCAAATATGCCACTCGTATCCTGTTTATTTTGTAGTAGATGAGACAAAAGACTTTGTGCTCTGATTGCCGTAACCAAAAACACAGTTTAAAAATAAAAATAAATGTGTAAATACATACATACACACACACACACACACATATATTCATACTTAGATTTATGAGTTAAATGCATGGAGGTATCAGGGTCTTTATCAAGGAAGCCCATTTAAAATAATTATATTTCAAGAGTAATACAGGGGAAGTCATGCACAGCTATGGAGCAGAAAGCCTCAGTGTGTTTTGTAGCTCTGTAATAGCTATTATTTATCACAAATGTGCCGTCTGTTTGTTCACACTGAGTAATGAATGACCTTTCTGTTTCCACAGCTAGACCTGTGCAGACTTCAGCTGATGGGGGTGTAGTGCAGTAGCTATTTATCATGCTTCACTTATACTGATCACTGGTTTAAGCTGCACCACCAGGGAAATATCTTGGACTTATGTTACGGTTCAGAAAAGGAGTTTTTATGGGGTTAACAGCTAAGAAAAGCAGCTATTTTCTGTCCCTGGCTGCTATAATTCAAAATTGACTTTGCTGGAATTTGAATCAAATTACTGCCAATATTGTCGTAAGCAAATTTATCAGCCAAGGGCTTGTTTACTGTGTCTTAGCAATACAGGGGCTGTTTTGTTGTCTCTCTTTTTTTTTCGTGGTGATTCCTTTGTAAAGCTTCAATTTCTTACGTTGATAAATGGGATAGAATATATGAATGAGAACGAGGTAGCTCAAAAGAGGTAATGCATATACTTTTTTAGCACAGAGCAGGTATATGAAGAAGTTACATTTTTAGCTCCTTGTAGTGGTTGGAAATGAGTAATGTAAAGAACAAAACAGATTACATTTGGAAGGGCAGGTGAGAGGTTAGGATGGGGTGGGAGAGTGAAGTAACTGAGCTGTTCTTAGGAACAGTCAAGGTCTCCTATTTTGTTCTTGCAGATTGCACCAATTAGTTATGTTTTACTGATGCAATCCCTGGATGTCAGAAGTCGGTCTTTTCCCATATGGCATGTTAAAAAGCAAAATGCATTATTAATGCTTGAGGTGGGACCTCTGGAACTATGGTAGAAAGCGTTAAATGACATTAATTTAGACAATAATACTATCATCACACTGTTTTACAAGCCAACAACCCAGCCCTTGTTCCCCCTAGTAGTTTATCTCAAGGAGGGAAGTGGATTGTTGCCTTCTGAAATAGACACAATTGTGTTGATGCTGTTATGCTGCTATTATTACAAATGTTTCAGAGATAGCTGAACCAAAGTAGAGAGAGATTGAAGACTGCAACAGAGCAACGTTCACCCTATGTCATGTAAGTGAACTGAAAATTACAGAAAGCATTTCACGTATGTAAAGACATGGATGGAAATATCTTCTCCACCGTAAGAACGTGACTTAGGAGGCACTCACACTTCTTTCAACACAGATCGTTGGATTGGAAAGATTACTAAGAGAATTTCGATCTCAAGGCCATGCTTGCAGTTTAAACAGCATGCATGGTCCAGGCTGAATTTGTGCACTTAGAGCAGACAGGAAGATAACTTTTTACTATCTGCCTGTTGGCAAAGCTGTCTGTATCACCCACCCAGCTTGTTCCTGGAAAGCTTTTGTTATTCTAAGTAACTTTTACAGCCTTGGACCATCAAATTCTGGATTCTGCAGGGTGTTTCTGAAGGACAATATGAAGCTGAGATCAGCAAATTCAGCATTTCAAGCTGAGGTGATGCATGGAGGCTTGGTTGTGGAACTGAAAAGGGAACCTGGTAGGCTCTTAACCTCGGCCTTTGCTCCAGGACTCGGAGAGCTGAATGGGTGCCACTGTAGCTCCTGCTTCTGCAGGGATGAAGTGCATGGTAAATTCTTCAAAGGAAGAAATTCAATTTTCAAGGTACAAACCACTTTTCTGTTGTTTGGCAGATGGGTCGTATGTGGTTTGGCACAAAATACCTTGTAGCAGTGCTTTTTGCATGTGAAATTAATGGTCTCTGCTCATTTGATCTTGAACTCCTTTCAGTAAAAGCTTTTCAATAAAAACCTTTACAGTGTTCAGTAAGATAAGTGGTAAAACAGCAGCATTCGATTATCTAACCTTCTCTGTTATTTGGAACACGGTCATGTCCCCTGACATTAGTTAATTACTCTGAAAATTACCTCGGTTATCCAAAACCTCAACTCTCCACACACATCCTGTGTTTCTGTGACTTTCAGATGCCCAAGGTTGTTCTATATTAGCATAAATATCTGACCAGCTCCCAGGGACTAAACAGACAGATTTTAGCTCTCATCACATCTATGCATATTTCTGCCAACCTCAACAAGTCTCCTGCTTTATATTCATTGGTTTAAACTGGTGATTTTTGTATTATACTTATGACCTCTCTGTGCTACATATTACAGAAAACCATGGTATTACACTGTCTTCACCTGAATTTTTTTACCATCTACTACAGAGACCTTTTTTCTTCATTTATCAAAAAAAACAAAACAAAACAGAAAACAACCACTTTTTTTTAATTGTTATTATTGTGGCCACATTAAAGGTAAATTGTATTGCGGGTAGTACTGAAAAATTATCCAGCGGAGCTGGTTAAGAAAGCAAAACTTAAAAGTATTTGATATTCTAAGAGTAATTTTAAATATTCCACTTACTTTTCCTTTGAGTAACTGTTATTTGGAATTAATTTTTGCCTTGCTTTTCAGTAAAAGCATTAGATCATGTTACTAGTCTCTATTTTTAACATTTTATGTGTTTGTGTATTCAAGAACACTGAGAAAAAAGTTAACTGACATTATGAATTGATGTCTAGGAAGTGTTTCTTTTACTACACTGTTCCCTCTACTTCTGAGTCAGAAGAAATGGGGAGGTAGAAATGAACAAGGATATTTTTCTATTACTAGGTTTTGTCTCAGAAGTGTTATGCATGTTGCAGCTTACCAAAACATCACCTGAAGTTTGTGAGGTAGTTTGTATGAAATAAAATACTCTATTTGTTTTACTATCAATTACTTAATAGAAAGTAACATGCAAGATTTGTGGGAGTACACAATATATCTGGGATTTTGAGG
Organism: Baryphthengus martii; assembly: GCA_013396935.1. Taxonomy (NCBI): domain Eukaryota; kingdom Metazoa; phylum Chordata; class Aves; order Coraciiformes; family Momotidae; genus Baryphthengus; species Baryphthengus martii. Next base: position 3,427 of record VWZK01015963.1, read on the forward strand.
GGATGGAGAGATGTTTTTGAGTGCTGTGGATTAAATATGTATTTTCAAGCCTCAGTATGATTTGAGTGAAAGCTTTATTTCTTGCCCCATAATTGATTGTAACAGAAAAAATATTTATTAGCTAGGGAGGGAGCCATGCTGCTGGTGTTTTGGTTTATTGAGGTGCTTTAATTTTAGTTGTCCTGTACTCTGCTTGCACCCAAACCACTTGGTGTTAGAGGTGCCTCTTATTGTGAAGGTCACACCCTGTGTATACAATTACGCTTTGAATAAATATATCTTGATTGTTCAATGCATCTTGATTGTTATTTTTCTCCTACTGGAATAAATGATGAGCTGGTAATCTATAAATCTGTTGATTTAACAGCAGTTAATAAGTGTTTTATGTGGATGAACTGGGCTGTCCTACGAAGCGAGGCTTAAATATATAACTCTAGAAGTGGTTTCATTTCAAGTGAATGAAAGAAAGGGGGACTATCATGTCTCTGCTTGTTTGGGTTCTTTGTAATGTCTCAGTAAAAGAGCTGAATTCTCTGGAAACACATCTGCATTGAAAGTGGGGCAAGCATCTAAATAGGTTCAGAAATGCACTTTCACATTCTTGATCATAGTCATTTTTAGAAATGTTTGAAATCAAGGCAGCTTGTAAAGAAGGCAATGTACTGTTACTGATACTGTCATTTAGAAAGCAGGATGATGTTACCATCTTTGTCAGAATACAGAGAATACAAGTACCGCTGGATCTTGTCTTAAGAAACTTGTTCCCTGCCACTGTGCTGCTCACTGCCACACACCTCTGTCTCCTTTTTCACAGCTGGTTTTGCAGAGGATGGAAACCACAGTTCTCACTGTTCTGTGTTGTGGACTATTGCACAGATATCTTCCCTCAGTGTAGAGATGGCAGCTGAAGGCGTGGTTGTCGTTTTTGCTTTCTTGGAGACCATCAGTGCTGTCCCAGAGCTGGTAGAAGGGAACGTGACTGATCCTTGGCTGCTCATTAGCACATGGGCTTTGACTGGCAGCAATAGTGTGTATTTGTATTAACGAGCCAAGTCATGAACCAGAGTACTGAGACCTGGGCTTCTGTCCCACCTTGCCATTTCTTCCTACATCACAGCTGAGTGGCAGTTCAATAACATCTTAAGCCTTGCAGAAGGACGGCAGTAAGAACACAGCTCTGATTTTTATTTTTTTTTGTGTGTGTTGCGGTGATTGATAACAAGGATATCCTAGTCCTCTGCCTGCTGCAGAGCAAAGAACCTCCTTCTTGCTCATTTCTGAGCTGAGCTCATGAGTTCAGTTATTCATTGCTGAACAGTAGGACAGTGGGCATTAAACACCTCTTTTTTTTTCCTGCTATTCCCACGTGGTCTGTGCAATGAAAGGTGAAAAAGGAGTAGGGATTAGGAGTTATTTCACAGAGCTATCAGAATAGATGAGAAACAGAGTCACTTCCTGCTGTGGTACTCTGTGGGAAATAGCAGATATAAGCAGCTTAGTCTTGGTCATAAGCACCATAGTGGGATCTGTTACCATAGTATAACCAGAAAGGATTCCCTTACCAAAAACAATGAAAAAAACACCAAACCAGTCCCTTTCTTGTATCTGAGAAATGTGATGAAGCTACCATCTAAGAATTCAAATAACAAAATATAATGGTTTCTACCACTTAGTAAAAGCATCATAAAAAAAGGTACTCTCCCAAGATAAGTGATGCATTATGTTTTGGTTTTCTGTTTTTTCCCCAAAATCAACATAATTTATTGAAACTCTGTAGTTCTGGGTAGATGGTGTCTACTAATATCTTAACTGGGGTGAGTTTCTAATTCTAACCAGCAATGTTGTCAATAACTAAAGCATGCATGACTGAATAGGTGAGGTCCAGGAAGATGACTTATATTCCCTTAGCCTCCATGCTTTTTTTTACATTGACTTCAGGACACCCAGACACAAACTTGCAGATGAGAAGCCATTAGATGGGCTAATGGGGCATTGAACTAACCTGAGGCAATGTATGTAGGGAACTGGTTCTCTTTTAACATCTTATTAGAACTCTCTTGAGTATAACAGGAGGCTAGAGGTAATTAAGCTAAAAATGCAAATAAACATGGTGTGATCATTTTTATACCAAGTGACCAGCTAAAAATAAGTATCTGACATACCTCGTTTCCATGGAGCAGGGTAAATACAATCTTGCTGCTTGTGTCAGGGTCATGTTCTCCTGCTGTGGCCCAGATTGGAAGGTGAAGATTCACAATATTTATCCTTTCAGCAAGTATCTGGGGTCCTGTTACAGGAAAGGGAAAAAGATGGACTATCTGGTAGTTTGTTCAAATAGTCTTCTCAACGTTGGACTACTAGCTTACCTGCAGCAGAAGGGGGACAGCCGTTATCAGTGCTGACTCTGTGGGGACAGTAAAAATGAATTGATGGCTCTACTCCAGCTCCTAATAGAGCAATTTGCTCTAATTGTGTCTTTCTGTAGACTTTATAGAGAAGAAATGTTTGGCAGAACATAGAAGATAACCTGCTCTTCTGCCAATGGAGGTCACTGACTGAGGAACGCATGAGTGTACTGGAGGCAAGACTGCCGTGCAATAGCTTGTATTTCAAGCTCACCATCAGTTCAGAGCGAAGTCAATTCATCAGTTTTCACAGGCAGCATAGAACTTTCTCTAAAGGCTTTTTTTCATGGCCCTCAGTCCTCCATACACCACTGGAAGCTTTGTCACTGAGACACATGGATCTAGAATTCAAGATCTTTCATTTTAGTCATCAAACAGCTGTTGATGGAGCTGAATGATACCTTGTGAGCTCCTCTTGGCAGTGTCTTCATATACCACACATGTTCGCAAGACCCGTATCTATCATTTGGTCTCTAAGGATTACAGTGCAAAGCTAGTGGTGTGCTGGGTTCTTACTCCATCCATTTTGAAGAGGAGCAGTCTTCCTGGTAGCTCGGACCTTTACTGGGCAGTTGAAAGATCTGTGCAATTTTTCCTGAATGCAAGCTTTTTCTCAAGCGTGCCAACTTGTGATACAAGCAAGTTGTATTTCCATTAATTTTTACTCTCAGAAGGCTTTTCATTCAACAACTGTCTAGCACAAGTTCACAGTAGAAATTCGCTTGATGCCGAATGCCCTTTCTTCCTGTTGGCTTTAAAACGACTTATGGGTACTAAGCTTCTTGCAGGATCATGCACCATCATTTATTTTACACAACAGTCTGTTTTACGTAATAAGATTTACAACATCAAAGACAGCAAGAATGTTCTTTCTTAAAAAAGAGAGTGTGAACCCTTTACACGCTTAGGAAAAACATTCATATCCTGTATGTATTTTTCACATCCTGGAATGCATGCTATTTAACAGCATCTAGGGATTTAAATGAAAGCTGACAACAGAAGTATCCCAGACATACCTCTTTTGTAAATACATTTAACTTCTTTTAGCTGCCTGTCTTCTGGCTTTGCTTTGTCACAATAAAAGCTAAAATGTTAGAATTACTTTGTTTACAGGATTTCCAGAATACTCCAAATCGTTCTGTATGTGTTGGAAACGTAATAAAGATGTGTGAGAACACTGTCAAAAATGCGCTGAGAAGATACCTGGTGTTGCAGTTTTTTCCCTTGTAGCGAAGCAGTTGCATTCCTATGGACTCAAACCAGGCCCTTCGCTTTACAGCTGTTGCCTAAGGAAGGACCCTGTTTCTTTGTCTCGTGGGTCCTGCTGAAAGGGCAGAGGCACCCCAGAGAAATGTTGGGAGGTCAAGGTGGGGACATCTGCTGTGCATTGCCCTAGTGAACAGAGACCTTCTCTGATCCATTTTTTAGGCGTTTTCTTGCATAGCAGTGCAAGGATGGTGAAAACAATACAAAGAGGAGTGAGATGTTTACAGGTGAAGTGATTAAATACAGGTAGTGTTGGATCCTTGTTGCATTCTCAGGAAGAAAACAGTGACATGCAAAGGGTGGACTAAACCTGTGTGGATCAGGAGGTCAGTAAGGGCCATTACACAATGCAGGGATTTTTATAGGCTATTTAAAGAACTGTTTATTGAGTAGAACACATACTAGGAGTAATGGGTTGAAGTTAGGTGCAGAAGTCTGACCAGTTGATTGAAAGAAATAATTTTCAGTATATTACACTCTGAAAATTTCAGGCTCCTCATTCACTGGAAACCCTTAAAGTCCTTTGTTTCAGTGTCCTCTGTCATTCTTCTCATACCCTTGTGAAATGGGCTGGCTCTGCAACCTGAACAGACTTTCTGGCAGCTGCAGTATCCCAGAATTGTGCATTTTGGGATTTTGTAGGAAAGAGAGATGCACGGGAAGAAGCAGCTTAGTTTTGTGTTTTGTTTTTTGGTTGTTTGTGGGGTTTTTTCTCTCTTAATGTTTAGTTCATTTCTGTGGAAGAAGGCAGTTATTCTTGCTATGTCACACATACTTATAGGGTTAACTAATTTTGTTAAGATCTAGAATATGCTTTTAAATATACTCTGGAGAAGAATTTTGCTATGGGAGGAAATGAAGATGATGAACTCATCAGTTGTCTTTGTCACTGGTTTTATGATTCATTTTTATGATGCTGTGTCTTTATGAAATCATATGAAATGTATGAAATTGTCCTTGTTTGCAGTACTTTTTAGAAATGTTTTGGAATTCTTATTTGCTAACCATGTTTCAGCTATAAGTGCATCAGCAGATTAGAATTTCATTGCTGCAGTTTTTCGTAACTGCTTCGAGCACAATCTTCATTCAAATGGAGTCATCCCTTTGCTTTGCAGTCTCTAGGTCAAAACTGGAAGAATGTTTGCAGGGACCTGACTGCCTTTTTTATCTGGCTCCTATAGAAGAACAGACAGACAGTCATTGGAACAGCTCGTGACATATGTTTGGCAGCAAAAGTACCCCTCATTCCAAGTTCCAAATTATACTTCTCAGCTATTACTGGCCCTCTTCCTGGGCACTCATTAGCTTTTCTTTTAGTCATTTTACACCCTACAGAGGTAGTCTCCTTCTGCTGAGAGATTCCTGTGTTGTGGTTGGGTTTTTTTTATGTTTTGGTTTGGTTTTTGTTTGGTGGTGGGGTTTTTTTGGTGTTTTGTTGTTTTTTTTTATTGCAGAAGACCCGATTTCTCCTGTGTGGTGGTACTAATGTGTTGGGGTTTCCTTTAGGTGAAAGAGTTCCTAGCAGAAAACATGGATGTTTTTCCATTTTGAAGAGAGAAATGCGAACTGGGAACAACAATTCAAGGGAAATCTGAAGTGTGTCATGAGTCTTATCGTGCACCATGTAGCCCTCACGTATGCTTGCTTCTGTGAGAGGCAGAACTGTTTCATTCTCTCTGTCTCAGACCCCTGTGTACATAGACTAATTATTTTGTGCTTGAGCAGCAGATTCCTCTAGGACCATATGGATGGTGGCCACTTTTCAGACTTGGGGTCATCTTCCGTTCTGCAGCATCCTGTGTTTCTGAAGAGCAGCATCAGAATGATGAAAACCGCCTACAGCATTTAAAACAGGAGACTGAATAGCCACAAGAGAAACCTCAGAATGCAGAGAGGTGACTGGCTGGGGTAATTTAAAATAAAAAAATGGCTCTTGTCTAGCAACTCCTTTATAACACATAGTTACTGTCCAGAATATCTCAGGAAACCATTTTGTATTCTGCTAGTGTAAACCTAGATAGCAGTTTTATCTTTAAAGATTAGGAGTTATTTGGGAAAGTTTCATTTCATTGTTGTATTTTAAATGGAACATTCCTGCTGCTTTGTCATCTAACTGTGCTATATGTTAAACTAATTACTTTTGTGAAGCTGAGTTAAATAAATATTAGTCAGACTGCATATTTAAGTCTACTTATGGCATCAAGATAAAAATCCAGTCATCCCATATTATAAGCATTTCCATTCTCTTCCCTAGACTCCCTCAGAAAAGGTTTAGGTTTGTTTGGTTGCTTATATTCTTTGAAGAACACGAAGGCTTTGCACTTCAGACAAGCCCATTTCCTTTTTTAGTGGGAAAAGCTCCAAGAATTTCTTTTAAAACAGAACTAGAAAGATTATTTTTGCAGACTTCTGTTGAGCAGTTTTGGACAACACCCTCTAACAGGAAACCATGGCTTCTCCTAAATTTCTTCAAGGTGAAAATAGATAATGTTTCTCTTTTAAATTACTAGCTGCAATTAGTGATTTGAGATTATGATAGTAATTCATAAGTTGTTTTACCCTTTTAACTTTTTTATATGCATGAGTTTAGTCCGTTGTCCAACTTGTAATTCATTATTGAATATATGGTATTTGAACTTGCAAGGGTTTTTTTGTTTCAAAGAATGGCTAAGGCAATGAACTCCTTATGTAAAAACAACATTCCAAAGAAATGGATCTGGGAGTAGAGCAAGTGTTTAGTCAGCTTTGAGAGTAATGGGTTTAAGCATAGGTTGGAAAGCAGGTAAGATCTTCCATTAGAGATGATGGTATGGGCCCTTAAGGAAAGCAGTGATGGAATTGAAGGAACAAATATTCACTGTTGTGTTGCACAAAAACATTTCGAACCTTCTCCTGAATCCTTCATTTTGGATCTACTGATGAGTGTAGTCATAAAAATATTTCAGGAATGCAAACTAAACATAACCACAAAATAAATATAACCACAGTTTCACAAAATATCAAAGCATTTTTTGCACATGGAATCATGCAGTGTGGTCTGACGATATAAATGCCTATCTAATTTCTAAAACCTTTAGTTTGTATCTGAGGAGTAATAAGTACTAAGTACACATAATTCATGCTGATACACACAGACATCCAAGTGGTATTCCTTGGGCAGAGGACCTTGTATTTCTTATTGCTATTCTGGATGATGAGAACCGTGAGTGACTAGACAGGGGCCAAAGCTGAAACTTCTGTCTTAACTCAAGAAGATGACAAATAATTTTGTGACACCTTTTTTTCTTAGCCCATACATTAGAATAACATGATTCAGCACTTGAGCCAAATTAGTCAAAGTGGATGCTCTCAATGAAGGGTGAGGTCAAGACTGCAGGACATGCAATGAATGATTTGAAGATAAAAGTACTATTACTGAAAATCTTCAGGATTACAGAGTTAGGCGAAATTACACAATTTTATTAAAAAGAAACTGTTGACTTTATCCGATGAGCCCAAGACAGTCAGAAACTTCTAAGAACCAGTTCTGGTGAAAGTGAAACACTTTCTTTTGAACTTTGCTTCCAGTATGTTCTTGATTCATTGTATTCCATGGAAGACCAGGACAGTCCCTGCTTTCTGTTAGTTTAAAAAACAGAAAAGAAACACCCCGTCCCAACCCACTAAAACGTGTTATGTGATGTTTAGATAAGCGTGTTTTAAAAAACAGCATATAATTTTTTTGCTGGTTTCTGGAGTTCCAGAACCTTATGCTAACCTCTGTCCTTTTCTTTTCATCTTCTCTTGTTTATTTGAACAATGGGTACAAAGCAGAAAATCACTTTTTGGCAGTAAATGTTTTCTGGCATTGGAAAGTATTTGATGGTTAAGTAAAGAATGAAAAATAGGGAGTTGGAATATGTGGTGGTTGAGCTGCTGTGCTGGCTGAGCTCCTTCCCGGATGGCCAGACATGTCTTGCTGCCACAGATTTATACCGTGGAATTTTTGCAGAAGGAGGAAGAAAAGACTATTTCTAAATGGGGAAAGGAAAGGCTTTGAAACAGAGAAGCTGTTTGTAATTTGGTCTTTAGATGCTTTCTGAAGTCATCATTCATTTCTTGCTTTCTAAAAGGCAACACTACTGAATAAAGGAGTAATACCTTACAGGTTACCTCACATTTGCACTTTGCTCTGCAGAGTTCATTGCTGTACCGGAGATTTCCTCTTGCATGTTTGTCGAGTATCTAGCCCATGAAAGCCCAGTGTTAATAATGGGAGCATATAGACCACAGTATATTTACATTAATGCCGTGCTACCACATCTATGTTAGTGTTTTCTGTACTGTGTAATTACCCTCTTAGCCAGGTAAGTGACTTAAGTGCCTACTCTGCTTTTTCCGTTTGCTGCAAAAGTGACTTGTTTCGCTGCTCACTAGCTCAAGAAGAGGGCTTCGAACATGAATTTCTTTTGCAATTGCTACAGGGGGACAGTGCTCACATACTAGTGTAATTTGCATTGCTATCTGAGGACACTTCCATGGTTTAAGCACTTCAGGAGCCACCAAAGCAATTTATGCACTGGGCAGACAAACGCATTCTTTCCTGCACCCTGCTGTGTAGCAGATCTCCCCACAAAACAGAAATCTTCTGTATTGTGCTACCTTCTTCCTACAGTCTCTTCCCTGGATATGCTTGTCATTAATGCAATCAGAGACGTCTGCAGAAACGGTGTTTGCTCCTGAAGGACTCTTCCTCTCCGGCTGCCCCTCTCCGATGAGGTTAGCAGTGCTCTGTGCTGCGTGTGCAGCAGCTGGATAGCACAGTGCCGTGGGGTGCAAAGTGAGCAGGCAGAGCTGCTCGCTCCCCTCTCTCGTGTTCGTTGGAATCTATACAATGGTGATCTGGCGCTTCCTACACAGGCAGCCTGACCTGAGTATGTCCCATGGAAGAAAGTCATACTTAATTACAAGGGTCGACTTAGAAAAACACTTCTGTTTATTTGTTACTAAATACGTGGTTTAATTGCCACTGAAAATGGGATGCATTGTGCTAGTAAAGCACAGCTTATTTTTAAATTGAAACTGACTTTTGTGAACAATATCCTTCCTGCAGCCTGTGTGCAGTGCTGTGGCTGAGCAGCTGGAGGAAAAAAAGAATGTTCTATTTCACATAAATAACTGCTGTGTCAACAGGAGCAATGCTAAACCAAGATACAGTGGGGCAAATGATAGTATGTATGCTTATACATTGATTTCTTCTGTTTGTTTGGTAGTAGGAGAGTAATGATGACACTACAAGATTTAGCAAAAGGAAAATAAATATAAAGGTAGTGATTGGTTTAAATGGAAATAGTGTCTTATCACATGGGTGCTTTGTTTTATAACAATAGATGGAACCTAGTACTTAAAGGATGTACAGCATTTTTTATATTCAAGGGCCTAATGACTGGCAGTGTTTTAGGAATAAAAGGCATATGGTTCTAATATGTTGAAATTTGTCTTCAGCAGCAGAATGTTTTTTAAATACTATTGCCTTTCCCTTTCTGTTCACTTCTCCCATTTCTCTTTTCCCAGATTCCATGAGATCCAGCCATCTGGTTTTCTCATTATCTGGCCCATTGTACATTTTTAGTCTACTTTTCTCTAAAGAAGGAGAGACAACGAAATTCCATATTTAATTTTGTATGGTTACTCATTCCCTGCTTGGAGTCAGATTTTAGTTTGATTTGTATTTCTTTGTGTTTCTTGGTCCTGCCTGCTTGAACTCTGTGTTCGTGCCTCCTGATTGTTGCTTACTTAGTGTGGAAGAAACACATGTGCTGCATGGGGTGTAGTTTTTTGCTTACTGGCTAAACTTTTTTGTTCTTTTTAACCTTTTGTGCAGCAGGGAGACATATGATTTTTCTGTGGCCTGAGCACAAGTTCAACAGCTGCAGTCTGTAGACCGGCCAGCCTTGGGGTAGATCTTTGTGCAGAGCTGCCTGCTTGTCTCTGGGAGCTGTGGTCCCAGAAACTCTCCTGACTGAGAGGTTGCTTTGTGACTCCACTCTGAGGGACAAAGCAATGACAGCAATTGCCCATGCTGAAGGCTATGGTAACCTCCTTTAATTGTCCAGGAGTGCAGCGAAGAGGAGAGTGATGGCTGCAATATAAACCCTTCAGAGCAGAGGCTGTTATGTATAGGTGATCAGGAGCAGGTAGGATGGTCCTGGACTGAGTCCCTCTGGGTGCACTGGGAGGAGTGATATGGCACAGCAAGGGGATCTGGGTAATGAGGGCTTATAAAGAAATTCAGAAGTGTTCTCTGCTTTATTCCACCTGTATGTCTTGAAAACTCAGGTACTATTTAGATGCTTCTTGGAAGAACTGGGTGGGTTTGGTTTGATGAAAGCCTTACAGCACGCAGCCGGGGCAGAGATGTTTCTGTCTCTGAGAATCCAGGCTCTGTTCCGCATGAACTGGAAAGGCCTCTGTGGCCTCAAGGAACTAGAGGAGTCAAGGACTGGGAGACGTTAGCAAAATCCATTGACATTAATCCAAATTAACCTTTGAACACCTCACGTTTTCTGAATGCAGTTTTTTAAATGGCAGCAGACAGCGGTAAATGATCTTGTTTAATATCTCTGGGCTTCAGTGAATGTGAAACATTAGTATGAAATCTCCTTATTGTTATAATAAATATCTGGTTTAGCCTGATAAGAGGTGAGATGGTTCATAAAATGCTGGATGAGTAAGCCTAAAGAATCTGTTTAATTGAATCTTCTTTCTTACAACGTCAGAGTAGTCAAAAATAGAGGTCTGGGGAATTGTGGTAAAATGCTGCTTTGGCAGTTTCTCATTGGTGGGCTGGGCTGGTGATGCTGCTGCTTTGAGTCCCTGTGAAACCAATTGTAGGCAAGTCACTCCTAAAAGCAAATGAGGCATTTTCTTATAAACCTTGACTGTATGAAAATGTGCATGTGTGGGTTGGGAGACGTACAGCTTAATTTCATAGGTCAAATAAGGAAGTAAGGTTGTATTTAACCATAGTGTTTGAAGTAGAAGGAAATGTGTTTCTTAATGTCACAATTTTTCCTTTTCTTTTAGAAACTCTGTGTGGTATATTGCATAGGGAACACTTAACAGTTGTGTCTCTGAGTCCCTGTTGTTTACTGATGTGACCTTTTATATAGCTCTCAAATGTGATGGGGTTTTTTCCCCATGTAAAATGAAGCTTCAATTTAAATTTGTTGTGCCATTTACATTGGTATGGTGTGGTTTTACACAAGCTGAACAAGTATCCCTGCCTTGACTGAGTAATCTACTGGAGCTAGTTGTATCAGAAAAGGCTCTATGCAAGGTTAGCGCATGCTACTTTAAAATATCCGTATTGCATAGGCGACAAAAAAAAAGAAACATGAAAAAAAGTCACTAGCTATAGCATAATTTATGAAACCTAAGCACTTCAAAGCAAGTTAACAAGTAGTTAAGGGACTCATAAATCTCATGCCTATGTAGTAAATACCTACATTATACTTTCCAAATACGTAGAAATGTGTGTTTCTTAATGCATAGGTCTGAGCTCTGCTCTATGGATTTCTAAGACTTCTTAGAAGTTACTTCTCATTTTGTGTCATGATCTTACTATTTCCTGCCATGCTGCAGCCTTATCTGGGAAGAATCATGTCAAGTTGTCAAACAGACTAATTGGTTTAATATCCTTTCTCTTGGAAACTGACTCTTAGCCAGTGATAAAATCACTTTTGTTTTAAATGTTAGTGTCTTTGGCAGATAGAAGTATTAGATACTTTGATAGGATTTTCAGAATCGCCCATGGGTTTTGGACGTTTAATTCCCATTAATTTCGGAGAGGCTCTTTGCTTCCCTCAGGACACTTTTAAAATCTCAGCCTTTGTAAACCTTCTGGTAATGGCTGGTTTTAAAATCTTTTCAGTTTCAACTTAATGGCAAATCTGTTTCTCGCAAGTTTCTACAACTATAAAAGGAATGTAGGACTTTTCCTTGGAGTACTGGGCAAGGGAGACAGCCAAAATAAGCACAAAAAGGATCACAGCGACAACCTCTCTGAGATCCCGACGCCTCTTTGGGAGGGAGCTCTGTTTACTTTTGCAGTGCTGCGGGCAGAGTGCACATCGTCTCCTCAAAATGAGCTGCTTTCCAGTGGGACCAAGGGAATGGAGAGGGCTTGCAGGCACAGAAGCAACCAGAGCTCACGAAGCAGCCAGGACTGACCTGGCTCCCACTGGTGTGCTGCACTTGCGTGTTTCCAAATGCAGGGAGCCATGCAGAAATTCCTGGTAGTAGTGTTGCGAAAATGCAGTGGTGGAAGAACTGGGGTAGATCTCATCTCCTTTGACTTGTTATGTGTCATATCTTGGAGCACGAGTATAGAGAGATGCTTACCTGGAAGGCTGCAGCTCTAAAGAGATTAGAGAAAGGCTGGTGTTAGCTGCAAAGCCTTTCTTGAATTTTTATTCAGAAACCTACAGCTTGAACAGCTTACTAAGTTCTGGGTTAAAAGTAGTAAGTGAATTCAGAGGCAGACAATATGGCCTGTGAAATCTGGGCTGATGACCGAGAAAGCAGAGTGTATAAAACAATGGAGCTAGAAGCTGTCTGGGAACACACAGAGCTGAGCTGCGCAGTGCTGCGCAGCCTTAGGCTAGCCTGGGAGTTGCGATACATGTAATGAAAGCAGCCTGGTCCAGTAGGGAAATTCTGCCTGAAGACTTCACTTCTGCTCTAAAATCATCAGCCTTCATTTCTGTATCAGTGACATTTCGTGGCTCAATGATTTGATATGTCAGTAGCAAAAGACAATGTGAGAAACAACATTTTGCAATTCATGTTGTTCTTTTGTATTTGTTCAAAATGGCTGCTGGGCAAGGGAGAGAAAGTGTTTTTCCAAAGTTTAAGAAAGGGAAACACCGTGAAGTGGACCTGGGTCGTGCTCTGTAGTCTGGCTGTGGTGGGCCCTATTAGCAGTAATCCTCAAGGAGTTGCTCTGGAATGCCTGAAGCTCCTGAATGGTTTCCTAAATGGGCTTTTTCCTAGTCACAAGGAAGGGTGGGGAGACAAAAGTGACCTTTGAAGTGATCTTGTCAAACCAAGAGTTGCCAAAAACGTGTTGCTGTTAATCAGAGACACCACTGTAAAAATAAAGGGCATTCAGTACGCCGTCTTAATTTTTCTGACTCGTATTTGTCTGCTGTTAGTGAAGTCCTGTCCTTTGTCTTCAAAAGCACTGGAGAGATGTGCGACATAAAAGGAACGACCATGGGGCCACCAACGAGTCCCGTCTTTGTTGTTGTTTATACCAAAGTATTATGTTATGCTATTGGCAAAGTAATTTTCAGCTCCGAGTGAGACAAGATCAGTCACAGTGGTTTTCACAAGATTGATGTGAAGAGCTAGAGTGGTGCTAATTAATCAGAGATGGGGAGAGCGTGTGCCTGCATACTCAATTAGTGTAACGTTTCCTAAATTGGAAAGGAGCTCAGCCATACAGTAATACTATAGCTAAGCCTGAAGGGTGCAGAGATACAATTCATAATGAACTACCTTAACTCATTACTTGAACACTTGCACCCCAAGACACTATTGAATAGTGAGCCCAGAGTGATTTTTCTATTGGAGGTGCTGCGGTGCTGAGAACTGCCAAAAATGCTTGAAAGGCAGCGTTTCCTTTTATTTAGACGATGTTATATAACTAGGCTCCCTAATTATATTTTTACTTGAACAGAAAGGGGAATGAGTGTTTGTTACAGTAAATCATCTTTGACATAAACAGTACTTAGTTACAGCTGCTTTTCGCTGTTCTTTGAAATCCAGTCTCTTTTAAGAAAAACTGCAGGTTGTGATAGCTGCTACAACACTATAAATAACAAAATGCTAGTTCCAGCTTTGTTCCAATACTGCACACGGAAGCTTAAAAATGAAAACTGATCTCTAACCTAAAATGATCGGTAGATGGTAGAATAGAATATTTTCTGTGCTTGATATCTAAATTAATTTCACTCTTAAATGCTAATATTTTTGCTTGTTTGTTCTTATGTTACAGCAAAGATTCTTTTTCTTGCCTGTAGGTAGAATAACCTGTAAGCCATTGTGATCTGAAGTAGCAGAAGATTTTTAAGTCTTTGAAAATAAAGTGATTTAGTAGTATAGCAGCTTTAATTTTATCCAGATTTGTAGTTTACATCAGGCACAGCTGTTGAGTAAACCTGCAGAATGAATTAGAAATGGATTAATGAAGCTCTAAGACAAATACATTAGAATATTTTGAACAGCTCTCAAGGAAACAGTTTTATTTAATTTTAGTCATGTAATGGCTTTATACTCTGAACAAAATAAAGCAGAACAATAGACTCAAATTCTAAATTGACAGCCGATGTATAATTTTTTCCACAGGCTTTTGGAGTATGCAGGCCCGTATAATTATTTTCTGACTATTGAAATTGGTTCATATGGTTTATGAGGGAAAGAAACCCTCCCGAACAAATACGATCTGTGGCAGCTGGCCCGATACCTGCTATGCCACTCCAATGACTGTAAAACCAGAGATAACGGTCCAATTTCATTTGTAGTTATGCTGCTATAAATCTGAAGCAAGTTCATTGGTCTGATTCCAGATTTAAAAACCTACTTACTTCCCTCTTCCAATCTCTTGTCATTTCAGGCCGTGTTCTATGCAATATAGTGTGGATGGAATGTGCCTGATATCTTTGACATCTTAAGTCAGAAATAGGTCACTGATGTTTGATTCTCCAAGGGAAAAGTACTCAGTTCAGCAGCCAGACAAGGGGAGAGGAGGGATGATAGCTTCTGATAGACTTACTCAACTTAGGAAATCCTCAAGCTGGTCATGTGCCTTATGCAAGTTTCTGCCTTGTTTCTGCTGAAACAGTCCTTGAAAACAAGAACTTCTGATGCTCCTAGATTTGCTAGAGGAACCTGGAAACTAGTTGCCATCTTAGTCTTTGGGTTTTTGTCGTCATCCTCTGAGCATGCGTTACTCCTGTAGCATGGCTAACACAACAGGAGCTGCCTAGCAAATTTAAGAAGGTGCCAGTAGGTTTACTTGTCTTAATCATACTGCTGTGGTTAAACTGCTGCAAATCTCTTGTAATTCAGAACAGCCTCCTTTTTGCAGTTTAGTTGAAGTGTTGCTACCCGAGAATTTAATTTGGCAGGAGGAAAATTGTACCTGTATGGAAGGAGTGGTGGACTCCCACTGGTAGACACGCTCTTTCTGAGTTGCTCTGTAGCTGTTTCCTTGAAGTATGACTGTTGAAGCTGGCTAGAGATGGATTTAATCTTTGTTCTGCTTATTTGCTTGCTTTACGATTGAACCTATTCCTGTAAGAAGCTGAGAAGGGATCAGGAATGCTTAACAAAAGGAAACCTGCGTAGAACAGTGTTTGTAAGAAATAATTATCCTCGCCTCATACTGAAGACATACAAGGTACACTCGTCACCTAACCGGGCATAGGTCAAACTGAGCTTAGCCCTTTTTTGAGAGATTTGAAAAGCCTGTGCATGTAGTTAAATTCTAGCACAGTGGAACAAATCCTCTGGCTGACTACCTAGGATAGGCTGTTAGTCTAAAAATGCTACTGTAATTAGAGAGCATATATAGAAGTTTATCTTAACACAGTCTTTCTTGCATTGTCGGGAATTTCATACCCCTTGGCCATTGAGCATGGCTGATCTGGCACGGAGTTACCTGCTCTACACCCTGCAGAATTATCTGGAGCAGCATATATATGTTTTTTTTTCTCACTGTGATGACTTGGCTGTGCTTAAAGTCTGTGTGAGTAAAAATAAATAAAAGTCAAATCAATAAAATATAATAAACAGCACCGCTGTTACAGGTACAAAATGATACTGCTGTACCTCAGCCACACAGTTGTACAGCAGAAAATGCTTCTTAGACAAAAACTTCTTCTCCCCCAATTCAGAATATATTTTTCTCACTTCTATGTGACTTCACGGTCTAGTTAGAAAAAGCTCCCATTTTTTCTTAGACCATAATTTTGTCTGTCTTTGTTCCTACTTTGTTGAGTCCTGTAATCAATCCCAATTATCTCCACGTCTGTGCATCTGATTTCAAAGGATAGTATCATGCCATACCTAAAACCACTGGGGTTACAAATTAAATAAAATATTGCAGAGTGGGTTAACATATTGGCAACCTTTGTTCAGAATATTTTTGCAAAAATAACCTGAGTTATTAACAAGCTGAACAGGGCCACAAGCTTTGTCATTAAATGCAGCTGACTGAAAGTTAAGTCAAGTATTCTAATTATATGGACAAATAGCCCTGAAAGCTGTTTGTGTTCAAGCCATTGTTCTCTGATCAGAAGGAGTTCATGATAAAGTTGACTTTCTTATGAGGTGGGAAATGTGAGTTGTATGAAATGTTCTACCTTAATGTCATCTATCATGTGTAGAGATGTTTTCAAACTTCTCAGAATGAAATGTCATCCTGTAGAAGACTGTAGTGATAGCATTTTTTTTTTAGCTTTATATGTGAATCACATATTTCTTGGTTTGTTTGGTTTTTTTGTCCCCGGTTTAATTTTAGCCTTGATGTTACCTGTGCCATTCTGATGTTTTGAGTGACTTGGGTGAAACAGGGTGATGTTTTAGCCTCCTTTCCAAAGGAGCAGACAATAACTTTCCATGAATGCAACTCTTCAGGGAAGAAACTCTCCAGGTGTTTTAATCTGTGAGAGGGAGAATGAAAACTAGCACAGAAGCTGAAGTCTCACAAATAAAAAAGTTACACAGTCATGGACTGTTGGTCTGAGCATTTCTCATGTTCCTGAGTGCTTATGTCATCTCTCCAGGAGCAGCTGCGTCGGGGTTCTGGAGGCACTTTTTGCTGATGGATGCACTGAAGGATGACTGTGTGCCAGCGGTACCATCTACCTGGCACAGAACAACTGGGGAACAGTTGGCCAAGTTACCTCAGATAATTCAATGCAGAACAGAGGTGTGCATCTCCTCCTGGCTCTTTTCAGTCTTAGGGAGCGAGCTTCACTTTAGGACCATTTGTTTGTAAAGGCCTTGAGCTAATAAGTCTCCTTATTAACTAGTAGCTCTGGGTTATCTAATCTGGCCATACGAGGTGGCTACTTGGTTGGACTCCTTAGGTCTGGAACCAGTGGTAGCGTCTGGAATTTTCTTTGTTTGCTGACTGGTGAGAAGCTTGACTGAAAGGTATAATTTAAAATCCAAAGAGAACCTTAATGGAAGGACCAAGCAGATGGAAATCAGTGTGGAGACTGGTAAACGGGATAGTAAGACAGAAGACACAACAACGTGTACTGTTGCCCTCAGGCAGCATCTGTTACTGGGAAATAAAACTTGAGCTTGTCATTACTTTAACTTACCAAATATATACGAGCTGACAAAAAGCAATTCTTATGTCTCTAAACATTTTCATGATAATGCATCTTACGTTTCTGCATTAGGACACAATCCTATTGCTGCAGCTTCACTTAGTAATGCAGACACTGAATGCATGAAGCAATTGCTTGTGCTCACACCCATATTCAACATCCTGCATTTGCTTTTAATCGTTGATAAATTGTACGCCAGGCCAGCTATACACTCTGTGTCCTCTGTTTGCAAATAACGTGACTCTGCCTATTGAGTCGTATTTCAGGTACTTTATTGCCTTTTTATAACCTTATACCCATAGCTATGTGGAAGTGGTTTACCATTGTCTATGAATCTATGAAATAAATTAAAGTATTTATTTATAACAAAATGACTCTAAAGCGATGAAGAAATTATAGTATTTGAAATAAGCAAAGGATTTGGGAACTACTATGGTTTCCATTTTTACATGTGAATTAGTGTAATTGTGTGTTTTAGTGACTAAAAAAAACAAGTTGCAAAGCATGTTTTTATTCTATTAATAACCTTGGCCAAAAAGCTGACACTTCAAATACATTCTACTAGATAGAAAAGGTTGAGATTAATAAGATAGCACCTTTCATCACCTCTGTAGTTTGAAAAGCTTGTTGAGTTTAACATTTTTGATGGATTTCCTTTTTTTGTTTTGTTACGTTTTTTAAGTTCTGTTTTTCTTTAGGGTTTGGGATAGAAGAGTGAAGATTATGTTGAGAAAGTACCACAGATGTGTAACCATGCGAGTATAGTCCTGTTTTGGACTGAGTAGAAGTTTCTAAATTGAATGCTTTAAGTTAGAGGTTATTCCTGTTCATTCCTTGTAGTACAAAGCACAAACCACCTATATAGAGTTTTGAACTTTTGACTTCAGCAGCTGTGATTTGAAAATATTTTGCCCATCTGTTTAAATGGCTGTTTTTACTTATGTTTCTTAATTTGGAAATGTGTGGTAGAGTAGTGTTTAAGGTGCGCCAGGTGCATCAAGGATGCTGTTTTAGTGCCCTGTGTGAAAGTGTATTTCAATGGAGGTGTATTTGCTAGTAGGGATAAAGTCCCTTCTTGCACTGGGACTTTGACCTCGACTCTCTTCTCTACTCCCTGCCCTGGTTTCCATATTAGTAAGATGGATTCTTGCTTATCTCCGTTGAGCTTGCTGGGGGAAAGTGGTGGTTATTTTGAGTGAAGTATGTGAGGATAAGACATGTGGGCAGTAGTATAGCATCCAATGACATTGATGAATGTCTTTCCTCTTAAACAGAGGTTGAATCAGAAGCTAAGACACACAGCAATGCTTGGATAAGAGTCCTGCATGGTACAGTGTGTGTGTGCATGTATACTGACCAGCCAAAAAATAATTTGCTTCTTATATAAACTGTGGTTTACAAAATGTTTCTAATGATTAGATTTTTTAATGTAAACTCTCTTGTGCTTTTGATTAGTGTCTGGATGTAAAGACTTTATTTTATAATGTCCTTTTATAGTTTTATATATGAACCGTCAAAACCTGAGGGAATTCTGCACTCTTTGTATATTAAATCAGCCCCGATGGTCTCAATCTCATCAGTAATTAAAAACAAATATAACTTGTTACGTGATTAAGATGTAAGGATTTTGGTAATTCAATGTTTCCCTCTTTAGAACAGTAAAGTTTTGGATGTTTGGTTTATGTCAGCATTTCACTGTCATGACAAGAAGTTGAATCTTATAACTGTGGAGTTACTTTAAAGTTGTTTTCTTTGGATAAACTGATTTTGACTTGAGCGTACCGGTGGGAAGATCCACATGGATCTAACTGTTTACTGAGTCCTCTGCAGTAAGATGTGTAACTTTCTTTTTCAGCTTTTGTATTTTTTTCAGGGGTGGCATCCTGAAGGAGATGGTCGTGAATGGTTGTGTAGTGAACTCTACAGAACTGCGCTATTGCATAAGGAACTGGATGCCAGTATCTTCCTGTTGATATAAGTTCTAGCGATACTAGAATTACTCTGTGGTCTTGAGTCCCTGTGTAGGACAGGTATAAAAGCCTATCCAATACTTTCAAAACCAAGAAGTCCTTGCTAGTGTTTGTCCTTTGCATAAACATAGTTTTTTATCTACATACTGATGTTACAGTACCTTCGTTAATTCCCCTTGCTGCCAGATTAAGCTGATTTTTGTCCCAGCCACTCTGAGACAGTTAGAACAAATGTCTCCTAGGAGCTCTTAGAGCCCACTGGTCAGGTATTGCTCAAGGAGCCTGTATGGCTGGCAAATTAATTTCTGCCTTATTGAAATTAAAAACAAATAAATAATTGCTATAGAGTGATGGCACATGGTAATATAGGTAATAAATTGATGGTGAGTTATATTTATACTGAAACAGGGAGGCACCATGTATCTTTAGTGATTTATACATGCAATCTGCCAAGTTATGGAGCCAATATTAATTTGTAGGAGACATCAGCCTTGCTGTGCAAGGTAATTTAGATTATTTCTTGTATGATTCTAGTGCATTCACGTGAAGTGTAGGAACAATAAAATATTAATAAAGGACTTAAAAATGGGAATGCCTATGCGAAAGGAGAAGCCCCATACATCCCTGAATAAATGTTAATTCTCATTTTGTTCCAGTATATTTTCTATTATTTTCTAGCCTGTGTTCATCACTATGGTATTTGAATACTTTCGGGCAGTCCATTAAGTTGCATGTTCATCAGATCATCATGCACTGTCACTGAGGAGAGGATTAAATAGTGATATTATGTCCATTAATCTGGGAAACTATGCTTCAATTACAGTAGACTGGAGAATAGATGAAGAGATGAGTTTTATTGGCGTATGGCTTTCATAGAACATTGGCGTTTTGCTTATTTTTTTTTACTAATGTTACTGATCTTTTTCAAAAAATAAAATTATTTGAAAATCTGCATACTCATATGGGAGAATACCTATCTCTTACTAGTTAATTATCAAATGACATGCAATAATCATATAAAAAAAGAATGTTAGAACTTGTCTGTCTATCCAAGGAGGAAAAAATAAAGCATCGTTATTTAAAATCTACCAAGCAAGTAAGCAGTCAATCTCTGAGGAAGAGATAAGGAATAGAAAAATTACTGAAATATATTTAGATAAAGAATACATCTGCTGTAGAGGAAAACAAACCAGAAAATTTCATCTCCTGGTAGTTAAAAAGGAAAAAAATTCATCTGGCAGCATTTGAGATTGGAAGGCACACAAACGAACATCAACCAAAGTTATGATAAAAAAATTGAATATTTTAAACTATTCCCATGCAGCATTCACACTTCACTGCAAGTATGTGCACAGGGACATAGAAAACTCTGTAGTTAGATTATATTAGCTTACTGGAGCTGGATGGAAAAAATCAGAAGTTATGTAAAGGTTTTGAAATATAGATACTGCGTCCCAGCAGGAGAAACAACTGTTGGGAATGGTGACATGGAAGAGTTGTATAAATTTTTAATTAACCAAATCAATTCCCTTTTTGAAATCTTTTGACTACATAATTGAGAGGAAAGTTTTCCAGAGTGACGTTCTTCTGAAATCTTTGCCTTTTTAAAAAGTAGCAAAGATTTTATGAAACTAACCTGTTAAGATACTTGTCTTCATCAAGTTATGCATTTTTCATTTTATCTTTATTTTAAAAGCAATCATTTAAAGCCTACTAGGGGAGAAAGGAGCAAAACTTGTATATTCAGCTGAGACAACTTTGTGGCCAGAGTTTTCCAGGTGGTGTTAATAAGATCATGATTATAACAGCAGCCAGGGGGTCTGAAAAGTATCTGAGGAGGCTGTTGCCAGAGCAGAAGGGGCATTGACTGTCGCTCTGCACTCGTTTGGACATGGCTCTTCCAGAATCGAAAAGGTACAAGTTTAAAACAAGAGATTGTCCCATAGTGTAATAGAATTATTGCTGCTTCTGTAGTTACCGATTTTCTTGTAACAGGGTTGTGCTGCCTGGGTTGGGTTGTTCCTGCTCTATTCTCAGGACCTTGTGTCATCTGAAATACAGGAACCTGGGGGTTAGCGGGAGGTGACGTGAGGGAAAGCAAAAGTAAATGTGGAATATTCTTTGGGATAAATTACCACCGTAGGGGAAACGCAGGGACCATTTCCTGAATGCTTCTGAGTGCGACTGTTTCCCAGAAATGGAATGGGATTGTGTTGGGGGTATTACACGTGTCTGTTTTGCAATAGAAACAAAACTATGTAAAGAATAGAGCAAAGTGCAAGCTTAAAAAATGCATTCATTCAGTGTATTGCTGTACTAACTATTTCTTGACACTTGTAATTTGTTTCTCTTTTTACTGAAACGATTAGCTCACCCCCACTATTCTCTCTAAAAGTGTCAGTGATGAGCAGTTAATTATGAAATCACAATTTCTTAAATGCAGTCTCTTGATTGACCATTGACAACATACTAATAATTACCTGTAACTCTTTCTGATTTATCTTGTTTTACAGTAAGCTATATTTAATAATAGCAATCTTGCTTTGCCTCCAACCCTCTAGAGACTTGCTTAAGTAATAATTATTTGCAGATGCAGCTCGTTTGTGCCCTGGTTCACACTCGTTCAACCCCAATGAGGTCAGGCCCTTCACATGTGTATTTTCCGTCTTCAAGAACAACAATGTTTTGATAGAGAACAGAATTTGAAAAAGAAATACTGCAGGATTTGTGTATGAACACTGCCCATGGGAACAGGGGCTTTGCCTTACAACTTCTGCAGAGTCTTCATCAAGGGTTCAGCACTGGCTTAAGGTAAAAGGGACTGCCTGACTTCTGCTTGGTGATCAGTTTTGGCTAAAAACTTGAAAAAAAAAATCTTTTTAACTAATTTCACAACCTGAAGCACAGATCAGATGGCTTAGTCAGGCTGATGCTCCTGTCCACCTCTCTGTTCTCCCAAAAACCTTTGCATCTGAGCCCTGTGGATGTGATGGGACAGGAAAAGCAGGGTTAGAAGCGTTGAAAAACACATTGGAATTTGACAAGTTTCATGAAAACAGAAGCCAGGTTAGAGAAGCACAGCTCTGTTCGTGTCTTTCCCTGGAAGGAATGGTGCTGCAGGGACTGTGCTTTCATTAGACATCAGGAAATCCCCTGGGGAAACAGCTGTTACGAATGCCTTGACTTCAGGATGGAGAAACCTTAAATCAGATTACACACACTATTAGACACTGGTGAAGCTAACCACAAGAAGCAAAATCCATTGCAAATACAAGTTCCACTAGTTTTGCTACTCAGCTTCCCGCCTTGTGTGCAAGGGTCTGCTCCTATGAGATGCTGAGCACCTTTGGCTAAAGTAGAGCCTCATGACTGCTGTTCACTTGCCTTCAGCCTCTTCTGGCTCTTATGGAGATTTAAGGGGTTTTATGTCGCACATTCGAACCTCTTCCGAGTAGGCATTAGTGAAGAGGACATGGGAAATCATCCTGTGACAGGTTTTAGTCATGAAATTTCAGAAGTGCTTTTTCCTGTGTGTGTGCCAAGCGATGAGAGCCCCATACATTCGCATGCATTGTCTTTGGGTAGCAAGGAAAAAGATAACTAACCACTTGGTTTTCTGGAAAGAAAGGGGCAATATCAGGGAAAATACTGGAAAAGTTAATTAGAATACTAAATGATCAAACATTTTACTGTCATTACTTAAGCTTTCCTAGGAGAAGGGATAACTTAACATTAATTGCCTATCAGAGAAATGGTGGAGGATTATGACAAATGAATATGTGGGATACAGGATGAACATTCAGATACAGGAGAAATAGTGCAAAACAAATAATATTAATAATAATAATTTGTGACTGTATATGTGTCGGAAATAGCTGAAAAATGTTTTTAAAATTTAATTAATCTTGTATGTGTGTGCATGTGCATGCCATTTTTTTATTGGATTAGCAAGGACATCTTTCAGAATTATGAAATACAAGCTGTATTCTCCAATACTGAGAGCTCTTATAATTACCAGAAGTACAGTAAATGTCCCTATCATTCTCTGGGTTTAATCTCAGCATAATTAGCTCCTTGCACAATAGAGTGTTTAATTTGAATGGCTGCCAAGGCTCATTAAGTTAGAGTAGTTGTTCCTGAGATCTCTGTTGTTAAAATTGGGACTCTTATATGAGAGAATTTTCACTGGAGGTGTCACAAGGTTCTTTTTGGTATTCCACTATTAATTTTGGGCAGGAACCAAAATATTTGAAGAGATACTGATGCGTCTTTCTACCAGGTGCTAGAATTCGGACTTCATACCTTGCTCAGAAACATATCTGCAATCTAACAAATCTTACAGAGCAAACCAGGACAAAACCTAGTGTGCAGTTAGTACTGCCTTGAGCAGTGAAAGAACATTTTTCTAAGTAGGGGTGTTTGTCTGCTTTTGCTGGTGATAGTTGCAAAATGATTACTGTTCTTAATTTAGAGAATAGGAACCTTTACAATTAACATTCTTGTGGTTTATTTATGATAATGAAATCCTTTCATCAAATATTTTCACATCAATTTAATAGGAATTCTTGACTGTGATTATTTCTGTTCTGCTTCTCTGAGTTGTTTTCCCAAAAAAACCCAAGAAAAACTATTTCCAATGCGGGTAGCTGGCAGTGGAACTATAGTGCCTGACTGAAGGTAACTCTGTTCCTCATGTTACCTGGAAATTACCTGTGACTTGTTCATATTGTCACCCAAATTAAAGCCATGCTAGACTGCATCATCTCGATGGATCTCATGTTTCTGTTTTTTCAGACAGGAATACTAACAGCGCTACTCCATGTCACTTCTAGACTGTTTGAAACTAGATGTCAAAGGCTGTACCAAAAATATTTGAAAAATATCAAAAGCCAGCCAGCATGTTTGCAGAGTTTGAGGCTGATTCTGTGTGGAATCCCACATGCTTCTTTACACCACTGAGTCCTTGTCTGTGTTACCTGTTGCTTAAGGTGTAAGGTAGCTATGGAAATACAAGCCGCTGTGAAGGAACAAAGCCCCTCAGAAAACAGCAACTGACTTGTCTATGGGTCCTGTTATTTTTCTTTGTTTGGATATTTTGTTCCTTTCTGAAGCCTGATCTTTTTTGAATTATAGTGCAAACATTGTCTATTCCTTTATTATGTGCTTTATGATGGTCTCAGGATACTAGGAGTTATATGATAGAAAACACTGAAGTATTGGATCTCTCAAGAAAGGAAACTGTGTTCATTGCTGACAGTGCTGAACACTGAAATTTGGGAAAGCTGTACCAGTTTTCTTTACATATACATCTTGTACGTCTTCGTACTGGTTTGTGTTTCCTGTCTCTTGAGATCTCACAGCACTAGCCCAAGACTAATGAACATGCTTTCCATTTAAATTGCCTGAGACATACAGGACAGTTACTGTTGGGTTCTGACTTGGTTTATGCATATGCAAAATAAATAACGTTTCTGTGGATCACATTTCTTCAAATGTGGCACATTATCTATGTGACATTCTGAACTGCTTCTCCACAGTAGTTAGTATGCCCTTGTGGAAAAAAACAGTCTTGTTTCTTTTTGAAACAGTCTGTGAGAAGTGTACAGTCATCAACTTAAAAATCTGAATTCTATTCCTGATACTCTGATTTGGAAGAGGAAGAGCTGTCTCATCTCTATTCTCCCTGTGATCCTTCTACTGTATAACTTTAGTATTATTTGATGGCCCTGTGGGACAAGAATGGTCCCTTCCTCTGTTTGCATAGGACACAATAGGACCATGGACTCAGCTGAGCTTCAAAATTCTGCCAGAATATTTCATAATTAGTACTAGCTTCAGACTGCAAAACTGTGGAGGATGAATTATTTAAGAAAAGTCTAAAGAAGTTAGCAAAATTTATGTGAATTATATATTGCTTCAAAATTGTATCTTCTGTTTATTGCACTGTAGGTGGTGGAGCTGTGGATAGCACTATTTTTAGGGTGTGATCCCATTGCATCACAATTAAATGTGTCAGCTTCATCTATAGAAAAATACTAAAATAGCCATAGGGGCCAAACAAGAGGTCTGTTTAGCCCAGTATTTTGTCTCTTTTGGTAACTCGGTAAGACAGGCTGCTGATGAGAGTGTAAGGAGGTGGCAATGTCTGTGGCCTGCCCTGACAGACGGTAATGGTCTGTTGTCAAGGGGCTTCTTCAGAGGGGCTTCAGCCAGAGCTTGGATCTCCATCACTGTTTTTAATAGTTCTTGACTGGATTTTCTCTCAAGCATTTGTCTAATTGACTTTTTGCACCAATTAAATATTTTTGGCCTCTAGAGTGTCCTATGGCAATGCGTGCCTTAGGCAAAAGGAAGAAGCACTTTTTTATTATAAACCTACTGCCTCAAAATTCCACCTGATGTTCTGGAGCTCTTGTGTTGACACAAAGCCTGAACAGTAGCTCTGTGTTCATCTTCTCCATGCAGTTTCTGATTTTTAAAGACTGCTAGTAGACTCCTCTCTCTCCACCCTGAGTCATCTCTTTTCCAAGCCCCGTCTTTCTTCCCCTTTTGAAACAGAAGCTGTTGCGTACCTGTGGTTGTGCTTCACGCCTTTCTTGATAACTCTTTTCCATTCTTTTTGAGAGGAATAAAGCAGAAGTGCTTCTAGCATTCAGGACGTGGGTTTGTAAGATAGTTGTGATTGTGTTTCACTCTTTTCTGGTTTTCGTAGCAATTCCTTGGGTTCTGTTTGCCTTCAGACTCCTCTTTTGTGTGGAGGTGACACACAGAGAACTGCCGGCCTAAGTGATTACTGCGAATATTAACAGCTAATTTCACGTCCATCATTGTATATATAATTAGGGTTGATTCTGGATTGATTGTCATTGAATTTCATCTGCTATTTATTGCACAGTGTTGCAAGATCCTTGTACAACTCTTTGCAGTCATTTTTAGTGCAAGACAGGTGACAAGATCTGCTGGTCGCCAGGCTTGCTTATTTTTAAATTATCCACAGATAACTTTTAAACTCCTTTTCCCAGTTAGGTTAAGATTTGAGCATCTGTCTTGAGTGGGAAATCCCTTCAGTGTCAACTTCCTTCCATGGAAGAACCTGACCGTTTATTACCACTGTATATTTCCTGTGTTTAAACAGAATGACATCATGTATTTATTTTGATACATTAGTGCTCCCCACCTAGGGTGTGCTTATTTTAGGTAAAAGTAGGTTGCATTGTTGCAAATTAAGTTCAGTGGGAAGATCATTCACCATCATACTTTCCCTACTAGGATTTGTACCAGTTTAATGTGAATGGATTAGAATTTAATTTAAGTTGATATCATACTATGTGTGAAACCTTTATAGAAATGAGCACATGTGGAGCTGCCAGTAATATTTAATTCCAAAATGTGCAAAAAAAAATAATTCAATGAGATTTATTTTTAAATAAATTGGGGCCTTAAGGCAGCTGTTAAATATATAAAGTTACTGCTCTGAATTTATATTCTCTAGATTTGTCTGAGTCACTGAATTCAGCTAAATATTTCAACATTTAATAAAACCCTACCATATATTATTTTTTAAGGATCTCTGAAGCTGTCATTTAGAGATCTCTTTCTCTTCATCAAATAATTAAGAACAATGAACTACAGCAACCAAAATTAAAGTCAGGATAATGCCGGTCATTCTATATTATTATTTAAAAACATAAATAAAAATAACCAATGACACACAGATGCTTAAAATCTTCCACTCTCCCTGATTACAGGCTCTGATTAAGCCAGTGAAAGCAAACTGGATCTAAAAATGTTGGGGAGGGAAATGAAAGGTCCTCAGAGAAATCACAAAAGAAAATTGCAAAGTTAGAAGTCTCTGTGAGTTGAGAAGCTATGAAGAAGATACGACTTTCATCCTAAGTGGGTATTTAAAACCAAGTATTGTCTTGCAGTTTGTAGAAGCGTATAACTGAGTTTCCTTACCTTGATCCTGCTCAGTACATGTCATCCACTTAGCAGTCCTTAGATGAAGTGATGTCCGAGGCCAGTGGGCAAAGAACATATGAATGCAGGAAGTGATTTTCCCATGGGACTTGCCACCTTCAGTGGACATCCTGGAAAGGAAGGTCCATTTAAGTGGGGAAGGAAATAGTTTTGTAGTAGCTTGCATTTAGATGTATTTTTAATGACCACGTGCGCCATTGGAAAACATGAAATTGTAAATGTAGTTCCAAGAGGAAATCAATTAAGGTAGGTTTGCAGGCCTTTTGCTCCGTATGTCCAACATGGGAATGGCTGTGGAAATAGATTCTTGCAGGGAACATGTAGGTTTGGCTGCCCATGGGCAAGTAAAAAATTACAGGATCATGGATAAACTGTGCTTATGCCACAAATGTTATTATAGTGTAATAGGGCTTTTTGGGGGGTTATAGTAGTTCACATTTGAGGTTTTTCATGTTTAGGTACGAGAAGCTGCTTGCAGCATTGCAGAGGTGTGAAAACCCCAAGGTGTAGGCAGAGCCAGTTTTACTAGCATGGTGTATTTTTTTAAAATATATTCTACACTCTTTTTGGATTTTTATAACAAGAAGAGTTTAATGTGACCAAGAGATTCTAGCAGAAAAAAAAAGAAGGGAAACATGGTTTGTGATTACTAATCGTCTACAAGGAGAATCTTGTCTTTACCTTTTGCTAGAACTGTTCTTCAAACCAGTGCTGCGGCTGTTCTTCCATTAGCCCAGTGAGACAACTGCAAAATATAATATTGATTAGGCTTAAAAGGCCGAGCATGGCCCATAGTCCTGCAGTTCTGGGTAGACAAATCCTGCTGTTCCTAGTGCTAATGGCTAAATTATGACCTCAGCCCTGTCAGCCCGAATCTGGCCCTGCTGGAATCAATAATGCACTTGGAACTGAGCTATATTTTGCCTTTCATCTCCATTAGGTCTGGGGGTTGACAGTAGAGAGTGGGAATTGGCGGTTTGCCTCGGACTACAGAGATGGCCAAAAGTATGAAAATACGATCTTGTTGTTCGCTCAAACATCTGCCACAGGCTACTGGATCTTATCACGCTTATTTTGCTTCTGAAATATTGCTTGAACTGCAGTGATTACTCAACTGGTCTTTTATTTCCATTCATATTTTATCTATATCCCTCCCAAAGGAGAAGGGGAGTTATTTTATGCTTAATTAAGTGTAAATAAGTGATTGCCTGTTTCCTTTTTTTTAAAAAAAAAAAAAAAAGTTCTGGGCTTTTTTTTTCTTCATTTATGTGCCTACTTTTGGTCTGTACTAGAAAACTGATCTGTGGAGGGACTGGCCTCTTTTAAATAAATGAAAGCTTGATCAAAGCACCAATCGATAGTGCATGTAGTTCCTGGGTGCTAAGTAAACTAATGAAGTGCTGTGTGCACCCTGCCAATAAAAGGTGAAATATGGTTCCTATTTTCCTAATATTACTCTTGGAGCTTTGCAGCTGAAACTAAACTGCCACTTTTCTTGTAAATTGAATTGTAAAGTGCTGGTGCCAAAATGACAAGGAGTTGCTTGAGAAGTTGGATGAATACAAGCCTTCCTTTGGCCAAATTACCGGGAGCCCAAGTTTAAGTGTATTGTGAGGGTGAAGAATGTATCTGTTGTGTTCGCCGGGTAATGTGGACTGTGTTTGGCCACAAGCCACTGAACTCCAAAAGGGATTACGTAGGGTTGAGATTTATACAGGAATTGGAGTCTGCGGAAAGGTTGACAGAGAAGGTACAGCAGAAATTGGAGACCTCTTCACTGCTCTTTTCTGACACTTTTTAATCATCTTGTTTCCGGCAGGGGGATTGTGGATTCTTAAGGTTGCAGTCTTACAGAAACATGGAAAGCAGCCACAGGCTGCTTGGATATAGATGTGTTCTGTAAGAACTGGTATGGTATTAAATACAAAGCCTTTTTTCTTGTTACTGATTAATCCCAGATTGAAGTGGTGGTGGTAGTGGTAAATACATTTACAAATTCCTTTAACTTTTTATGCTCTGCCTAGTTATTCCCATTTTTTTGTTGTTCTTGCTGTTGTTCTGTATGTGGAAGTCTAGCAAATGACCCCCGCTTGCCCCTGTCTAGATTTAGTGGATAAGCATGTTCATCTCTTTCACTAGAAGTAGTTCACTCATGTGAAGATTTTGATCTTTACTTTTTTGCAACTTCTCACTTCTGTATAGTTCAAGTAACTGTAGAGGAATGTTAACTTTCATTTTTAATACAAAAGAAGTAGTTTTCTGGCCTTCCTTTTGGAAATATAGCTGCAGTGCAGTTTTAAATTATGCGCTTTGATAATCTCACGGTAATATTCCTTCTTATTTTAGCTTTGATGAGAAGTCTCTGTAGTTCTACGGGCATTAGGCTATTGCTGTAGCTGGTGATAGAAATTTAACAGTAATGGTCCAACATTTAAAAACATTCATTTCTGCTGTTGAGAGGTTTTGGAAAAGCAAGTGAAGGCTAAAATAAGATGGCTTTCATATTTTTTTTTGCGTTACTAAAAAGCTGGTATGTATATATTCAGGATATTTCATAATTGCAATGCTACAGCTTTTCTTGCTACACAGCTTGTGGCAGATCCTTCGGGGTGTTTTGTGCTCTGTGTTCTCTGCAGTGTAGCAACCCTTTCAGCATCTTTTGTGGAAGTTGATTCCATTGTGCTTTCTCTGGCTGGCGCATGATAATGGTGGAATGTGGCTGTTCTTTCTTGTGAAATCACTGGGGGATTAGGTGCTTGGATTGAGTTTTGGAAATTGCAGTATACTGTGCTGTTTGTTCAGCAGCAAGGAGCTATCAATAGATGGAATCACTGTGCATGGAGAAGAGGTTAGTAACAATACTATCACCACTTTTTAAAACCAACAGTATTAATGTCTCTATCAATGACTTTTTTTTTATATGCATCCATGGGTTTAAGACAGGTGAAGGTTAAATCTGTTCAATCCAAGGTATTGGACATATCAGGGTTTGAAACAGCCGACTACAGTAACTGGAGGTGGCTGTGTTTTGGCTGAGTGTTACCATAAGAGTAGAAAATGTTGGAAACATCTTTTTTTTCGCCCTAAGGTAACATAGCTTTAGATACTCTTCCTAGGTTCCTATCTTTCTCCATTGATGTGGGAAGAAGCCTAGATGACTGATGTAGATGTTTCTCTTCGGTAGCTTTATTGAGGCTGGACCCCAGTTTGCTATCTGTGAAACGAGGTTGAGGCAATAAAATGGCATTTGGCTACGGAGCACCTTCACTGCTTGGGCTATAGGAAAACATAGATTTGGTCTCTCCCAGTGAGCAGTTTTCCACTCACCAGAATGGAGTTAATTGCTGCCTACTTACTACAGCACTAAGATGACTGTGAATAGTCACTGGTAATTCACACAGAGAATGTTAGATTTCTGTTGTAATTTTTTATTTGACATTTTCATCCCTTAAATCTAAGCATTAAGGCCTCTGTGGTCCAAATGGGTAGCTTTGTGTTTGTATATGTATTTGATTAAAAATTGCTATTGCGTATGGTAGAAAAAGGTGTTGTGCGGTGCCAGCTTCTGAGACCAGCATTTGTGTTCTGCGTAACAGCAAACCCAAGTCACGAGCCTTTGGTAAAAGTCGCGTTGTTTGGGGCATATCTGAATAGAGTCGAACAGAGTAGTAGTAGAAGAGACACCCTAGGGAATGGTTCCATCCTGGTGGACATGTCAAGCAAATAGCAAAGCAAATCTTTTTCTCTTACTACTGTAAGATGTGATATTGTGCAAATGCACGTTTGTGTTTCTGATTTTTTTTAAGGGCATTGCATTTTCCTGACCTCTTTGTGAAACATTACTCAGTGAAGGCAGGTGTTTGAAAGAGAAGTGTTTTGTGTAGTATCTATCTGTTATCGCTACGATTATGAATGGAGAACTCAGCCCCATTAAAAAGAAAAGAAATAACAGGGGCTATGATTACAACATATGTCACCTTCTTTGTGTGCTTAGTTGTTTGTTTCCTTACTTGCTGAATATGTTCCTAAAAAGTGTCTGTGATATTACAGAAAACTATAAAAAGTTATCGTGTGCTATTTAAGTTACTGGGAGGTGGTGCTACTTAAACTGTCAAGTGAAATTTAGTACAATATTTTTGTCCAATTGTTCTTACCTGTTTTGCCTAAGGTAGCACGATTTACTTTTGTCCAACTCAAAAGCAGAAGTCTTAACTTGACTGAAAAACTACAAAGTAGATAACATGGATTTTATATTAAAATTCCTCCTTTTTGTTCATATGAAACAAATAGGACTTAGTTTTATAGTTCTTAATGTGTTAAATGGCCTTATGGGTTAATGCTGGTTAATAACTGAACAGAAGGTGTAAGAGGATAATTAAAAGTCAAATTTTATGTGTTCAAAAACTGTTACCGGTTCCCTAACAAAGGAGTGTAACAGATGTTTGTGCATTCAGACTTTTATCTTGATAGGTGACACATCATTACCAACAACTGTTGATTAAGAGCATTTGATACCCTAGGGGTATGCTGTTGTAGAGGTGAAGAAGCCTTCATAGGAACATGCTTACATCTCTGTGTGTGTGTGTGTGTAAAATTTAAACGCTGTTATCTGAGTTATTAGGATTCTTTCTTTCTTTTTTCTTATGCTTTCTCTTGGGAGACAAAAAAATGTATTCATTTGCATAAAATACCAGCTCTGGAAAATTTTACATGAAGTCATCTGCTCTTGTCAAGTTTGGTAAAATCAAATGTCCCATCCCACACCATCTTTAAGTCTTTCTATGTTTGCAAGTTATCATGAACTTGGAAAATAATCAAAAACTTGTTGTATATATTGTTCCTTTTTTGTAGATGTTACATTTAAAGCACTTCCTATGGCTTTTTCTTGCTTTCAGATGCACGGATGTTGAGTCATGATATATTTTCTCGATTTTGATGTGATACAAATATAATAATGATCAGTAGCTTAATTTTGAAAATTGAACCACAGTGCGTGACCACCTTGCATTTCCTCACTCAAAGTCCTAAACCTAGAAAATGTAGAATGTATTTCAGGAGCTGGTAGAGGTTAGCACGTTGCCTTGTCAATGGAAAAATCACACACAGCGATTTGTTACAATTTAAGTTCCGGACTCTGTGGTACTTCCAGTTTTTTTCTCACGACAGGTCCTTAATGGGCATTGGGATATACAACAAGGTAGTGGGGATAGCCCATCAGTGCTTTGTGAGAAATACTGTAGCTTGGGGAATTAATTACCTTGGTTTGATCATCATCAGTTATTGAAGGAAAAAAAAAAAGTGCGTTTTATTTTAAAAGCTTTTTTAAAAAAGATGCTCTATAAAGTTACTCCTTTTTATGAAGCATTGACTTGCTATTATGTTGAACTCCTCGTGCTTCAGTTACGCATTTTTGCTTATATAAGACATTTAAGAAAGCAATATATGACTTGCTTGCTGCCTATAAATTCAAATAAATCCTCAACTGAACTATTTAGGGGCAATAGACACAGGCTTTTGTGGGAAGTGGGACTTCATTACATTCCTGAATGCATTTAGATACATTCAAACAATGTTAAAAGTTTTGTTTAAACTGACAAATGCTGGAATATCTCTGAGTCACATCAGCAATTAGGACAAATAGACTGTGCACATAGAGAGATGAATCCCTGCAGATTCAGATAAAATCAATTTTATGACCCCATATACTGGTATACAACTTTCTGACCTCATGCAGATGGAAAATGATGCTGGGAGATGAATTCTGCCACTCCGGTGATAGTTCCCACACCGACTGGATGTTGGATGTGGGAAACTTCAAATGGAGCCTGCAAAATGCCCGGCGAGCACTGAACTCTGCCTGGGAATGGGTGTGTGTGTGTGTGTGATGCCATGAGAGCTGCTCTTAGCCCTCGTGTGCTGCTTGTCTCTGGCTGCAAAAGGGCTTTCTCAGGCAGGGTCTCTTCTGAACAGCATTGGACCCAGTAGATGGGAATGTTTTTATGCGATGGATGCAAGATCTTTAGCTGGGTGACTTCATTGAAATAAGTAATGGGAGAAGATAACTNGCATACTATAGAAGCAAATGTTAAATTCATGTTTTTCGGATGTCTGGAGACATCACCCTGATTTTCACATTCTGCCACACCCTGTCCCATAGCCCTTGTGAAATGTAGTGAAGGTTTGCTGAGAGGATGTGCGAGCATCATCGTGGTTGGAGTGGACTGACTGTCTCTAGACCCTGCCCAGGCTCCCGCCTTGAAGAGCTGTTGGGCAGCTGTGTCTGCTTATTTGTGCCTTAGTTGCTAAATGTTATTCCATTGAGGCTGACTGGGTGATTGGCATGTCAGATTCACCCAGGAGAAAAATAGATCTTTCATCTTGACCTAAGGGGCCGTCGGAGTCTCTAATCAAAGGAAATTGCTTCTGCCTCAGTGGAGAGGAAAGTAAAAGCTTTTGGGTTTGGCATCATCTCACAGCAAGGATTCTTTAGAAATCCTGCTTCAGCATCCATTAATTGTGTCTTTAGACTTTCCTCCTGAAGTGCTTACCTGGAAGAGTTAAATTAATCACCAAGTCCTGGTGCCTTAGCTGTTTTCCTGTTGTTTTTCTTGTGCTGTGAGATGATTAGCTGACTGGACAAGCTTGACATCTTGAAATCTGAAACTGTCTCTTGGTGGTTTTTTTTATTGCTTTGAAATATTGGTTAACATTTAGTACATAGTATTAAATATTACTGTACCCTAGGTGTTCTAAAAATTGATAAACCCATTAAGAGAAATGCAGGGCAGGTGAGCTTTCAAATAATGGTTTCTTGGAAACGTTAAATATATTTTATATGTACCGGAGACTTTTTTTGCATGGTAAAACTGACTGAGAATGATTTGCTTGCCATACCTGTTAAAGTCTTTGTTAGTAATACATCTTCATGGGAGTTTGTTAAAAATTATTTCACATTTGAATTAAGTGGGTTTTAACTGACCCAGAGGGCAAACCTCCACTCCATATGTTTGTGGAAGAAATATACATCCTCCTCTCTTTCAAAGCGACAGTTGGAAATGCAGTTCTGAAATTTTCCTTTTATATATCTATTTGTTCATTTTGTTCCCGTCTGTCACACTGAAACTCTATGCAATGAGTAGTAAATGAGCTGGCTCTGCTGAACATTATTGCTTCCTAAAAATATTGAATAAGCTTCTTTCATAGTTAAATATGAATGTTAAGAACTTAATTATGAAATATTTACCCACTATTAAGAGCATTGTACTAACATCTTTGGGTTGTGGGTTTTTTTTTAAAGTTTTTTTTTTATCCCAAACTTGCTTACTTTTTTTTAGAGGTAAGCTGACTATCCAATTAGCTTCAGTGATGTGACATTAATGTCTTGTTTCTTACAGGTGAAATATATTTTGAAGGTTCTGCTTCCAGCAGATTGCATTAGTATACATTTCCATTGTCTTATTTACTAATAGTTACAAAAGTGCTGAGTTCTATACAAGGTCTTGAGTAATTGAGGAATCAAAGGGATGTGCCATTATTGTATTCTTTCAGGAAAAGCATATAAATTTTATTCATGTTTCCATACATCTTATGACACATCAAAGTCAGACTACAATCCCAGTAATACAAATGATATCTTTCGACCTTGCCTAAATCAGAGTAGTTTTTCTGATCTACCAGTTCCTACATTGCTTAACTTGCAACACTGAGTTGATTTCCCAGAATCGAAATACCTGTCAGAAGAATCCCAAGTGTGGAAGGACAGACTTCAGAAACGCAGTCGATGTGAATCTTATCCCACGGTTCGTTCAGTCACATGATCCTTCCTGATGCTTTTTGATAGAGGTTGGTGCACTGAAGGTCCATGTAAGGCAGTGGTCACTATTCTTCTCTTTGTATATTAAATCTGGAGCTTTTCACTTTTTGAGAACACAGCATGGCACAGTAGGGTGAAACATCTGCCTTCCTCTCCCTTATCCATCTCTCATTTTGTGACATATTCTGAAGACCAAAAGATCATAACTACTTTTAGACCAATGTGAGCCAGAGAAGGGAGCTCTTGAAGCTGAATAATGTACTAGTATTCCTTTTATTTATTTAGCAGAGGAAGTTCAGTTCTAGGACCCATGCCTTGAAATGTAAGCTAGTAAATACCGAAGATTTATAAATTACAGGTTTCTTGGATGTGATTTCTGAGTTAATAAAGCATCAGTATCAATTTCTGTGTTCTCCATAAGTGCATAGACATATATTTATGCAGACAATCAGAGCTACATGGAATATCAACCATGCTATTTATACTACAGAGAGATGGCCCTCTTCTGCCTTGTCTTTTTTACTAACACAGTTCAGCAATGAGCCCTAAGCATCGATCAGATAGAGCAAATAGGAATCAATTATGTTTTATGAGGTTAAATGGACCATAATGAAAAGTCTGTTGATATAGCACATATTTATTATAATTAATCTACCTAAAATGAATGATACTGATATAAAAATAATTTTAGTATTATCACTGTGACCTGAATACTAAACTCCTTTTGAGGTCATACCATTTTATCTGCCCATCTCAGGCAGGACAAGCAGGAATGTAATACTAATATGGTGTATTCACAAGGTATGATTAGGATATTTTTATTTATGTGGTTATTCATTAGAGAACACGGCAGGAACTGCCCAATAATTTTCTATCAAGGATCCTCTGAATTCTGTATTTCTGTCCACAAGATAATATGCAAAGAAAGCTCATTGGGAAATGTACCACATAATTTCATTGCCCTGGTAAATAAGAGATGCTCATTCTATAAGGGTTGCAATGCTTTCAGTCTGTTCCATTTTTCATCTCACAGTTTCAAGCAACTTTACAGGTCCAAGTTTCTTGGATAGCAGTAGCTTAATTTTAAAATATGTTGAGCTATTCTCCCGTTCAGTCTTTTCAATTGGATTTATAGGTGATAGGAGTCTCGGGAAACAAGACACGTTTGCCAAATTCCAGGTTTTTCCTGACCTGTAAGTCACCCTAACAGCCACCAGGAACTGTGCACTTAGCAGAAGAGCAAAATAATTTGATTTCATATGCTGTAAAAATGCAAACCAAGCATAGCTATAACGATAATAATGCAAAGTGTAACAGTAATATTGTATTACACTAACCCTCTGACCTAGTGGCATTTAAATCTTTAATATTTATGTATTAATGTTCTTTGAGAGGTTTCTTTCAGTGTTAGAAAGTGACGTGTTCAGGGAAGGAATTTGAGGATGTTTTTGTCTTAAGCAAGGAGAAACATTTACTGCAGAAGCTCATGCTACTTCTAGCCACCTATCAGCTAATGGTTATATTTAAGTATTGATGCTGTTGCATCACTGAGAAAATAAATATTTAATTTTGGTGTGGTTTTTCTAAAGAATGTTTGTAAAGGAAACTGATACTTTATAGATTTTTTTTTTCTTGCTTCCATTTTTTAATTAAAATTTAATTACAGATTCACATTCCAGAGCTCGTCATCTTTTAGCATTAGTTTTTTCTGTGTTTGACTGTAACCACAAATTTCACATAAGGAGAAAACAATTGCCCTTTGATTTCAGATTACAGACTTTTGTCATTATGATTGACTTGAATATACTAAAATACAGTGAGATGTGAAGAAACTTTCGTGTTTGTATTTTCTTTTAGAATGGTGCATAAAACAATAAAGACAATTTTCATTCTTTTGTTCATATCCTTAACATTAAATCCAGACTAGATGTT
The DNA here is from genome assembly GCA_013396935.1 of Baryphthengus martii. Classification (NCBI taxonomy): domain Eukaryota; kingdom Metazoa; phylum Chordata; class Aves; order Coraciiformes; family Momotidae; genus Baryphthengus; species Baryphthengus martii. Next base: position 40,178 of record VWZK01015963.1, read on the forward strand.
GTGAAGACAAATAAACATTTGCAATCATTCTTTTTTTCTACTTAACAAACCATTGTAGATCTGTGAAGTTCTGAATCATTGCAGAAGTTGGCAGAGCATCACTGAGGCTCTTAAGCAAAATGCATAAAGATGTGGGAGTCCAACATTGATCTGATTTTTCTTAGAATTATGTTTAACTAAGCTCTCAGTCACTTTATCATTTATTCAATAAACACTGTTTATTAGCATTGGTTTTTCAGTTACTCTACCTGTGTGTACTGTTACAGTATATCTTGGCTGAATTTTTCTTACTATCTGCATAATTATATTGATAAAAGATATCCTGAGCACAATTGGTCCCCACCAGTATGTAACAAAAGGGCTTCTTGGGAACTCAGTGCATGAATGCATGAGGAAATGCCCAGGTAAACTGCTCTATGGGTTTATTATATTTACAACCATTAGGAAGTAGTGAAGGAGGACCATTTTGCTTCACACTCAGCCTCTGAAGAGATTGTAAGCACTGGAGGCTGATTTTTTCAAAGCTCACACTTTCACTCACCTTTTGTTCATGTTTTGTGTGTCCCTGCTTGAGAGTTACTTCGGGTGGACCCATTGCTGCCTACACGCTCTTCCCCTTTATGCTCTGTTCCCTAAAGCATGTCTGTGTTTCTGCCATATCCACTTTGGGCACATACTGCAGAGTAATTGCCCACCTGAAGCCCTGTTGCTTTTGCTGATACCTGGTGGACATGCTTTCTTTTGGAGACTTAATAAATGAATAAGCAAATGAAAAACCCTTGTAACGTACATGGAAGAGGACTGCATAAAGTTCAGCTTCTAGCCAAAAGCTTTGTGTTATTTCCTGCGCAATGTATTGGTGAAATGGGACATGTTGCGTGCAAAAGAAGAGTCTCCTCTAATATTCTGATACTAAGCAGACTCTTAAGAGGTAGCTTATTCATATAGTGTAATAAGTTAATCTTGTTAGCATGAGTTTAATCTAGCTTTATGATTACTGAATTTGGTAATTTCCTTTTGGATGCTCTTCTTCCTCCTGTTCTGTGCATGATCTGCAATTACATTCCCTGTGCTTAGGCTAGGAGATACTGAACAGTTGTGGCCCCTTTCTGTACATTTCAGAGCTGCAAATCTGCAGGGGCAGTTCAGGACTCTAGTCCTGAAATGAGCTGTGCCCTGTCACCTTTTCATGACATGCAAGATGAATAATTAATATTTTTGTGATATAGAGGTGTCTTGTCCTTATGGCTGAATTCATAGTGGTGCATTGCAGCTGTTCTGGGATCCTCTGTGCAGAGAGCAACTGTGGTGCTGCTCCTCTGGAGAGTTGCAGCCTGACACAGGGCAGGGAGGCTTGGTGCATTCTCTTCTGCTTGAGCTGCAGCCACTTTCAAACCTCATTTTTTTAAATTCTGTTTTATTGCTATTTTTTAAAAGTTTAAGTAAAAAGCAGCAATGAAATGTTATAGAAAGCATTAGTTTTCTTTGCCTTACTGTAGTGGAAAATAGCTACGAAGAAGATTAGACTGGGCAGCCACGCCATGATTCTCAATTGCGGTGTTTGGCTTTTCATCTTCATTTTAAAAAGCTAGATTGAACCATTAAAATGTATATTTTACTTCTACCAAGAGTGCTAGTCGCAATTAAAGAGTCACTGAAGGTCAGTAGTAAAAGGCTTACAAGGGTGGGAGCCGACACCTGAGAACGTCAAGATTATAGCTTCCTGCAGTAAAACTGGGGACATTTGAAATGAGTGTAAATAATAACTTATTCTTGGCGGACCTCTTTCAAGCTAGGATGTTCAATTCCTCCCTGGGGAGCTCATTATCTCTTGAGTGTGCTCATCTTTACATGGGCTTCTTTTTTGATATTGGAAATATATCTTGGGCTGTTCGAAGCTGCCTTGCAGTGCTCAGCCAGCGTGTGAAGGGTTGTACAAACGGTGTGCTGTACACAATTTTGGCAGCGTCTTTTCCTACTTCTGCTAATCTGATGGGAACCTGTGGCTGTGACAGTCTTCAGAAGGCGATGAAGAGTGAGCTCCCAGCTGGGAGCTGTAATAACTGTTGTTGGGAGCATCCCAGCAGAGGGAAGATAGATGGATTCTGTTTGTATCTTTATTTCCGTGGGAAGGGGGAAGCAATGAAAACCTTTTTTAATCTCATCATTTCCTCCTTTAATTTTTCCCCAGCATTTGAAATGAGCAAATAGAAATGAGTAAAAGATGGCTGGCTGCCCTCAGGGGTGTTGTGGTAACATCCCTCTTTGGGCTACAGCAGCTAGAGGAGCTTTGTTTGGGAAGATAATTGGTGTTTTCAGTTGTGGTTACATCTACAGCAGTGGACCTATAATATCTGTTCAGTCCCTGTTCTGTCCCACATGGCTTGCTCCTTGGAGAAGAGGCTTTTGTGTGATAAATAGCAATAATATCAATCTGCAGATAATCTACACACCTCACATATCCCCCGCCTCCCCACTCCCCCTCCCTTAAGGAAAAAAAAAAAATTAGCAGCAATGTGTCATCTGCATTTCTTTTAAAAGACAAAACAATGATCTTGAACAAACAGCAGAAAAGGAGAGGCTGCCTCTGCTTGTTTTTTGTTGCCCTCAGCGTTTCCAAAGAGCAAGAGAATGATTGGTTTGAGATTCTGGAGAATTGTGCTGCAATCCTGATTAACACACAAGTTTTTCAAGCCTCTCTAGTGCTTTCAGCTTGAAAGGAATTGGCATTTGCAAGAGAAAGACTCATTGTTTAAATAGCGATGTGAAATATCTTATTTATCTTTTCATTTTCACTGCCGTCATGATTAAGGTGAATGCTTGAAGCTTGCAGCCTTCGTTTTGTAGCGTGCTCTGAGCTATATATGAAAAATGAACAGCTGAGGCATTCTTTCCTTTTCAAATTTTGGTGATGGAAGAAGTGATCTTAATTCTGTAATTCTATGATTGCTTTTAGGTAAAAGGAAATTAATTTTCCAGCAAGAAAACTGAATCTACTGGGAACCCATTAGAAAGTGCATAGGATGACACTGTCACTATTTTGATTTAGTTTTATATGCCCTAACATCTGCATCTAAGGGAACAATGGAGAAAATCTTAGGCAATGACATTGAACTGCAGCCAATTCTGTTTGCATTTACTGCCCCTAGCTGAATAGCAAAAAATAATTGCAGCCAATTCCTGAATTAATGTTCCTGTGCCTCTGTGGATTAGAAAATATGTGGGAAAATAAAATACAGTAAACTGCTCATCTACTGGAGTTAATTCTAATAAATCCAGAAGCCAAGAAGCAAAGTCAAGTTAGGGCAGAAATTTTTAATAAATATTTCTGTTCGGTAAATCAGATGATGTATTCATATTAGATGTTGATGATTAACTACGTACCATCGTACTGACAAGTAGGCATGATATTGGACAGAAGGTATTAAAATCTGTCATTTTTATATCAGTGGGGACAGATAACTTGTATCCAAGGATTCTTGCAGAGCTGAGGAATTGATTTGCACTAAGGATAAGTGCTGCTAAATTGTTTTGAAAGAGATGCATACCCAGCTGAGAGGCAAGATGTAAGACTTCTCCCTCCTACGCTGAGGCTCCTGTCTCTCCAGCTCTGTGGCACTGAGGGTCCAGTGTTTCAGGTTTAGAGGTCCCTGACCAGAAGTTAGACTTAAAGCTCCCTAGTTTGCCAGTGCGACAATGTAGGCGGTGTTGTTTGAGCCTGGGCTCAAGTTCTCCAAAGCTCTCAAGTCTCAGGAGAATTCAGAATGGCCTCCTCTGTTGGTTGTGCAGTGGAATAATAATGTTGGTTTTAAATTGGGAATATGTTTCAGGGATTACTTTTTTTTTCTTTCTGTTTTGTGACTTATTGCTATAATTTGAAATTTTAAATCAGAAGAGAACCCTATATCTTACTTTTTCTTTCTTGCTAACAGAGCAACCAAATTTTAATACATTTTTCAGTGAAACTATGTCGGAAACCACTTTACATATAATTACTAAGAATAATTGTCTTTTGAACTGTGTGTTATGTGCAGGACTAAGCAGTAACACTGGAGTCCTTCATTTGCATTTGTAATTCATGTTGCTATAATTGCACCAGAATAAAGTCTAGAGCTTTAAGTGTCTGTCTCTTCCTGTCCCTTAAATCTTTGTGAATAACTGTGACATTCTTACCCTGAGAATGAAGGTACAGACTCAGTCAGTTAAATATTTTAAAGCTGGTGGTGAGATCAATATTTCACAGTCCTGTGTAGTGTACATGTCATAGGTACTTAGTCTCTGAAAGCCAGCGATTAGAGTGATATGGACTTTAAAGGCGCGTTCAGAAAAGTCATCTGCTAATCAGGTGTGTTGGCTAACAGTGGTTGCGTTCTAGGTCAAAGCATTAGTTAATGCTTAGTGGGCACGCTGCAGCTGTTGAAACAATATGAATTTGGTTGATGGAGACATGCCAAGTAAGACTTGCATCTCTTTATTATGCTTCAGGAACTGCAGCTTTCAACAAGCCTCCTGCCCTGCAGTGGCTCAGATCATTGCATTGCTATGTCATGCTGAATAATTCGCAGCATTTAGCACTTAAATTGCCTCATTGCAGACAATCCAATTAGAATAAAGTCTATTATCATTTTGGAACCTTGGGATGAAAAAGTGTTTAAGTGATGAGCATGCCATACAGCTGCCTACGCTTCCTGTAGCTTCCTCCTAGTCTTGCAGGTCTCATGTGCTGGGCTGAAATGGTGCCTGATGCTTACAGAGGGGAGCTCCTGCTCAGCCCTCAGTTGCAAGCTGCATTTTCATCTGAAGATGTATGGGAAACCCACAGTCTCAAGAGAGGCCTGATATGTTTCTTCTTTTTGTTTGTTCATCCATAAAACTTTCTAAGCTTTACTCTTTTTGTCAAGGCAGGCAAATTAAAATAGCCGGCACTGTGATGTGAGCACTTCGGCTGGTGAAATTTGGTGTGGCTCTGCTGGCATGGGCTGAGCTGGGAAGTTTTCCATCCCAGGCTCAGGGAGCCACATGGTCTGCTGTGAAATTTGCTGTTGACCTTTTGCTCAGACTTTGAAAGTCAACAGGGACCAGGTTTGAAAGAGATGCAGTTAGACGTGTAGGGGAATTCACAAACTACCTGAATGACTTGGACATTTAAATCCCATGGACTAGTTGTAAACAGTGCCTGAGCTACAGAGGTGCACTTGAAATTCCAGCTAGATGTGTGTCTATTGTTAGGTGTCTGTGCTGGGCTTTTAGCTTCTCTCTTCTTTAGGATGTGGGGGGTTTTTGTTGTATTTATTGGTGATAAATTGGGTACATATCGTTCTTACCCCTCCTCCCCAAGCTTGTACCCAGCCATTTGCATTCCTCTTGTGCTAGTTTTTGAGCTATGCCACAAACTGATTTGGGAACTGTCCCAAGTTAAAATTAACTCTTTCTTCACCAAACTTCAGTGGATGACATAGCTAACACATTCAGATATTTTTCTTATATTCAGAAGAAAAGGTGTAATAAGGCAGATGAAAAAAAGTATGCTCAAGTGTTGTATATGTGAAAACACTGACAAGAGAATAATACATGAATATTGCATTATAATATTAATATTGATTCCTAATGCTTAGATAAGTCTCTTGGCACTTCGGATGCTTTAGCAAGAGAAGATAAGGGCCAAATCCGTTAGCTCTGGTGAGATTTGGATCTGCTTACCTTTGGATTTCATGAAGTCAGGCACTTGCATCCTGAGCAGCTGTTGCACTGGGTTAAATACTGCTGTGCTGAGCAGGGACACGAGGAGCTCGTAACAGAGAAGGGAGTTCGGCAGTGAGAGCATTTTTCACGTGGGGAGATCAGATGTGCGTTCTGTATGTCGTTCATCTTGTTGAAAGGTGTTTCTTTATGTACCTTAGATCTGACTGTGTATCTAAACAAATATGTAAACAGTAACATTTTCTCAGCCCTGAAAAATGTAGACCAGGATTGTTTTTTGTGGTGCTTTGTTTGTAAGTATTTGCCTTATTCCTTGGTGATATTTAAGACATTGTCCACTGTCCAATAGCAGTGAGTGCATTAATCTTGCCATCCAAGAAGGTATTTCATACACAGTATTTGGCATACAATAACTGCATATTAGTAAAACCACTTTGATAATAAAATTCTTTTTCTATAAAAAAAGGAAAATCCAAAGGTATTTATTGCATGACACACACTGTGACATTGAAAAGTAGCATTTTAATATACTAGCAAAAAAGATGCTAAGTCTACGTGTTAGACTACCCCTGAACCTTGTAATTTAAGCAGCTCAAGATACATGACTCGAGAGAACTGTTTCATATGGGCAAACAAAGTTTGCTGCAGAAGTGAGGCTAGTTTTCTTGCTCACTCTCATAGTGTATTTGGTGCCTGAGATGAAGTGCTTTAGCTTTTAAGCCATAAGCACCGAAGTGTATCTCAAACATGCCTCCTATCCTCTGTTGGTCCATTGGTTGCGAAGGAGTGTTCCATTACATGCAAAAGCTTTTTTGTTCAGCAGGAAGATTTTAAAATATAATTACCTTAGAGTCCCTGTTTTATGGTGCACCTGAACCAGTTCAAGCCTGTGCCACCCCCAGAAAGCACAATTCTGTCCTGTGCACCAGCCTGGGCTCTGGTGACTACATTTGTCTGACTCCCTTGTAGTTTCTCTCGGAAAAATTCACCTTGGATAAAAAAGAAAATAATAGATTTAGGCCCCCGTTGGACCTGCCCAGCAGCCAAAGAAATGGAGAGACTGGTAGGTAGAAAGGAGAGGAAAGCCCTTCTAGCAACAGTCCCTGGGTAGGATGGCTCAGCCATATGGTTGACTAACACCCTTAGGTACTGCTGCCTGTGCCATCTCGGTATTTTGTCATGGCTGGTGTTCCATCACTGTGCTAGGAAACCTGTGGCATTGAAAGAAAGTGGAATTTTTATGGTGTAAGTATCTGCATTGTGTTTGGGTCAGAATAATGCTGTGAGAGGAGAGGGTAGGACCAAACAGTAGTGTTTCTGTAGCATGGCCTTTTCTTCACTACTGACTGCAGCACAGCTCTAGGAAAGGTGATAGAAGGATTTGCAGATTGAATGAACAGTGGTTTGAAAATGAACCTAGCACCTGCTTCTTTCTTTGCTGCTTATCAGTGTGCTGGCCAAGCAGAATCTGGCTGATGCAGTACTGGTTACATCATGTGTATACTGGGGGATGAGGTAGTGTTTTGTGATTGCTTTTAATATATGTATTGATGAGAATTGGGAAAAACACTGCTTCTGGGTATAGGCTGCTGTAAAATGCAGGAAAGAAGTGAAGTTTATGTTGATTAAAAAGCCTCTTTGTTTATTCAACGGTGATTAGCTTCAGAGCAGTTGTTAGGCTTTGCTTTTAATTTGTACATTCAACGTCTCTCATAGAATAGCCAATTAAAGAAAACATACACAACAAACACTTGCTTTTAACTGTCCTAAAAATAGAGATTTAGATTGGAAGTATTATCTCAACTTTAACTACACAGTAGCATAAGCTATAATAATGTGGTAATAGCTGGAGTTGACACAGCAGGTAATGAATCTTCAGTTGGGTATGAACTTTATTATCGAGTGTATGGTTTCAGCTCGAGTCTGTCTCTTGTTGTCACAAGAGTAGCATTTGCATAATTAAATAAATGATCCTAAAACTGTCTGCTCCTGTGTGTCTGTGAAATACAACACTTCTTTCTGTCAGTGCTCAAGCTCATACTCATGGATTATTGGAAAATACATCACAGAAAATTAACATCAAACCTTTGGTCTTTATGAAATATACAGTAAGCAGAGGACTTACTGAACCAACAGCCTGGGTTTTGTTTCTCATCTCAATTGATCTTACCAGCATCTTTTCCCCAAAGAGGAGAATTGAAGAGGGTATTATGAGGGTCTTCTCACACTGACTACAAGAAAAAAACCGCTTGTGTTGGTAAGAAAGACTGAAGGCATTAGGTGTTCTTGAAAGGTAGGAGGGGAGATAAGCTTGTGTTCCTGTTTTTTATTTACTTAGAGGCGCATTACACTAGGACTCATTGCAGTGTATTAACATCAAAAGACATTTCAAGGGTGTAGCTTCCTCTCTCTCTTCCTTTGTGTTTTTTTTTATTTATTATTTTTTATTCTGTGTCTGTTGTTGCTAAGGGCTACATTTTCTGGTTTTAATTGAAAAATTCAATGCAACCCCTGCAATGGTGTGTTCCCATTGCCATGCCCTGCAGAACACTGGCCTTCCATGGCAGTGCTCCAGAAGTGTTAGGTCTTCAACTTGAGATACACACCTATAACTGGTTTAGTTCTGGAAGTCACCAATTCAGTCGCTTTGTTGTTGTAAGGGTGACTGTGTGCAGTTGCAACAAGGTGTAATCCCGAGACCTTCACCTTTAGCGCATGCTGCTCACTTGGGAGGTCCTTGGGGTCTGTCTCCTACAGCTGGTGGAGAGAGCTGTGCTCCGTAGCTTTAGTTGCTAATGAAGCTGGCAAAGCACAGGGCATGGTGACTAAGAACACATGTATTTCTAAGAAGAGAGAGGGCATGTGACCCAGAACATCTTTGGAATATAATGGAAGACTTTACCACTTTGAGATGCTTCTAAGGCTGGGAAAGAGACCAGGATTAATAAATGAATACATTAATTCCTGCTAAATTTTACAAATGAGTTTTCCTAATGGTTATACACAGCCAGTCAGAGTGTTGAACACAGGAAAATAAATAGCCAGTGAAGGAATGCCAGTGGCATTGAAATTCTCCTTCTGTCCTCATCCAGCATCCACTAAAGCCCATGGGAGAAGTTCACCAGGATGTGTATCATGGGCTTGTGTCACTTGTGAATTGTTACATGGGCATTGGCACTTCTCAGAGAGAAAAAAAGAGAAAGAAACGCTGCTAAAATGCCATCTATGTTTCCAAGCTTTGTATTTCCTTAAAGGTGTCAGCTGTACCATGATATTTTCAAGACATAATAGAATGTCACAATTCTACCAAAAATCTGTGATTGATTGCCACTATAATGAAAGCCACTGTACATTGATGTACACATTTTAAACTATTTTTGCCTTTATGCTTTTCTTGTTTAACCTGACATTTCTGATTACTGTATCTTGGTGCCTAAATATGTCAAATGTTTATAGTGCGGAAAGAATTGGGTTTTTTCTTTTTTCTTTTTTTTTTTTTAATAGCAACAATCCTGTTTGAACATGCAATTTCTTCAGGTTTTTCTCCATGGTTGGACATAACGTTCTGTTAAAAACAAAACAAAACAAAAAAAACAAAAAAAAAATTACTGCTATGTGGCTTGTGAAAGGAGGACAAATGATTTATAACAGTAGTCCAGTCCTCTTTTTTAATTCATTGACTGAATTCAGCTTGTTCATCCTAAATTTATTTCCCAAGACACAGAGCAAACATTTAGTTGAGAAGTGAGTAGCTTATTCCATTTCCATATGTTTTTAATTGTCCAGTTCCTCTGAGAAAAGACCATTAACTGAACCAAATTACAGTTTGGATGTGAGTTTTTCAGCATGGATCTCTGCCCAAAAGGTGATAAATTAGATGCTAAACTGTCTTTGATAGTGACCTGAGAGATTAACACAAAACTATTTTGAAAACAGAAGGGAAGATTTGTTAGCCAGTCAGTGACTGTCAGGTTTGAGCATCATAAATTCCTGCAGTCCTTGCCTTATTTGCAACAAATGATGATAAATGGGAAAATTTCAAGCAAAGTTAACCCTTTGACATCCCTATAAATGTTGGAATTAAACTTGAGCAGCAATAATGTTGAAATTGTAAGGAAACCAAAAACCTTCTGTGGACTACTGTTTGCTGTTTAGATTTTTTGGTATATTTGATGGGTGCAGGAGCACGTAGAGGGCTGGTGGAAATCTATAAAGAGTATGATGACTGTAATCCCGGGGGGGCTTCTAGTTACAAATAAAGCAATAATGGAATACAACCAAGTGATTAAATCTCAAGTCCTCTGTGGCTTTGGTTCTTGTGTTTTGATTTTATGCAACAACACTAGTAATAGAGAGGTATGTTTTTTCTCCACCACTTTTAATAGCCCTCAAGTTAAATGAGAAGCATTTAGAGTGTTTTGTGCAGCTGTATTTGATACACTAAATGCATAAACATACTGGCTGTATTGACCTGAAAAAGGAGAAGATATGCATTTCTGTAATTTTAGCTGCTTTGTGGCCATTAGGAAAATGTCATCGTTTTTGTGCTTACATCTGCTATTTGATGATGACCTTTGGTGAATGTTTCCAGTACCTCTGAGCCCGTTAACGTATGCTGCTGTATAATGCAGTGCTTTACTGCAGCGTGGCCCAGGCGCAGTCCGTCGTCTTGTCATTGGAAAGTCTAGATGTGGTCTGTGTAGGAATCAAATTCCTACTTCTCTTAACCTTGCTTTAAGAGATGTTTGCTTAAAAAGTATCTGTAGTTGGATCTTGCTTTTGGGATGAAACTGGGAAGAAAATAATTTTTGAAAGATGTTCGTTCTCCTCTGTTAAACATTTTCCCCTTTAGAGAAAATGTCTCCTTCAAGGGATTTGAAGAGAGAGAGAGACTGGGCACTATGTTGGAGTGGATAATCTTTGCAGCTGCCTTTTTCAGCAAATCTCTGGAGAGACAGGGGTGAAGCAAGTGTCTGGGAAGCCAGAAGACAGGATATTTCTTCAGACGAGTTGAGAAATAATCAGTGCTATGGGAGGCTTCTCAGGATGAGAATGAAAAGGAACAGATGGATTCTGGAGATTACCCAGTGGGATTTAGTGACCACGTCAACATGTAGGGTGGGAACAGTATATTCAGTTTTAAGAAATTCTCTGATTGCTTTTATTTTAAGCCTTGTCCCTAAAACTAGGGACAAGGCTGGTGCTGTGTGATACTTGGGTGCTGCTGATAATTTACAAGATTTTGGCTGGGTCAGTCTCAAATAAATGTGAAAGTAGTAAAAAGAGGCATGCTGCCACTGAGGAAATAGTATGTCTTAACAACAGCATTGCACTTGAAATTATCATGGGGCAGCTGACAACTCCCATTTGTTGAATTAAAGAAGAATTATCTTTTGTTTCCATTGGGGGATAGTTGGGATTCAAGGCTCTCGGATTTCTTGAGTCTCCTTCTTCTGGGCTTACATTGTTAAAATCTCTATGTTTGTATTTCATTGTCTTGGTCAGGTGTGAGAGCAGCAGGTGTGGGGCAGTGCCCCTCTAAACAGTCAGGTTAAATCAAGTCCAATGCCAACTTATCTGCTAAACTGAAAGAAGGAAATCACAGTTTTCTGAAACCTGAACAAGGCAACATTTCAATGCCTTTCTGTGAGGCACTTTTTGTAATGACTTTTTTGTTGTTTGGGTTTTTTTTCTTAAAATAACTTGGTAAACTTGCTTCTGCAACAAAAGGATGACAAAAAGCAGCAACTCTTCAGCTTATTTCTGGTATCCCAAGAAAGAAGAGTTGAAAATGGTGGATTTTAAGATAGATTTGGGGTTTTAATAACTGTAGGCTATAATATAGAGCCATGCCTATCAAACATTGAACAGCACTATTTTTGGGTTGTCAGCAGAGATGTGAAGGACATGGGGAGACACATTTATCCCGTTCTGTTTCTGATGACTCTATTCAATATAGTTGTGGGATTCCTGCATTCTTTCCTACCTATTTTTAGACATGATTATGCTTTTGTTTCTTGTTGCTTGGCAAAGCCACTTCAATAAAGAAAAATCTCTGCAGAAAAATTATTATAACTACATAGAAGCAAGTGCCTATGGGGTGATGCTGAGAAATTACTTGAAATGCTTGCAAAATAGTTTGAATTGATTTGACTGGATTGGTAAGTTACTCTAAAAGCATAATGAAGAGCAACTGTAAACAAAAGAGGAAACACTATTCTCAAAAGACAGGTAGCACGGATGTCCATTCTACTCAAAATGGACTGTAAAAAGCTTGTAGCTCTTTGTATAAATCATGCTCCCTTCAGCTTTGTGAAAGCTTTCAGTGGAGCTTTTGAATCTTAAACAGGCAAAGCAGTCATATCAGATGTAGACTTTTTTTATTTCTCCTCCATAGGGCACATAACAGTAACCAGATGCAGTCGCGGGGGCTGAGCAGGCAGTTGTAATCCCCACTGCCTGTGCCACCGCTGTTGATCCATTTTATTGTGTAGCTCATTCTTATACTTTTTGCGGTTCTAATGACCCGTCTTCTATGTTGCTGAATGTCATTTTTAATCTACAGGAGCCTCCTTTTGGATTTTCTGCATGTATTTCCACTTTAGGCTTTGAGAATGTCACATAATAGATACAATTCATAAACCGTGCATTACAGCTCCTCTCGAGACTACAGCTGGATTTAGTGCTGAATGTGTTTATCAGGTTGACTTTTGTAGTGATATTGGCCAAAATTTTGTGCAACTAATGCAGGAACAATGAAATGTTTGGATTTGACACTGAAATCCCATCTGGACATTAGACACTCTTGCTTCAAGTCTTCGTTTCTAGCTGGAATTTGTTTTTTTCATTTCAACAGCTAGCATTTTCTGTATAATGATGGATTTGGGACAAATCCATTTTGTCATATGGCTAGCAGCTACGTATGGAATTGACTTTTGTGGTACTAGTGGCTTTGAATGAGTCAGTGTTTCTCTTCCAAACTTCCTTGTTTATTTATTAGCGGTTCCTAAACCTATTGCAATTACCAATTAGATGCTTTTTTTAAAATCTTTACAAACTGCTGGTGCTACTAAGAAGCTTTCAGGCAACGTAATGAAAGAAAAAAGGAATCCTTGATCTTAATTTTGGAAAAGAACAGATTATTTACAGCAAGTACTTAATGATAACCTGGAGGACACTAGCATTTCGTCTTTCTTGCTATACTGTATTGGTTTCCTGTTTAAATCAAGATTAATTTTGACGTGAAGACGATTACAGTGTTCTATTTCCTTCTCTAGACGGTTAAGTTTATACGAACTGCTTATCTATGCCCTTACAGTTACTGTTAGGTTCTTACATTGTTGATTTGATTGGATTTTTATGGTGGATTTGGAAACAAGTATGCGTTTCACTGAAATGTCACCAGAATTCTTATTTTTCGAATATTGAGGAGAAGACATGAGCACTGCTCTGGTCCACAGATTGTGGAAACTTTGATTTGAGCTGCAACGTTTAGGACAAACTAAAACTCGAGGTTTCAATTTTGTGTTATGGTTTTCTTATGCTTTTGTAATTGACATAAAATTTTCACTGCAGTGTTGATAGACCTTGATTTGAAATGTGGAAATCAACTGATTCTACTTGTGGGGAAAGGGAGAGGCTTTATTCCATTCCAGCCTCCCCTTTAGTGCTTCCAGTCAAGATATCTGCCAAATTAATCTCAAATTGTAAACCTTTAGCCCCCAGACATGATGGCTGGGCAGAAGTACAGAAGGCAGCTGTTTGCAGCTGTACAGAGCCTGTTCTGGCAGTAGTGCAGAGATCGGCCTGGATTCCCTTCACTTCTAGGAACAAGTCATGGTATGGGTACTGATCTGTGATAGTCTTTGTAGTTTGGGGCCTGAATGGTGAGGCTGCCTGATGGAGGAGATCAACGAGAGGCCCGTTTGTTAAATCGGGAGGAGGGTCTATTTGCTCAAGCAGCCTTAGCTGGGAATTGCCTTCCCCCAGTGGCTTGTCAGTTGGTATCTGCTGGCATTCAGGAGACTGTGGCAGGCTCATCTATCACTTGCGCTTTTGCTCACTGGGCTGATTGCAGAGATTGTGATAAACTTAATCTAGGGTGGGAAGTCTTATTTTCCCTGACATTAGTCAATAGCCATATATATTCTTGTACACGGGCCTACAGACCATATGGGTGCATTAACAGAACTCTAAATAGATGGTTTGCCTTAAACTTAATGAACGCTTTTTATATACACAGGGAATGTAGCCACAGACCTCTTTCAGTATAGTTCAGCTTCTGCCTTTTTTTTTTTTTTTTCCTTCTGTAAAGCCCACATCACTTGATGCATTTCTCACATCTGTTCTGGGATTGTAGTCAGAAGTATGTAGTCCAAAAATACACTGGCACAAAGCATGCCGCTGTCCTGCTTTACCACTTCCTCCTCTGATTCCTGCAGTTGTGCGGACTGACTTTCTGACCCCTCCATGGGTGGATGTCAGCTTCATTAGCTAGATAGATCTCTATCAGCAGCCCAGGAGCCCGGGTGCTGTCAGTTATGATATAGGAGGAGACTCACCTATGTTCGCATCTGCTGGCACTGCTCCTCCTGGGATCCAGCCATCCAGCAGGGCTGGAGAGAGGCCACAGAGGTTTCCCATATCTTGTCTTGTTGGAGAAACCTTGACAGTGTTGAATTCCTGCCTCTGTAGTATTGATGGTGGCAAGCAGAAGAAATGGTGATGGTATTTTGTAGAGAGAGACAGAACAGGTTGACTGAAGCCCATGGGGGCAGAGCATGCCAGGGTGAAGGGAAAAGGTACTGTAATATATCTGTATATTAAGGAATTGCTTTAATATATAAGCTGTAAGCCGTGTTGCATGCTTTTGCTTCAGAAGCTTCTCCTTTTGCTAGCTGCTCTGTAAATGCATAAAACAGGAATGTTTGCAAACCAAGTGCTTGCAGTTTGCGCAGATCCATATCACACATTAAGCATTCGCCAGGACCGCTGACACATGGCTCTCCAAGCAGCCAGCTGGCCACTGCCATATATAAAAGTTTTGGCAAAATTGTAGAAACAGATTTCTCTTGGGAGAGAAAGATGCGCTGGCTTGAATGTGTCTGATGAACAAAGTGGAGTCACACAAACAAAGCCCTGTCCTCATCTCTACCTCCTCTCTCTGCATCTTGAGCACTTTTTAGAAGGTGATAGAGTAGTTTTAGCAACTCCTTCAAACATCCAAATACAGGTGTGTACAAGCTTGGTGTGTATCTGCTTTCTAGCACTGAGGCTATGAGGTTTTTTGAAGGTCAGAGCCTTAATTCTACATGATGATGCTCTGTGTTTGCACTCTTTAGACCTTATAAGACCTTGAAAGTAAGTCAGAAATGACCCTCAATGAGAAAAAAACCTAGGTCTCAGGGAGACTAATGATGTGGATTTTTGTGCATGTTTTATGTGAGCCTTTGAACCTCTGAAATATGAAGTGCTATCCCACTATACTGGGCTGGGTGCTTTTCTACTATGACCCTGCCTCTGGTGGAGGTAGCTGGTGTTCATACTGGTATATACTGGTATTGCTGGCACAAGTAGTTATTAGTTGAAAACTTGTAAGCCAAAAATAGATATCACTTGTATCTGGATGGGGATTTCTTTCCCTTTTCCTATCAACATGTGCAAACACAAACTGCATTATTGTCAGGTAACCTTTTTTCTTTGGATCATAGAGAGAAAACTCGTCTGGGAAACTTCTCAGGAAGAATTCCTCATGGCATTTATGTTGTGATAAAGGGCTTTATCTTCCATCTTCAAAGCCAAAATTTACAGTGTTGTGCCACCTATGTGAGACTGAAAATTATAAGCACTGATATGAGATGATTATCACTGGAGAATAAGAGGGAAGGAGGAGATTGGAAAGCTCAAATGATAATGTAGCTCCCAAAGGAAGAACAAACAGTGTCATCTCCTTGGCTCCTTGTCTGGGGCATTGTGTTTGAGGGTAAATCAGGGAGGTGGAAACAAGACTGGATGTGTTGTGTTTCACCCTGTGTTACTCAAAGAGCAAAGAAGAATTCCCTTAGGGTTACAGCTTCATTCCTCCTGAGTATCAGCATCCTCTCCTATTCTTGGTGCTGTCTCTTCCCCACCAAAACAAACCTCATCCTGTCAGACCTCTGTTCTGGAATGATCCATCATCTTCTGTGTGATAGTGTCACATTTCCAGGTCCTCCTTTGCAGTTAGAAAAGGTTTCCTTGTGAAATCTGCCATTGCTGGTCCTGCACCCCAGACTTTTTTGTTTGGGGTTTGTTGGGGCTTTTTGCTTTAGAGAGGACAGCGGCATCGTGGCTACCCTAAGAGCAACACTGTTCTTGCAGCCTCTCATTGTATAAGGAGTCCTAAGTAGGAGTCTTCAGCCAGGCTGGAAACCTTGGCTGAGCACTGGTGGGAAGCTTAGTTGTGCTCTGCTGAGCTGACTGTGATGATAAACTGTCACGTGAAGTACCTGGGCTTAAAATGTCAAGGAAATTTATTCAGTTTCAATTAATCTGTGAAAATACCGTAGGAGCTTATTTAAGAATCAGAATCTGATGTTGTAAAAGGATTTCACATGATGAGAGTCTTGATGCACTAGAATGTCAGCCATCTTCCCTGTTACTGGGGAATGTAGATTTCTTTGTGAAATTGGAAGGGCAGGAGACATGGGTTTCTGTCATTGGAGGAGCAAATGAATCGTGATTTAAGTGTAATAGGGTTTAGGATTGTTTAAGAACAGGAAGCTTTACTGCGCATGGGATCAGCTTCATCTCATCTCTCCAACAATGTGTTTATATTTCCCTCTAGTTAATATTTAAATAACCTGATGATTATTTCTAAGGAAATCATATTGAACTATTGTTAACGTTGCTGAGGAACAAGAAGACTCAGTGTGTGCCAGAATAACTTCTTGTATGTTGTTTTGGGCTTTTTTACTATTGGAAGCCATGATTAAAGCTTCACTAAAAAGCCAACATAGTGGGGAACGTCACAACTAGTGGCAATTTTGCAGTAGTGAATTACTGTAGATCTGATATATCTGTTTGTGGCTTGATACCTTTATCTGCTATTGAGTTGCCATAGTAGCAACTGGTACATTTTCGGTCCTGGAACTCATGTATTGGGATAAGGGGAAAAGGCTCTGGCTGTCGTGTAACTGGTAAGAGAAGGCTGCAGTCTAGGTGATGGGAAGGAAGAGTGCAGCCCAGAAGGACAGAACTACACCAGCTGTGTCCTCAGAGTACAGCAAATGTGTGGTCTCCTACTCCACTTTCCTTCCATAATCCCTGATTTTAATGGATGTTTTCCCTATGGTATTTTTTTCCTATTTTTAAACATTAAGGCCGTTTAAAATGAATCTGTTGTAATCCATATAGCAAAGCCGGGAGAGTTCCTCATAATGCCTGTTGGGTTGGTTTCTGAATCAAGATCCCTAATCTTTTATCTGGCCCTGTCTTTAAACCAGATTTCTACAGCTAGAATTATCTCTACTCTGAGTAGCTGTGTCAGTAGTGCATTTCTTGAGACAGTGGCTTAACAGAAAAAATAAGGGAGAGGAGGTAGGAGATAGGAAATGTCTTGGATTGATCCTAGAAGAAGAATACTTTTCTTTATGCTGAAATGTAAACCAAACCAGTAACTTCCCGTCTGAACAAAATACTTTTTAAGGGTATTCTTAAACCTTTTCCAAAATGTAGCTTCACTGCAAAAATATTGCTTCAAAACAAGAAAATATTAAGTCTGGTCAAAGTGAGCATGTCTGCTTTTTAAATGTTAGGTTGTTTTTTTTTCTGTGAGTTTGGGGTTTAAGGGGTTTTGTTTGTTTTCTTTGTTTTGTTTGTTTGGGTTTGTGGTTTTTCAGTGAAAATAATCAGTAGATTAGACTAGTTTGAACTGGATTTGTTGGAGTCCAGTTCAAATTAGCCTTTTTAAACAAATAAACTCTGTATATGAACAAACTCCAGAGACTAACTTTTATGCATCCCTGGCAAATCCTGCTAACTTTATCTTCTGCTGAGAACAGAGTAACATTTAGAAAGCAAGAAAGAAGTTCCAAGTGAACAGTATACAGGGTGGGACAGAGATTCGGTAATCCCGTGTTTCTAATTGCAGATGAGATGGAGGTGGTTTTGGTTGCAGGGTGAATATATAGTTAAATGGGAACCATCTGTTCCCCTATTAGAAGGAATTGCAAGAAATGCCTGAAATAAGTCATCAGTCACTATGTGCCAGTGGCATAACAGAGGCAGCGGACAGTGATGAGAGCCAGCTGTGGTGAAGAAGCCCCGCAGAATCTGTTGGCATTTCTTCCACCTCTGAATCTGCGTGTTCACGCAGAGGTCAAGGAATAACAGCACTGTGTTTAGGAAGGGCTCATGTATGGGAGGAAATTGTTCTATTAATTGCCAGTGAGGTTTTAAAAAACTTGTATCACCTTCATCCAGGAAACCGAGTGGTGTTCAATAATCTTTGACTATGCCCTGGAGAGATGTCTCCAAGAACAGAAGCCAGGAATAATTAAATTTATGGATGACTATTTTTCTTTCTTTTTGGTTATGTTACAAGCACAGTAAAAGTTTTATAAGCTTCATAAACCTAACTGGCACATACCTTTCTTCAAACCTGAAGGATCACTATATATTACAGTGCTGGGCAGTGATCAATAGCACAATAACAGCAGTTATGAAAGGCTTAAGATCCAAAAGATGCACTAATGAGAAAGCACATTTTGCACCTTAAATGTGAGTAACACTCTTGCAGCCTGGATGCTGGTGAAGGGGAACTTCTCTATTCAGTTGATCTTGCGTCATGTCAGACACTAGAATTGAAGACTGAGGCTAAGACCTTCAGTGAAAGAGTGCCGAAAAACTGTTTTTGAGGATGTGTCAAATGTGTCAAACTCCTTCACTACAAATACCTGAAGGTATGAACCTTCATCTCTGATCGTTTGGCAGAGCTGTCCAGGTGGCTAGATCCAAGCTTTCAGTGTGTACAAATAGTGAAAATCCTTTCAACAGGACTTGCACCTCTCTTGAACAATAGCTGTGTGGAATCACAGCGGTTGCATTTCAGGAAATTTCTTCCAGGATGTCTAGTTATGTGCCAGGAATAAGCCAACTGCTGAGAGTGGTACTCTAAGTAGTGTAATAGTCAAGTTATCAGTACTGTCTTGTGCTGAAATGTTTATTTGCAGCTTTAACCGAAGATTCTTACCAGAATAAGATGCTATGAAAGAGTTTTAGTAATTGTCAAGATAAGAGCTTACTTTGTTGCAAGCAAACTTCTTTTGTAAAACATTTAACAAAAAAAAGATTTGGAAAACCATAGCTAGTGGGTTGTTTCAACTTTAATCTTATTCCATACCACGAGGGGCAGTTTCACAGACATCTTGTGGGTGTTACTTTGTTTTGATTTGTTTGTTTTAATTGAAATTTTACATTCTGCTTTTTTTTTCTTTGCTGAAAAATATTAAATTTAATTATGAGAATAACACACAAGCTGCTCATTTCACAAAATTCTGTAGCTAAAAATGATACTCAGAAGTGAGATCATTTCTATTCATGGACAATACCAATTCTCCTTGGTATTTGAATATAAAATCTAAGGAAGCTTAAACTTGCTTTCAGCACATTGCTGTCTTCTGGGCAGCAAACAGTTATCAGCATAGGTATTTCCTCTTTAGATCTTGGGGCCTCATGTACTGCACAGTCCTTAGAGAGCAAAATGAGGAGTTAGCAGGAAGGTATGTGGTGTCTCTACTGTCCGCTATCATGTTCACCTTTTTTTTCTTTCCTTTCTTTTTTTTTTATTTGGGGTTTGAAACTTCAACCAAGAAAAAAAAAGTTCTTAATGAATAATTCCAAACATACTGAGACTTCTCTCTGCTGCTTACTGGAGTGTGCATGGGGCAGACCTCCACATATCTTCTCTTCCCAGTTTTGTCCCTTCTGAATTTCCGTATTGAACTGCACATCATCTTCACTTTGCTGGTGAACTATTTCTTGTAAAGCCATTCACTTAGATTACCACCAGTCCAACCCATCCTGATATACACGGGAGATATCTTGCAGATTTTATGACAGTTGAAGATGAGTTGTCTGCTAATAGGGTAGATGTAGACAAACCTGCTTTCTCTGTAGCTCTGTTTTTCATCTGTTCCAAGAAGTGTTGTGGATATGAGTAGCGTATAGATGTCTATGTGAATGCTAACAGACTGGATGGATATCTAAGATTTAAACAATTTTCTAAACACGCTAGGAAATAAAGTGAGAATACCAAGTTTGCTTGGATTCTTCACAGAGCTGTTAAGACAACAATTCGTTTCTGAAACTGAAAATTAAATGGGTTTGCCATCATCTTAGCCCCATTCGGCTTCTGTGATATACAGATGGGTATAGATGTAAAATAGGCCTATGTAGTGCATGCATACATGCACAGTAGATACACATGCACACAAACATTTACAATGTGCATTAAACTTCTGATTGATTTAAGCTTCAGAGAGAAGCCTGAGGTATGGATTTTTCAATGCTTCTTCCAGTAGTATTACTCCTTTCGTGAGGAAGCAAATAGCCACTGTAAAAGCAAACTGCACTGGAATAATTAAAAGCAATTAGGTCAGTATGTTTATAAGTAGTGTAACAAACTGTCTACTGAAAAATAATCAGTGAAATCATGGTAGTTCTGCAGGGGATTCTGTAAAGAGAATGAATACACAAGGGAGCACCAGTCAGCGAGATGTGCAGTCCTCTAGCACTTTACAAACCCGCTGACAAAGGGAGCTTTGAAAAGAAAATCAATTTAGGTGAAAAGAATGCATTTATCAGAGTTTGATTAAACAATGCAAATATATCACAGGGAAAACAAAGGTTTAACACAGCTGCTTAAAAGTTATGCTGCTCATAAGGACAGTTACGTGTGCTGGTGTCTGTGTTATGGTTGCTCTGCCATCCTGGACACGCACAGATGTGTACTCGCTGTAATCTGTACCAGGTGTACGTTTGTGGACCCTTAAGGATCCATGCTTTTTTTTAGGAGGGGTCTATGAATGGCATCTAAGAAAATAAAACCAATTATCAATGGGCTTAAATCCCCAGTTAGTAGAATCTGCAGCCCTTGAGAGACTTTTTGCAGTATACAAATCAAAAAAAGTTAAGAACTCAGAGCCTTACGGCATTTTGCAGCAGAAGGAAAATAAGGAGCTGCAGGGTTAGGTACACAGCCCGTATAAGAGCTCCTGCATATGTTTACATCCTTTCCTCAGTACCTCATTAGTCTTCAAAAGTGTGGGTTTTTTAAACCTGATTCTCCTGAGTTTTCTGACCCCAAGAGTTTGTTATTGTAGCAAGGAAATGATGTTCTTTTTTGTTTCATGAGAAGTAAATGTTAAATAAATTGAATTTTAATGTTTGCTGTGGTCCCAAAGGAAGATGAAACCATTAGCTAATGACCATAATGATGAACAGATTTTACTTAAATTTGGAATAATATTTGATCTGTTGTGATATTAATGGTGATTCTGTTAAAAAAAAATCCCTATAAATATAAAGGAGTAAGTGTGATTTATGCAAGCAATATGAAATTGAAAGCAGTATAAAGAATCTGTCTGGATTTGAATTTATTTATATGCAAGTTTGGCTGCTGAATATAGCTAGAAAAGCTTCCTACTTTGTAGAAGTAGAATATCAAATTACCCTGCAGTTACCTACTCCTGTGGAATATTCTTTCCTTAAGTTTACCTGAGCAATAGAAAGGGATTAATAATTATCACAGAATGATCTTCCAGGAATTCAAGTTCATAGTTCTGTGCATTAGAGTTGAGATTTATTTTTTTTTTTTGTTATTTTTGTATTGGAGGGATTGAAAAAATCTACATTAAAAATATCTTAATCAGGTTTAAGGTGTATAATATGTATACATTTTCAGACATCATCGCAGAGGAAACCTCTAGCATTTCATTTTTCTTGCACGTTGTTTTCGGTTGATAAAAATAAGTTCAAAGTTAAAAAAAAAAAAAAAGGAAGAAAAAAAAAACCAAAACAAATACCTGTGTGGTGTCAGTTACCAAAAAGCTGCTCAGAGAGAGTTCCAGACTTTCAAAAAACATTCATGTTTTTCTCTGTAGGGAAAAGCCTATGCCACCTTTCTTAGGTTATTCTGGTTACACTTGCTGAAAAAAACCCAATGTTGTAGATCTGGGCTTGGTGCTCTGACATTTAGAAGCCCCTGCCCTGGTCCCCTGTATTCAAAATGCCAGAATGCTGCTAATCTCATCTGCTCACACCAAATGAGGATTTGCAGAAGACCCCCTGTGCTGCTGAAATCTCGTTTAAATCTTTGGGGCTTTGCTCAGTCTTCATCACTGTTGCAGGCTTCCTCTGTGCTGTTGAGGGATCGAGAACAAGGAACCTGGATTGTAAGGGCCTTTCAGGTCCTGATTAACATCTGGAATTGCACATAGAAGGAAATTGCAAGCCCATAGAGACTCTGGAGTACAGATGGAGCATGTTTCACATAGTTAAAGGGGTATCATTATCTTGAAATACAATCAAATTAAATAAAAACTAGCCTAAAATTCTTTTATTGTTTCTAACCTTGGTTGTCCTGCCAGTATTTGTTTTATAACCGAGATTTATGAGAGAATGAGGTGATACATACATCACCAAATGGATTGTACTTCACCTTGGTGCTGCTGATCCCAGCCAGATACTGATAATAAATCCAAAGAAATTTTCCTTTGTCTTTTTCAGTGTTAATGAACTTGAATGCTGTTTGGGACAAGAGTGGATAGGTGCATCCCCTTTAAGCTTTATGTCCTTGTAAGGTCTGTGAAGGAAGCTTGTAGCTTCTGATGAAGAGGGCTGCAGGCCTGAAAGAGATTGAATCTATAGTGCTTACCCAAATCTTTTAAGCCTGTGAAGGAAGGCAGACCTATGCCTTCCTTGTTAAGTGCTGACCATTGCCTACTCCAAAGCACTAGGTTATTCATCACTTGAAGACATGTTGTGCTGCGTGAATCTGGTATAAAAGCCCTGTTAGCATGGGAACAATGGACCCCTTCATCCTGAACTGTGGTGGAGCTGCTCATGGGAGCATTTCAGGGTGAAGCCTTTCCTGGCTCAGCACTTGCCTGCAGACTTAATTTGTATATTAATTAAGAAGCTACCGTTTAAGTGACTCTTTAAATACCCCTGTAAAGAATTACTGACTGCTTGTAGGGGTTGAAAATGTCGCAGTCAGTGGTATCCTCTATAATGTCACCAATATGTCCTAGAACATCAGCTCTCCTGCAGGAGCTGGTGAACCGTGGCAAGGATCCCTGCATGGTCCTCTGGGCTGTGTCAGATGGGCAGCCACATGAGCAGAGATGCTGCTTTTCTAGTAAATGTTTGCGTGTGTAACCCGCAAAGAAAGCTCAGGACATTCAGCTCTAAGGACTCGCATTTTAAAACCAAATTAAATATTGTCATACAGATCAGAATGGAATAAAACAGACAGCTAGATCTCTAATAGTCTTCTCTTTACTGTGCACATTGAATAATAATACTTACTTTATGTAGATAATATATGGTAAATATTTATAAACAAAACAGGCAAACAGTGAGACCGCAGTGAATAAATATAAATGTATCAAAGTTCTGTTTCAGAATAAACTGCAGTTACATTCTTTGCTATAGTCAATACTTTTTTCCTTTCACAAAGAGTTATACAGTTGTCAGTGTTCAGTTCCAATGGGATGACACTGAATATGTTCTGGCTAAATTTTGGGTTAATACCAAAGTAGTATTCTTGTTCCATGCATAAAAACAAATAATCCATAAATATAGATCTTTTTTGGTATAGTAATTACTGTTGCACCAGCTATAAGAGCAATTAAGCCCCAATTAATGAGCAGTTTTCTGCATTATACTTATTTTGCTCTGTCTTAATAACACTTATCTCATTAAATAGCTTTCTTCCTTCAGAAAAAAAACCTGTCTAAATTCATTACACATTTTACAGCTACTGGTCAGAAGAGCTTAATCCTTTTATCTTTCAAGGCAATTTTAGTTTCTTTTCTAAGGTGCATCTGGTTCTGTTTACATCTTTTATCCATTTAAATTTTGCTTCTCTAGAATATAAACTTGCTTTACCTGCAGGGCTGGAGCAGGGGCTTTCATCTGAAACACTGAGACTTAACGTGGGGCATCTGAGAGCAGATGCCTCTGAAGTGTGAATTTAATTCCGTGCCTTTTTATCTAACAAATTTAGAGAGCTGGCTTTTTAGAAAGTTGGTAGCTTTTTTTTTTTTTTCTTGGCATGCCGCCTTCTAGTAATTTAAACCGCCGTATTTTGAAACATCTGAAGCAGTAGCTAGCTAGCTAGTAAGGGGCCCTGCATTATGTGGTTCGTTGGGGAGCCACTCAGAATGGAAATGGCCTGAAGGGTTAAGGCAGCAGTGCCAGGTCTGGTAGTTTTATTGTTAGACTCACAGTATTTGGTGGTTTTCTTAAAGCCACAGCTGCTGGAGTTTTCTAATAAGAGGAAAATTAATCAGCTTCCACGTAAAAATTGCAGCAGTGGTTATGGGAGAAGAACTTGAAAATCTGTCCCAAGTATTTTTTTCTGATTGGGAAGAAAAGTCGTGTGAAAAGACCCCCAAAATACTTGGGACATGGTTTGTAATCAGATATTATTTGCAGACTGAAATGCGTGATGGGACTGGGGATACTGCCTGACTTGAGCTATGGGGAGAAGCCTTTGCAGAGATAGTTTTAACACAGGATAATTTTTTCTTTTTTTTTTTTTTTTTTCAAGTTTTTCAGTTTAAGGAGCAAACACATCTCCTGAAATGGGTGGAGTAAAAATAATCCTAATACTTTTTTGAACCATGTTGCCACAATTGCAGTCAATGCTAAACCAAGGTACAGATATGAAATAAATTGCAGTAAATCCTATGGTTATTTAGTTTTCCTATTTGAAATGCTTGACAATTCAGAACTGAATTTGTAGACACGTTATTAAATAAACTCTGACTGTGGCATATTTGCTTTAGGACCTTGTTTAGTGAAGCACTTAAGTAAATGCGTAATGTGAAGCCCATGAATAATATTATATCTGTGCAATGAACGCATAAGTGAGCGCTCAGTGTCCAAGATATGAGGAGCCCTTGAACTGGAACTATTCACACAATTAAAGTTAAACATTTGCTGAAAAGA
This sequence comes from Baryphthengus martii, assembly GCA_013396935.1. Taxonomy (NCBI): domain Eukaryota; kingdom Metazoa; phylum Chordata; class Aves; order Coraciiformes; family Momotidae; genus Baryphthengus; species Baryphthengus martii. Next base: position 65,093 of record VWZK01015963.1, read on the forward strand.
CATTGGATTATTCGGCTATTTAAAGTAAAGCACGTGCTTAAGTACTTTGCCGAATCAGAGCCTATAAAAAGAAACGTTCACAAAAACATGTGAATGCTGAAAATGGAAACTAATCACTAGCTAACTGATAATTGTGTCACAAACACAAGCGAACTAAAGCTGGATACCAGGCTGTTGTGGGCTGAGTTAGTGCTGCGCATCTCACAGCAAAGCTCCAAACTGTCAGGTTTGCTCTTGGAGTATTTGTGCTGGCTGCACTGGGTGAGTAAAACTGGAGTCTCTTCTAGGCCGATAAATTCACTACTTAGTTTGCAAGTTTGTCATACCAGAAGCATTATGCTACGTGATGTGCATACTATAAAATGCAAGGCTTCTCTGAATCACTTAATCGAAGCATAAACTGGAGCTGTGAGGTAAACTCTAGAGGCTGAGTGTAAGTAAAGAAGATCAATAAGATGTGTCTCAGTAACTACTAAATTAATAAACTTCTATTAATGATTTACTAGCTTCTCTGTGTTAGTGGAGTTATAAGTGGTTATTTACTAAAGAATAAGCCCTATTTGCTTTTTTGCTGCTGTGAAAATCTGACAAGACCAGCAAGACCAGAAGGTGTATTATGTGGGTAAAAGTCAGCTTGCATCAGTCACTGAAACATTAAAAAAAAATTGTTGGAACCGCTCTCACAAAATCTTACTGTTTTCCTGAGCTTCTATCCCTCAAAAAATAATCTTCTCTACCCAAAGATGTGGATGAGGTTGTGTTTCGGAGAGCAAGCCCTTGTACAGAACAGATCACAACCAAAGAATTAACAGAAGTGCTATATGTGCATCTAAAATACTCATTTTAAAAAAAGGTCTAGGAAAGATCCAAATAAATCCAATTTTTCCTAAAAACTCCACCTCTTTTCTTGCTAGATAGTATGAAGTATATAGGTGACATCTACAATAAAAGCATCCTGAAGGAAATGGCGGTCTATGGGTTTTCATCCTTTTGCTTATAAAGACGGTGGAAGTGGCTCTGGGCTGAGTACTGAGGGGTGGTTGGCATTTGGGCACCTGTGGGGATTGTGTGTATTAGCCCAGCTCCTGGTATTGATGGTTTTGGTTTCTTTTATTTCCCCTGGTATTAGATTCTGTTTGGTGTTTGTCAATAAACTCAGGTACCCTGGAGTACTGCCAGGATCAGTTGCTCAAAAGTAATGAGACCAACCAAAACAAATCAGGGGAGGTTGAAAAAAAAAAATAATAATTTTAAGGTTCTTGTTTGTCTTCTGGCTCCTGGACCTTTCTTTTGTGTTTCAAATTTTCTTCTGAAGCGACAGAGCCTCAAAACTTTCTAGTTTAAAAACATGGATGTAATTCATTCTCATGAGACTAAGACTGCAGTCTCTCAAGTCCACCAACTACAGCTTTAATAAAGGCATTAAATTACCTAAGACATGCTCTATAATCAGGAAGGTCGTATTTAGTGACTTATTTTGGTCCATATTCCCAAGCACTGCTTTTATGATTACTCTGTAATACTCAGAATACTCTAACTCATTCCTATAGGTTTGTACTGTCAAGAAATTCCAGTCATGGATTGAAATCTATTTTGTATTTTACTCTGAACAAAACCAAACCAGCGAGTCAATCTGCTCCTCAAAAAGCTCTTGGCTTCAATGTAAGACAATAGATAACATAGGAACACAGACTAGTACAACGATGCAGAGGGACAGCATCAGAAGTTAGCTGCAGCTTGAAACTTGGAGAGCAATTAAGAATTGAAGCAATCTTAAAAAAATAAAATAAATTCACACAGCAGCTTCTGAAGTCTTGATTTCATTAATGCTGAATACCTTTCTGAATGAGGTGAAGTGAAAACTGTTTTTAAGGCTTTGCAGAGAGGTAACTGTGAAGTGTAGTGACTCATGCTCATCATGTCAGTATGTGTTACCCAACTGTTTCTTCTGGCATAAAAATCTGTTACTTTTTGCTGATAGTGTAAACGTGGAAAACCAAACAAAACCTGAGGTTCATTTGCCTGGAATATAGTGGAGATACAGCAAGGTTTTCATTGGTACAGTGAACTCTTCGCAGACCTGAGTAGCTATCAAGAATGCTAGTGGTTATATGTTAGATAGTCAATTTTTGCTGAAAATTAGAATTAATAAAACCTGGTTTCTACTCTATGCATTAATATGCCTGTCAAGCAAATGGAAATACAGTTTAAGGAACATCCAGTTGCAAAATGATAAAGATTTCAGACCTGGTTTAGAGAATCTGTGTAAACTGTGCAGCCAAGGGAAAGACTGCTCTGTTAGAGGTGGAGTGTGTGGTTCTGCATAACAGGTGAACTGAAAATGATGGGTATGACAGGAGCTATATTTAAATCAGCCAAGTTGAAAGCAGTGCAAGAATAGAGGAAAATGATATACGCATATCATGGTGAATTCTGTCCTCCGCAGATCTATTTCTTTTGTCACAAGCAAAAATTGCTGTGATGGAACATGAAGAACTAACTTCTGTGACTGAACGAGTTGAAACAACAGTCTGAGTTTGGCAAAGGTACATGCCTTGTGACACATGAAGGGGAAAGGAACAAATGTCTTCTAGACAAAACTGAGCAAAAGAAAAGTTTCATTTTCCAGGACTTCAGAAGAATTTTTCTTTGTGTAGAAGGAAACTTCAGGATCACAATTTCCAGGGGTTTAGGTCAACACAATCATTACTGAGCAAGAATTTGTCACGAAAGGTCAAAGTTGGAATTAATAATACTGTGAATGGTCCTTTATTCTAGCCAAGTTTCTGGGGTTTTGCCAACTATTCGTACATAGGTTTTGGAGTTTCAGGTACATTTGATGTAAAGGAAGGACTGGGACAGTGTAGAGCAAGTGTTTTTCTGTGTGGCGCTAACCAGGCCACACCAACGTGGCATGAAGATCACATGCTTCCTGTCTCTGGTACCAAGAAAATACTAAGGTAATTAAAGTCATAGTTTTGAGTGTGTTCAGATCAGCAACCCACGAAGGCACTGGTATCTTTATATTCTCAAGGGAAAGTCCTGTTGTTAACAAAGTCAGTGTCTGTCCTGTCACTTCAGGCAAAGACCACCTTCCATGTTTCAACCTGCCAGTCTGTGCTGGGGTCAGCCTGGTGTCCCTGCACTGCTTCTATGCTGAGTAAGTCACCATTTATTTGCACCATAACCTTTCATCCTACAGACAGATAAATACAAGAGAAACTTTACTACCGTTTTACCTCTTGATATTGTTGAGATGACTTGTGTGTTTCAAGTCACGTTCCTGGGTGTTGTCTTTTAGGTGGGGTGTATAATAAATCGCATGTTTTTATTTAGGGAGTTTTCACTGTCATTGAACTCTAGGCTTACAAGCACTCTATGCTTAAAATAGCAAATTACGGGGGGTTTTTTAATTTGATATAAAAGTTGGAATACACTGTTCTTCTGTAATTCCAGACACCAGTAATCTCAGTAATGTTTCATTGAAGTGAATCTCCTCTTTGCTTTGCGCTTTTCCCCCTTTTTTTTTGTTCTATGCTATGTGCATCTTGCCTCTGTCCTTGTTACATCAGGCTTTCATGAGGGTCACTCTGGTTGATCTCTGTGCTCATCCTTTCCGTGAACATCTTTACTGCTTGACAGTTTTTCCCCCTAAACTTCCTGCATATGGAGGAAAAGTGATAAAAATTATGCTTTTTTTTTTCTTACCATTCGAGAAGCTCCTGTTGGTACAGGCAATATGGTCCATGTCAGCGTTGTATCAGAAAGAGCTGCGTTTCTCCTAAGTAGTATTTGTTATGAAGTTCATTTGACTGAAAATATTTTGCATGCTTAACTACCTGCTGGTGAATTTTTCTATGCCAAGGTAATGTGTCAGGAGCTAGCGGAGCATAGTAAGTTAATTACTTGTGTGCATACTGTGAAGGAAAAGCAAACAGCAAGGCACCAGTGATACGAAGAATGAGACTTCATTTCAGTCACCAGAGATTGTGTTGTTAATGAATCCTCTCGATCAGCAGGGAATTGGTAATGTAGATAAGACCAGGTATGGCTGTGTACTGATATGAAGATTAGTCCCTCAACCAAAACATTGCTTTTAGTGAGGGCTTGCTAATATTAAATAGTTTTTCAAAAGCACCGGTGAGATAGAATAACAACCTGAATAATTATGTCTGTCTTGAAAAGACATGATGATGATGATCTTCTAATGTGCTCTGCAGACACCATATAAATCCAATATCTTACAGATTTCACAGTTAAGTGATACACTCTAGATTCCATTTTATGGTATATGTCACCATGGGCTGCCCAAATGCTGCTGTGACTAAACAGCACAGGGAGGCATATTCAAAGCTGACTGCTGCCTTCCTTGCATCAGGCCAAGAGGGGTGGGCAGCGCTGTGTGAGAGCATCTGCCTTGTCTCCGAGCATCCTCGGTGCTGGTAGGTGAAGGAGCTCCCATCAGAGGGAGCGGGCAGCTGTGTGAGCTGCAGGCAGGGTGGTGAAGGGACAGATGATGCTCTTACCTTGCCCTGGGGAAAATTCATCCCAGCGAGAACTGTGGCCTGAAGCCTGCAAGCTGCACTCTGTGGTGATTGTTCCTAAATTAAATGTTCGTGCAGTGCTGGAAGAAAGAATATTTATCCCTGCCTTTTTTTTCTTTCTTTCTTTTTGTTTAACTTCGTGTTTGAATGTGCACCACTGGTACTGTGGGAGTGAATCTCATGCAATGCTCATCCCAACTCCATCTATCACAGCGGTCGCTTTGCTGCCAGTGCTCTGCAGCAGCTGGTTTTTCCCTACAGCAGCTGCTGAGCCATTTGTGTGCAGGTTACCGGCTGCAGGACGGCGTCAGCAGGGGGAAAGAGGCTCTACCTGTCCTGACTGGGCAAGACTGGGAGGCCAGTGGACAGCAGGACAAGAGGGGGCAGCTGCCGGTGCTCTCCTCCAACCTTAACACACTTCTACCTAAGACTCATCCAAGGAAGAGGGGTGCGATGAAATAAGGTTCATCTTAGGAACATTAGGACCTTTTCATAACTGGTTTGTTGAGGTTTATTGGGATTTGATTTGTTTCTGTGTGGTTTTGTTTTGTTTTGTGGGTTTTTTTTTAAAAAGCTCTGGACTTTCCTAATTGGAAAACTAAAGCTGGTTTTGAATAGTTTAAGCCGTTTAGTGTAACATACTGGAAATGGCAGATATTGAACAGAAATTATTAAAATGGTTGTAAATTTTCCCTGCTGTCTGCTGGAGCACCTCAGGCTGGATGCTATGGCTGCTTATTTTCTTCCTATTTATTCCTGTTCCTGATGGTCTTAAATTAATGGTAGAAACATAGACTGAATGTTAATGGAAATTGAGGCCAGGGTTCACGATGTGTCATTAAGTAAAAGCTGGCAATCTCCCAGAAACTCTCTTGGGAGCTATTTTACTGGTGAATATTAGTGAAAGGGACAGCTGGGTTGAGAAGGCTGTTGTAACAGGGATGCCATTAAGAACTTAGTTGGGCAAAAGTTGGCTTTCACCTAAAAAGGAAATGTCATAGCAAAGCCAGTGTCTGTCAAGGTTTAATGAGTGATTTTGGGCACTGCAGTGTTGTTTGTGATAAAATTAAACAATAAGGTCCTAGTGTGGTGGCTGCCTTCTGGTCAGGTTAGAACAAGCAAAGGATATTGGAAAGCAGGAGGTGGTGTGTGTTTCAGCAACAGACAATTTTATCTTCCTGATTTTATTTTTTAAGCCACCCTCTGCTTAGGACACTTCTGTGGGGCTTTTTTTTTTTTTGTGAATTTTAAACCTGAGCTGAAGCAACAAGTGAAAATCATTTTTGTAGCAGGTTTCTTTTGAAATCATGAGTACTTTCACTCTACTATGGAGTGAAAGCCTCTGGATAGGCTTTATTGATAAGAGCCCGCCCTCCCTTTATTCCCCTTTTCTATTGCTCTGTGCTCTCTGTGGGTGTTTTATTAACCTGCATCCTGCCAAAATTCAATAAAAATATACAATTTTTTTTCCTTTCTTCCTTCTTTTCTTTTTTTTTCATGCTGGCTTTCAGAGACAGAGCTCTAGGGAAGGCTCCTTTGGTTAGTTACGAGGAACAGATGGGAATCGAGAAAAGGTACTTTCTGTTCCTGTACCCACCTAAATTGGAAGTAATTAAGTTACAGTGAGGCATCATTTACGTTAGCAATTTCTTTGGTGAGATCAAGGCTATTAAGGGTACATGTGAGAAGCAGGAGGATTAAGTCTGTGGTGCTTTGAGAAATAATTGGAACTGTGTTTTTCTAAATGTGTTTGCAGGCAGCCTGACACCGAGGTCCATAGCGGGACACTTGAGTCTTGCACAGATACTGTGCTTTTCATCTCCACAGCTCTCCTCAAGTTTGAGTAATCCTTGCAGATGCTCTGATGAGACATGTGAACTTCTCCCTTTATAGAGGAAGGGAGTGAAACGGAGCATGTAGCTTCTAGTGGTAGGAAGGAGACAGAGAAGCAAGATGGGAATTTGAGATTTCCTGACTTAAATGTCATGGCTTATTATTGTCACTGTCGTTCAGTGTTCCTCTCTGAGCTACTGGGCAGGTTTGGCAGCACAGGAGTTTTGATTCTTCAGCAAGGTCTCAGTCAAGCCCTCAAACAAGCCAAGATACCTAGTTTAAAGACAAAACATGCTCGTAAAAGGGTTCCTTAGCCCACCATGCCTTTTCTTGCAGGTTTTCCTCTTGCCTTACTCCTGCAGCCTGAGGTGTCTCTACCACAGTGTCAGCTCAGGAGCCTCTCTCAGGCTGCTGCCTGGTTTCAGCTTGAGATGGCTTCTATGGGGCCATCATCCACAAGCCGGTGGTAAGAACAAAGGCACAGAGCAGCGAGCTGTCTGCTCGGCACCCTCGCTTTTGCCTGTTCTGGGTGTTGGCAAGGGATGTTGTAATTAGCACCAAGCCAAATGCAGATCCTATTCCTTCCTCTTCTTTCAACAAAGACTTTTTGAAGCCCCCCCTGCCCCCATCAGCAGCTCTTGGGTGGGAAGGTTTCCTGCCCAGTTTCTTCCTCTTCTTTCCTCTGTTTTATTTTCTCAGAGCTTTATTCATGCTGTGCTTTCTCCTTGGAGCAAGCCAGATGAAACCGTGGTTTACATCAGCATTGTATGTGCTCCTTCTTCATCTGTTTAATTTCAGGAAACACCATACTTATTCCTTCTTTTATCTTTGCACTTTGTAAGAATTGGTGGGGTTTTTTTCTCTTCTGTTCTATGGGAAGTTTGATCACCTTTCTGTTGTGATAGTGGGTTATGCAGCTCAGGGAGATGGCTTTGGAGAAGAGATCGTGAAGCAAGATTGTTACAAATAGGGATGGGTAGCCCAGGAGGGCTGCATGTTTCCAGATTTCAAGTGCTTCCTATTGAGTTGCTTGCAGCTCTGTCTTACGTTGCTCGGTTATAAGCTTTTCCAGACAGCAGCTCTTTGCTGCTCTGTGCATGGAAGAACGGACCCTTCTTCCTTCTGCAGTATTTGGGCGCTAGAGTAATGTAAGTAATTCTGTTGTCAAGGTCCGTCAGTATACAGCTATTGTCCTGTAAAGAAAGCAAAAAAAAAAAAAAAAAGATAGTGAGCAAGACACCATTCCACAGAGAAAATTGTCCTGGACATGACCTGTCCACTGCACCTGTGCCCTGTCTAAGGCACCCATTACTGAAATGTGTGTCTTCCTCGTAGCAATGTAAAGTGCTGTCGTTGAGCTACCGCATTGATTCATAATACATCTTCATTTAGTAATTTCCATTAGGATTTATACTTTTTTAAATTATATTTAGGAAAAAAAATCTATTTTTATGTCTGTCCCTAGCCTTCATGAAACTTTACTAGTATGGGAATAGAAGATAGTTAATTTACAATGTCTTCATATAAATTAATCTCCAGTTTTCTCCTTATATCGTAAGTTATCACCTCGTTCATTATATGCTGCTCAGGGGTGAGTAGTTTAAAAAGGCCTCAGACAATTATGAAATGAATGGTGTGAGATGTCAGATGCATATATTAAAAATGGGGAAATGATAAAAAACAGAAGATGGAGATGCGTATTGTCTCAGTCACTTGCCACCATCGTCCACCTTCTATACAACAATTTATTCTTCCACTCAGTGAGTTCTGCATAGTAATTTCATTGATATTGTTGTGCTCTGTTCTTAATATAAATATTTTAAAAATATTAGAGTTACAAAACTCAACAGCCCATTCGTTGTGTCTGTCAAGAATTTACTGTGTGAGACACCCCTTAAAACCCCCAAAACTATTTTGCTAGGACAGCTAAACTTAATACCGTTTCCACTTTTCTGTGGTGCTGAATTATTCAGCTCATAAATGCTAAAACTTGAAATGCTTATGGAAAAAAACCTTGTGTTTAATAATTACACTTACTTCACTTTATTGTGAACTTCCTTTGCAACATTTGTCATAAGGTCCTGGTGTTTCCTGATGTTAGATATTTATCATGCATTTGTGCTGCTGTCAGGTTGATAAGATACAGTGGGAGCTTCATATAAGATTCATGGCAGCTTCATACTTTTTTGAGAAACAAAATTAGGATGCCGAAGTGTGTATATACATGGGGGGATATATATGTTAAAAAACCCCAATGTGTTTGTGACTATGTAATACAGATGTGCATATATGTACTAAGGGATGCAAAGGGTTTTTAAACATATGCATTAAAAAAAATACCAAAGATAATTTAGGATTGGAAGGTATAGATAAAGAACCCAGCAGTAGTTGTAGCATCTGTGGATATGAAAATTTAAGCAGAACATCCTCCTCACTCTGTGTTCAGGTTTAAAAGCTGCAGACATTAAAGGACAGTTTAATATTTAGGAGCATGGCTTAAAGCCTGCCTTTCTTTGCATCTGCCACATTTTGGCAGTGAGACAGCATTACTGATGAAATCAATTTTGAAGATTAGCTTTGCTTTCACAGCCCCGTGGTTGGACATTTCTGTAGGTGTGGTGGCATCAATGTAGAAGGGAGTTGTTGGTGCTTCTGATGTTGCTGCTAGCAGTTGGTCAAAGGTTGTCTAAACCCAAACCCTTTTTGTTCCGTCTTCCTGTATTTGTGTTTGTTCCAACAACTGCCGGTTAAGATATCCCTTATCAGAGATTATTCTTGGGGAGAATTTCTTTCGGTTCTCAAAAACCCTGTCCATGGCTGTTTACGACTCTCACATGTCTTACGCACGCTTTTCTGTATTGAGCTTGCAGAGTGGATGATGCTTAGACCTGTTTGGGTCTCAGCAAGCTGTTCAGGATCTTGCTCTTGGTATTTGGTTTCATTTTTCAAGCAGTAATTGGAATTTTCTGCAAGCGTGAGTGTCTCATGTTAAACAGGGTGATGACGACAATAATAAAATGAAAAGCCATTTTCCCTCAGGGTAGGAAATCCTGAAATCTTTGTTCAGAACAGCACAGTGAGCTATAGCTATGGTCTCCCCTTCTCCATCTCTTTGATTTTGGTATGCCATCATTTTAGAGCAAGACAGTATAATTTCAGCAACTTTTCCCCGTAATATAATGGTTCAATAACTTGATTGCCTTCTTTGCAATGGGAAGGCCCTTGAAAGACGCCACTGATTTTTGTAAAGGGATTTTTATACCTTTACTCCTGAAACCTCATGGTAAATCACTCAACAAGAGATATGTCACTCAAATCATTCTTTTCTACAGTCTAAGCGCAGTCTTTACGCTTCATCCTACAGGATTCGCTTTACTACTTCTTTGTAGGCAGGAACTAGAGATGAGAGGAGAGGATGAAAGGAGGCCAAATTTATCTGATCTGGATTTGCAGTATGTGCCTTGCCTCCTGTCATAAGTCACGTAGCATAAGCACCTTCCTTTGGTTCTTTCTAGACTTACCAAAGGAGTTGCTTTTAAGTGGCAAAAAGTGATGGTGAAGTCTTAGTTTACAACATCAAGTAACAGTTTCAATCATTTTGTCCCAGGTAACAGAAAGAAGCCTCAGACTTGAAGGATCTTAAAATGCTTTCAGACTTGAAGGATCTTAAAATGCTTTCAGTTTCGTTGTGAATGTCATTGATACTTGATTGTTTTAAATATTTTTTTTTTCCTATTTGAAAATTCAGCCTGCTATTGAAGTTGATTGCTTTGTAGTTGAGCAAGGGCACCACTTCCTTGCTCTTTCTCAGTGTGAAAAAAGGAACCATTTTTGTTTATTGGTGGTGACATTTCAGTGTTTGAGATTTGGCTTGTGAAGGAGCAATTCAAGTATCACAGAGACTCAGAGGCAGAGATAAGTATCTTTAGTGTAGCTCAGCTAAATGCTGAGATGGTTGGGCAAGTCATAGCTGCTAGCTTGTGCAAAGTACAGCCTCCCTATTTATCCAGAACCTGTAAAACTTGCAGAGGTTCTTGCCTGCTGTGGTCCTTTAAATAAGTTACTCATCCAGAGCTGTGTGAGTAAAGAATGGGATGTTTTTGTGTGAAGAAGAAATGCCATTTCATTCCATCCATTTTTAACTGGTTGGATTTTGCTGTAACAGAAGCCTGGAATTTTCATTTTTATATTCACTTGCCCTGAATGGCATGATACTGTCACGTATCTGAAATAGCAAGACACATTTGGAAATGCTGTGTCAGAGGCTGTCCACAATGACTTTCAAGTGAGATCCAGTTTTGAACCCTTTCTGATCTTGTTTCTTGTGCTTTATGAGGGAAGGAAGCCTGTGGTAGATACAGAGGCAACCAGCTTGATTGGCATCACTAACATACTCAACCAAATACTACTGCCATCCAAGAAGATAGCAGGTTTTTGCCCTATTTTGGATGAGCTTGTTCCACGTCCTTCCAGTCCAGAAAGAAAAGAGCCTGTACTACTTTATATGAACAATATCTGGACATTAGGTAAAGGTATATGTGTTACACACCAGTCTTTGTCAGAGTAGCTGATACATTAATTGGAAAATTTTAAAATCAAGCAAATGCCAGTGGTTTTAATAAGATATGTTTCAAACTAAAGATTGTAGAAGGAAGTTTTATATTTATTTTTTTTAAGTGGAAGTCTTTATACAAGCTATAATTAGATTTTGGTGGAATACAGTATTTTAATGATTTTTCATTAATGAAGACTGCTCATTGTTTTGGTTATACTTTAGAAAGAAGAAAAAAGTAATCTTGGATTCTATTTAAAGAGCAGCTTGTGTATTAAAAAAACTTATTAAAGATACTGCAGTCATTGACAGAAAGGTTTTGCATGAGAAAAGAATGCAGAATCCATCTAGGAAGCATCAAGAAAATTCAGATGGGGATGAGTGATAAAATCTTTGGTGTTACATATTGTTCGAAACATCACATGTAAGAAGCTATGATGTTGCTAAGGTCCCTGACCCCAGCTCTGCTTTCATGCCTTGGAATCCAGCATCCCTTTTGCCCTTAATTTCGGTGGAGATAAGGTCAAGTCTCCAGAGACCTGGCTGCAATCCAAAACAAGCTTTCAAGGCTGTCCCAGGAGATCAACAGGCTCTGCACCTCCTTCGGCCACAAGTGGCCGTGGGGCAGTATGTCAGTGGTGTTGGAGTTACTGGGGCTGTAATGGAGAGGTGCTCCATCCTTTGTACTAGCCCAAGTCAGAGAACAAAGCAAACATCTGGGTAGATCTGTCTAGTGGGACTGGTTGGGAATACATCCTGTGGCAGTTAGGACAGGGTGGTCTCCTCCCTGCAAGGCTCAGGGGATCACTGTGGCCATATTCCCTTTCTTCACTGCTTTCTGTATCGCCCATTCCATCACTCAGGCGTTTTCCAGTCTCTGTCTCTTGCTGCCATGCATTTGGTTGCCCTGGGGGATGAATCCAGTCCTTCTTCCCCAGTGAGTGCCGTCAGTTGCTGGACCCGAGTGCGTGATTTCCTGGAGACAGGACACACTGACTTCAGTATCTGAAGATGCCAAATGTTATCAGTCCATTCTTTTTCTGTGCTACTCTTGCATCAAATACTCCAGTCCCAGGGTGGAGCTGTCTGATGTTTACCCTTGCTTGCAGGTTGTCCCCATCTCAGTGGAAATGTGTATTGCTTATTAATACAGGTGAGGACTCTTAACTTGTTTGAGTTTTTGAAAATCTAATTATTTGTCAGCACTTAAAAGGCCAATTCAAATTCGTTCCAAATTTTATTTGACTAAAGCCATGATGCTTACTGTTGGAAAAATGAAATACAAATAGCCTTAAGTTACGCTGTTTCAGATGGGTAAGTGTCACACACAGAATGCAGGTATTTTTTTTACTAGGTTTAAGTGAAACAGTCTTTATTTAGTGTCATGTTTTTATTTAAACGCATTTATTTAAAGTTCTAAAAAACAAAGAATTCAATAAAGCAAGACAGGTGTAACTGCAAATGATTAATGATATAATTCTCAGTACTTTATAAGTGTCTAACGCCGAAGAGATTTATACAGTGCAGAATGGCAATTGTGCTTTGATGGAAGGAATAGGTAATCAATACCTGCAAGCTTAGAAAAAGTGTTCTATTTCCTCCTCTAATGATATAGGGTTTTTTGCAAGGCAAGGATGTCTGGAGCATGAGACACTTGGAAGAAGAATTAATTTGAAATCTGTAGTGGAAGATCAGTTTCAATTAAAACTGCACTTGAATGTCCACAGGAAAAAGCAGGCAGTAAGGCCTAAGCCTTCTGATTGCTACCAGTGAATAAATGAATCCCACTGCACTATTCTTGGTTATATTTTTCAGCCTTTTTTTTTCTTTTTCTTTTTTTTTTTTTTTTCAGTAGATGATGTAATTTATTTGCTTTGGTCTCAAACTCAAAAATAAAAAAATTTCTTCTCAACCCTCCAGCCTTCCTTCGCCTTTTCACACTAATTGTTAAAGCTGGGATTGCCCCAATCCTGTGCTGCTGGGAATGGAGATGTTGGGGTCATGGCCTCTATTTCTGACTAGAATTGCTGCCATAATGGTGTAGGTCATATTACATGTAATAATTTGCATATCAAAAACTTCTGAAAGAAATTAATAGAAAACCTAGCCGTTTATAAAATCCTCTGCTGATTTTAACTAGCAGGTCTTGAACCTCTAAATCAGAGCTTAGCCTTATGACTGTAATTTGGAATGTCAGGACTTGGAGTCATAGCACCGGCACTAAGTTGAGGTTTTGAATTGCTGAGAAAGTTTCGTTGCATTAGATTTTTCTTTAATAATTCAAGAGCAGTATGGAAACATTTTACGCATGAAAACTAATACTATCCATGGAGAAAGCAGATACTGCTAGGCTTTTTTTGTATATTATAGATTTAGAATCAAGTAAAGCTACTATATTTATAGAAAGAGATGTATTGCTTTTAATCTAAACAAGTGAGTTAAAAAAAACCAAAACCTAGGCTTAATGAATGTTTTTTTAAAATGACATTTCAGTGAGAATCAGTCCTGGTATCTAAGTCACTTGAGGTTTTAATTCAACATGGTGGTTGGTTTGTTTGTTTACCCTTATGGCTTACTTTATTCATTTTGACAAGACAGTTTTTCACTGCAAATTGGTCGAGAGCTGGCTCTACTTAAAAAAAAAAAAATCTTTGCAACAAGACTTACGAAAGGAATTCTACAGTTCCTGTTAAAATAAATCTATCTCCTCAAAAAAAAAATCTTCCCATTGACACCAAAATAGTTAAAAAGGAAAAATTTGAGTGCACAGCTCCTTTTGAATGCACAGCTGAAATTACTGCGATAGCCTCTGTGAGCAGAGTGCTTTTGAAAAGCTCACCCCATGTTTATAATAACGCCAAACAACGAGCGCTGGTGGGTTTGATGATATGTGTAGTACGAAACATTTTAAGGCAACTTCCCAGATTTCAAGAAGTACTTGCAAGGTTATATTAAAAATAAATCTGAATTGCCAATTAATTTACTACTGCAAACCAATTACTAAGAGTATTCTGATTCAGGAAAAATATCTATGTTTGAGTGGAACACATTTGGTTTTCCCCATGTAGGATTTTTAATAATTCTGTTCTTGGTTGTGGTACATTGGGAAATTAACTGGAAGTGGCATTTGCTGACAATACAAGTTGAACCATGAGATAAACGAAATGGATTTTTAACCTGGGCAGATGATGTAAATTATTTTTAAAGGATGTTGTGATTTTGCCTAATTGCAGTTGAAAATAAAACACCTTCTTGTTGTTTTGGTTACCATACAGCATTTGTGTGCAGTGAATGTAGCACAAAATCTTGCTATTGATTAAGTGTCCCACATTAGCTCACAGGAGCAGAGGAAGAATGCATTTTGCAACTAGGCAGATTAAAACCCAGGGGCCAAAGAAACTGGCCTTCACAACTGCTGGGTTGGGATGGCACTAATTGAATTTACGTATGCTGCTCAGATGCAAGGGTAATAAATGCATATTGATGCATCATTTACTGCTGTCTGCCTATTGAACTCTCATGCTGACTGTGTAGTTTGGAGGTATGATACAGGTATGACATCAAAGGTCGCAGGAGAGCAGAGTTCAACCCTATGTTGGAACTTGGTTTTGGTAGATGAGCTTGGGCAAACTGCTTCTTTTCTGAGGCCATCAATTTTCCTGTCTTTACATGTGAATAATGTTACTGATCGCTGGTGTAAAGCACTTCAAGAACGATGAGCGAGAAGGGCTTTACAAGAACTTTGTGCTGTTATTTCAGGAGCTTAAACCACTGTTTGCATTCATAGGAAGATAATCTCTTAGTCTCTGTTAATGCAATTTAAGAGCTGGAGAGGGAGGTCATAAGAAAATTTTAAATTCGCTGGAGATTCTCCTGCATGTGCTACTGAGGATCCATGGTATTATAGGACATCTTTAGCTCGTGTATGGTGGGGATGACAAGGTCTTTGCCTGAAACTTTATTTTTTGTTTGTGCTGGAGAACCTTGCAGAATGGGCATGGTCAGTTAGGGCTATGGCAGACAACCTCCGGCAGATTTAGTGGTGATTTGCAATACTAAGTCTTGCAGCTCTGCTGCCACACTACAAGACACTGCTGCTTTTCTTCTCCCAGCATCAGGAATGGTGCAATTCTATTGTGAATTTTAATTAAATAATTTAGGGGTTGAGGATACACTAATCAGTGATCTGGAGCTGACAAAAGCTCTGGAACAGGAGGAGTGTGCCTCCTTCTTCCTGTGCCTTGAGAGTTGGGTGGACTTACGTGATAGCAGCAAGTATCTTAAATTACTTTAAAGTGTTCTGCTGAGGCTATGAGGACCCTGACATGCTGGGGACAGAGGCTACTCGTGTCATTTCTCTTTGCAGCTGTAGCATGCTCTTCTCTTACTGACCTTGAATGGTGGCTAGTGACGGACTCACAAAACAGAAAGGCTTGTATTGCTTTCCAGAACTAAACTACTTCTTGCAATTCTTTTAGATTAAAAAAAAAAAGAGAGTAGAAGGCTCTGTAGGGGAGGAAAGGTGACAGCGGTTAGGCTCTGTGTCTGCTTTTGGCTAACTGTCATGTAACATGGATGGCTCTGATGTGCCCAGGTACAACCACATATGCAAGACAGTCAGTCTTGGAGCCAGTCAGTCCTTGGAGCTTCTCTTTACCTGCTAATATTTGACTTTACTTGTTTCGAGGAAGTACTTTACATCACATGAGAACAGGCTATGCTAATAATAATGAACATGGAAAACTCATGTAGAGGAGCAGTAAAACAAAATGGTAATATATTCTTGACAGGTCACTGTCCTCCTCCCTTCCTCCATCCAGAGTAATTTTTTTTTTCCTTTGTTGTTTTATTTAAATTTACTAATATAAATTTAGCATAATTCTATCTGTATATCTTTTCTGGCTTCAAAATCTCCAAAAGAAATGAGATCATTAATAAAGACCATATTTTCTAAGCAGAGTATTGCATAAACATGGGTTAATGCGTAGCTGGTATATTATTTGTCTCGTGAACAGACAAACTATGCAGTAATATATTAAGACTGAAGCTTTAGGAAAGGTCCTGTAACACCATGCTAATTGACAACATACGCACAAGGGGAACTTGGGAATCGCAGATAGTTTTATAGAATAGTAATTAAAAAAAAAAAAAAAGCCATTGTTCATTACTGCTAGAGGCAAAGTTGGAGTCCTGTGCAAAGCTAATGGATTTCAATCTCCTCATAAGTTTACAAGTCTTAAACTCTTTCAAATGTAAGAAGTATAACTGTGGTGGAGTTACCTGGGGAGATAAAGGGCTTCATGCTCTTACTTGAGTTATCCAGAACTATTGAGCCACTGGAATGTTAATTGGTATTGGTATTTTCTAACAGGTACCTATGGTCCCGAGCACTGGGTTACTTCCAGCGAGAAGTGTGGAGGGTCTCACCAGTCTCCCATAGACATCATAGACCATCAGGCCCATGTTGGAGATGAGTATCAAGAATTGCAGCTTGATGGTTTTGACAATGAATCTTCAAACAAGACTTGGATGAAAAACACAGGAAAAACGGGTATGTTCTTTTCTGTTTGTCTCCATAGCCTGTCTGCAGTCAATTAAAAATTCAAGCCATGTTCCACCCTCCTCCTTTTTCATTGTTCTGTTGTTTGGGTTTTGATGCCTTTTTTTTTTTTTTAATATAATTTTCCAGCAGCAGCCACCTATCTCTGCCTCTGCATTCTGTACAAAGCTAGTTCTGCAGATTGATTTTTAAGGGTTTAGTTTTTCAAGGAATTTTTATTTTTTTTTTAGGTTCTCAGTGTAAAATAATTCTCATGGTAGTCAGTTGTTCCTCAGAATAAAAGGCTATATAAGAGTTTCAAGGTGTAACCTTGAATTATCAGCTTTGGGAGGCTGTAACATCTAATCCAAAAGAATGCTGAGATGCAAGACTCAGGGGGAAGGAAACGGAAAGTCTTAGAAATTGGAAGATTTTAGAGAAGAAAGAGCAATAACTGCTCAGAGTAGTGGGGGCTTATTAATGTGTTTCTGATATGATTATAGCACTGTGTTTTTCACTGAACTGAATCCTCTTCTGCTCTGTCTGTTCTGGCTTTTAGAGAAAAGAACAGTCAGAGTACTGCTTATTTTTACGAAAATAGTTCACCAAAAGGTCAAGGTTGATTTATATGCAAAGCCGTATGCATTTGATTACTCTTTAATTCTGAAAATGTAAAAAGCAGAAATTATAAGGCCACCCTCTTCATTTGACAAGGTCAAATATTTTTAGGGAATTGGATTAAACCACTAATTAATTCAATTTTATTTATTGGAAGTATATTTTTATCTTTATTAACATTCGACATGCATCTCTATAGTGCTTTATGTAACGTGTCTCTAGTCAGAGGTCTGCTGGCAAAACCCAGGGCGTGTACCTGCTCTGGGAGTTTGCAACACAGCTGTGCATGCAGCATGACCTCAGATACGCCCACTGCTTCCAGGGGACTTTGAATCTGAGCCACAGCCTCGAGTCCAGCAAGTGCTTCAGATCCAGTTCCAGCAATTCAGGATCTTAGCAGGAGTTGAGAGTTATTGACACTCAGACGAGATGGAGTGACAGGCTGTGATCCTATTTTCTTTCACCACAAAGCAAATCCAGTTAACATAAACCACCACCAAGCATATAGCTTGAGGTTTTGATGCGTTACTGGGGGTTTTGATGCATTACTGAGGGTTTTTCCCAGCTCCACTAAGAAATGCTCCTGTTTGCTTTGAAATCAGGACTTTGTTGCCCTCTTTAACACATGAGATTCAGGCAAAGTTGAATGCTGTGGAAAATTGGTGCTTAATTAATGTATTCATGTTATGTACCCTGCCCTTTTGGTCACAGAGGAGTGTTTGTAGTAACCAGCAATAAATGTAATTAGAAATACCACCAAAAAAAAAAAGTGATGGTGCTGTTCTAAGAAAGATGCTCATGCTATCCTGTATGTGTAATAGGAACACATTGCTGCACATATAATAGGAAACCGTGTTGAACCAAAACGTGCCAGCAAATTTTCCAGTCTCCATGTAGTTGGCAATGAAAGCTGTATCTTCAGTCGTCTCTTCTGGGTGATTTTAGCACTGCTGATATATTTGATTTCCTCACCCATAGTGGTATGGATTTTTGCTGACAAGTTATGGCTTTGCAGAGCAACAGTTACTGTAGCTTTTCTTGGTAACTTACAGCCTTTTACTGGTAACATGAAGACTCTCTTTGCCTTGCTGTCATCCCTGATTTCTTCTGCTGAGCTCGTAACTCCTCCCTTATTTTTTCCAAGTCCTATTCCTTTTATTGTTTTTCTGACCTTTTGACAAAATTTACCTTGGATTAATTTTTAAGGTGGCTGAGTAGTAGAGCAGCAAAGCAAGTAGCATGTTTTGGCTTGTGGGTAGAACAGAGAGGCAGCTTGTGCCATAAACTGCGATGGATTTTGGCAGCAGAGTCTTGGAACAGATGGCCACGTGAGACCTTCATATTGCAGACTGACAGAGACAGTAAACTAAATATCTGTTTAAACAATGGTGATGGATGTAGAGGGCATTTCTCAGCAATTAATGACTGGTTAAAAGAGACAGGGGTCCAAGCGAAAGCCAAAGGCCCCTTAGCCTTGACGCTCATTAACCGGCAGGAAATGTGTTACTTAGGTTATTGTTACTGCTATTGGACCTAGCAATTTTTTTTTTTAGGATAGAACAATTAGTTATTTTTATGCTCTGAAATGTTAAAAGGTTAAGAGGTTGATGCTCTTTCGATTTGTTGTACTCTTTCTTGTTTCTCACAGCCCTACCATATCAGGTAAAGGGCAGACAATATACAGAAAACAGCATTTCATTCAGAACATGGAAATGGCTTCATTAAGCCCCTGTCTTGACTAGAAATGCTTTTGTGCATGATTACACTGGCAAAGGCACTAATGTGGGTTCAATTTCATCACCATAGTAGCTGTTTCCCAAGTGGTAAAGATCACTTGGAGAGTATAAGCACTTTTCATAGTTGTATTTGCATTAATTGTTGTCATTTGTGCCACCTGATAATTAAGCGTTAGCTGGTGTCAGCCGAGCCTGAGGCTGATGAGGCTTCTTTGAGCCTGACCTGCCTTGTGGGAAGAGTGCCCATGGGAGCAGTACCCTCACCAGCATTACACAGACGTTGCCACTTTACCCCTTTTTAGGTCACCGAGAACTTTTTTTATCAAGTTCAAGTTCATCACTCTGACTGGTCCTGACCGTCAGAACTGTTCTGTTAAAGCAGGGGAAGAGCTGCTTTGTATCCAGGGTTATTTTTGCTCTCACGAGGGTGATGGGCATGGAATTCCAGCCCTGACCCTGCAAATGGCATCATGCAGTTGTGATTTTGGTGGCTGTGCACCACTTTCTTTGGGTTTATAATCTCAATTATATAGTATTTTAAATTAGTGGGCTCTGGGGGTTACTTCTTTGCGGTGCACTGTAGAAATCATTGGAGTGGCTCCCAAAGTTTGGTAAGGCGATGTTTGATTATTCCAGTCCTGAATACTGGAGATCACGTGGAAGGGACAGAAGCCCCCAAAACACTGCCAGTAAGGAGATGCTGCTAAGATAGGAAGGTGATGGGAACATGTGTCGTACAGCTTAGCAGTGTAAGAAATACTGTAAAATGAACAATTAGATGAACATTTCAGATTGTACATCCTCCTAATTATCCTTTTAATTATTCATCTAAAACAAGTAAAATGACCCCTGACAGAGCTATAAATGATTTAGGAACTATCAAATATTTATTAGATGCAACTGAATTCCCACAGAGATTTTTAA
The DNA here is from genome assembly GCA_013396935.1 of Baryphthengus martii. Taxonomy (NCBI): domain Eukaryota; kingdom Metazoa; phylum Chordata; class Aves; order Coraciiformes; family Momotidae; genus Baryphthengus; species Baryphthengus martii. Next base: position 84,839 of record VWZK01015963.1, read on the forward strand.
CAGATGCACATGAATCTGCTTTCCTGTATTCCTCATCTCCTACTATTTTATCTATGGAATTTATAACCAATTGAGTGAGATTTTCAGTATTTAAAATATTGCCAAGCTCATTCAGAATTTTTTAAGGGAGGAAGACAGCAGTGGTGCTTTCAGTGACTTAATTCTCACACATTTGGTGTAAGAAGCCAGTGACCACTAATCATACCCTGGCTGACACGGGCAGTAACCTATAGCCAGTCCCGCACCACCCATCTGCCTACACAAACACTTTGCTGCAAAGGCTGTGCCGACAGAACCAAACATCACGGGAAAATGTAGCCCTGTGATGTTGCTGGCACAATTTGGAAACATCTGAACATCTCATGTAATTTAACATTCAGATGGTTTTAACATAAACAATTTAAAGTTGAGATGTGTCTGAATTGCACGATTGGACCTGAGATGAGGCTGCTATAGCCGACTGTAATTGTCCATACTGACAGGAGAAAGCTTGGCCTCCAGCAAAGCCTGCAACTGGTTCACCGATGCAGGAATTACTTTTATTTCACAACTAACTTTTTGTGTTTGGTTTTTTTTTTTCAGCAGTGAATAAAATCCTCCCTCTTGCATAATAAAGTTGGATTTGTATTAATGTTCCTGTTGTGATGACACAGTTGGCTTGAGAACACAGAGATCCTTGTGGGTTATGCTATTTCCATTAGAAAAAAAAATAAATCCCCAAAACTGACCCAAAAACTTGTAATCACAGGATTCTGGGCACTTTAAGTGGTGGTCTGCAATGGCTTTTACAAGTATGAAATTATATAGTTCAGTTTTTCAGCAACAGTTTTGTAAGGGATGAGAAGAAATTATTTCATAGGGAGTAATTTTTAGGAATCATGCATATTAAAAATGGGAGATGGTAGATAGGCAGATGATCTTGTAGTGAGAGCAGCAGACAGGAATTTTTTTGAAAGCTGGATGCAGTTCTAGATTGGACCGTAGGCCTCCACTGTAACATGTACTAGCTTCCACCATACTATTTTGCCCTCTGTTTGGACATACAGCTTTTATTGTTACATAAATGCAAAGGCTTTTGAAAATGAAAAGATAATACAAAGAAAATCCTTTTGACCCTTATTGAATCACATAATAATAATACCAGAGTTACTGTAATAAAAAACAGTTCTTATGGAGGTTGTGTCATGAGAGGATCTCAAAAACGTTTGCAATCACTCTCCCTGTTTTACAGAATGGAGGAGCAGGGAGGCTGACAAAAGTATGCACCAGCTCCAGCAGTAGACAGGGCAGCAGAGGTAGGACAGGGCACAGGAGTTTCTCACACACCCCCACACCAACATAGAGGAAATCCAACAAACAGAGGATCCATTCTTTCCCTAACTTGTGGTCTACAGACCTTCAGAAGTTTGTAAGGCCAGGGGATGTGTTCAGCCATTACTCTTTAAAGCCACGTTAAACAGGTTTTGATGGAATTTGCCATTTAAATTTGAATCAAAGTCCAATAGGGCAAAAAGTCCTTGAGAAATTTGGACTTTGAGATTTTTCTGTAGTCGATGTAACTTCATAATCGCTTCCATAATTAGCCAGCATTACTTGTAGATTTTTTTTTTTAAACCAATCCCTGTAAAAAGGAAAATGATTACCAGACATTTTATTTGCATTAGAAAAAGTATTCTAATATAATGAGCAAAAACTGTAAATGCTTCAGAAAAATTGTACTGAGAACGTCTTTCTTCTTGTTCTGTATGTGCAGTTGCTATCCTGCTGAAGGATGATTATTTTGTCAGTGGTGCCGGGTTGCCGGGCAGATTCAAGGCAGAGAAAGTAGAGTTTCACTGGGGGCAAAGCAACGGATCAGCTGGATCTGAACACAGCATCAATGGCAAGAGGTTCCCCGTTGAGGTGAGTGGAAAGACATACGCTTATGTTCTCAAAAAAAAATAAAATCAGAATGTATTGCTGTACTTTGAGAGGACTGTGAAATAGGGCAATGTTTCCTTCAGTGAACATATCACTTTCAAGGCCCTTCCGGCCCTCACAGCGCTCTATCTATCATCTCTTATGTGCTTTTGCAATGTCAGCTCTGAGCTCAGCTTTGCTAGCGTTGCCAGCTCTCATGTCCCATGGGTTAAGTTGCAAACAGCCACTTTTCTCGTTTCTCCCATAAGCTTTTCATGTGTGGGAGGATATCCTTGCAAATATCCACAAAGTGACCTCGTTGTCCTCCACATCTTTTCTTTCCCATGATGCTTACAAACAAATAGCAGTGGTTTGGGAGCCATCGTGCTGAGACCGCCGTCATTTGTTGGTATTGCTTCCTTGCACACGTACAGTCCTCTTGCTACTGTGTTCAGCTGCGGTCTCCTGCCTTGTACTAACAGGACATCTACATAGATCTGTGCAAACACACAGATCCGTGCCTTTGCTCTGTCTGTGCAGGAGCCAGCTGGACCTGAGCCAGCCCCGCTCTGATGGCTGCCCAGCTATGAGAGCAGAGCGCTGGGCCGCAACGGGAGCAAGGTCTCGTCTCGGGCACGGCACCCTGCGAACACAGCCGCGTTCAGAGCACGAGGCTGAGCCACTATCTGCAACTGAGCTCAAGGACCTGCCTTTAAATGGGAGGGTCCCTGTGTTGTGGGCTGCTGTGGAGCCTGGAGCGGTGGGGTCTTAGCTGATGCCTGATAGCCCTAGGTCACTCTGTCATCGGTACAATGTTTTCTGTGTCAACAGAGTTTGTTGATACTTTTCGCTCTATATTCAAGGCTTTGCATGGTGAGATAAAACAGATGTTATCTGAGATTACCTTTGCCTGCTGGTGAGCAGATAAGCACTTTCAGAGCATGGCGTGTGGATGTGAGTGGGTTGTGGGGAGCTGTGCTTGCCCAGAAAGCTCATATGTGGGCAGAAATGGTTGTCTTGTGAGCTGCGTCTTGCAGGAATTTGATTCAACCCCCAGCTTGCCATAATTTGTCACCTGTGACTTTAGCCAAGTCATATTTTTCGGGAGGTGGAAAAGGGCTTCCAAAGCACAAAGGGAGATTGTAATAGATTCTGATGCATGACCAAAACCTCCAATTTTCACCTCCCTGCTCCAACTGCCCCATCATACAAGAATTAGAAGCTATTTTTTTATATCCCAGTTCTGAACCTATATGTTGAAGCAGACATTTTTTATCATCTTTTTAAAGGGCTTTTACAGCAGCTTCTGGCTTAACGTAGCCGTGATTTCACATGAGCGGCCACCTCTGAACACATGGAGCAAAGGCCCAAACATTGTCATGCTGCTCTGTCTGTCTCAATTGGCAATACTGATATTTGTAAACCTATTTCTGCATGTCAGAAGGAACACTCAAGAAGTCTACAGAGCCAGTCAACTCTTCTTTTGAAATTTCAGAGAGCAGAGATGATAAAGGAGTCTGAGACATCTTGCTTGTGTCAGAAATAGTATTTTCACTTCACAAACCCTTTGATGTGATGCCAGGGATATTTGATGCTGGCTTGATGAATGGAAGCCATCTTACTTTGGAAAAAAAAAAACAAATTCCTAAGAAATAATTTTCCTTGGTTTAAATAGTTTTCATTTTCTTTTCAAATGTTTAGAATGCTTTTTTTTTTTTAAATTTATAATTGGGAAAAAAAAGGCAGACTGCCTTTCAGAATTTAGGTCGCTTGTTTATAAATGCTGTGCAAACTAAATGGCTACATCAGATAGGTTTAGTGTTAGTAATGAAGATGTCATTTTCCAAGTGATTTGTATTCATTGTAGCAATATGAACCTCTGTTCTCTGGCCTTCCTGGATATGATGGCATTAGCAGAATTCCCACACCCTTTCCGTTCTACTGTTTTGTAAAGGAAGAACAGTTTCCCAACCAAGCCTTTCCCTGTTGTGATGCTATCTACCTTCTACCCAAGAATTCCAAATTTCAATCATGTGCTGAGAAGGATTTTCATGGGTGAATTTTGAAGGGTCAGGTAGATCTAAGGTGATGAAACTGAGTCATCCTTGCTGATGCATGCAAAACCAGTCCTTAATAGGTGGGATTAAACCTCTCAAACAGTACCTGTACATGTATGCATGGTGAAGCTTTTAATTTGTAATGCTAATTGTAGTTTGCTTGCAACTGTCTCTGATGCAATCCTAATTGCCTGATGCTGGGAGGTCTGTGCTTCATTTGAGAATTGGCATTTCTAGGAAGGCTGTAGAAAGGAAAAAAAACAAAATCCTATCCTACAGAAAGCAAAGCCCAAATCATTCTGATTATTTTGAGCCCATGGACGTAGGTAAAGCTGTATTGGTATTCCAGGTCTGCAGCAGTTACAGTGGCCACGCAGCTGAAAGGAAACATTTTCTAATTGTGCAACCAGATGTGGACTATGCAAAATCCATTAGTTCTAAAGCACATCCCAAGGGAACATGGATAGATCAGCTTCATCCATAGACTATGCTCTGTGCACATGAAGTTTAGATGTTTTTTCCTCTGGGAAACAAAGTGCTTGCTGGTAGTCTTTTTTCTTGAAGAGGATGCAGAAACTAATTAGAAATGTCAGATATAATACAGAGCATTATTGTTTGACCATGTTGTTTGGTTTTTATTATTACAACTAATGTGTCAGATGGTAAGGCTGTCTACGTTAATTGGTTTCCTTCATTGAAGCCCATCTGGATCGTATTTTTTTGTGATTTATATGTTAAATTAGTTGGTAAGATATATGAGAACATCCTTTTGTTTTCTGCTTTAAAGGCATGTTGGATCAAAGGCTTATTATCTTGCAGTACTTTTATGCATATGTAGCATATTGCGATTCCTTTTCAAACCATGGCATATGTAATGGTATTATTTCATTATGTGGTCCTGATTGCTTATTTATTGATTAGATTTTCCTTGGTGATACTTGAGCCTTATGAAACAGTTACAAGCTTGGCTGTCTCTGAAGTCGCACTCGTGAATGGACATGTCCACATGCTTCAAATTTTCATCCAGAATCAGGTTCTAGTTTGATAGCAGGCCTGGTCAGCATTGGCCTGAAGTTTATTTTTACCTCCTTCTTGCCATTTTAGCACCATCATCTAGGGAAGGCCAGGAGCTAGTGCTGTGATGCTGAAGATTAAAGCAATACCATTAGCGTATTGCTGTGCGAGCAGAGTGCGAATCCTAATGAGGGCGTGGGCTCTGTGCCAGCTTAGAAAAAGTCTCTCCCCATTTTTCTTCAAGTTAAGAAAAGTTTTTAACATGGCATTCTCTAAAGTTTAATGAATTACTGACTCTCTTGTATTTTGTTATTGTGCTTCTCTGCTGTAATTGCTCAGTTTTATTCTTCTTTCTGAAGTCAAAGCAGTGTAAGTGAACATGCAAGCACTAGAAACCATTTAAATGGCAAAGTGACAGAATTAAAATAAAGATGATGAGCTTCCCTCAGGCCAGGAGAGAACCCAGGTTCCCTTCATTAAAGCCAAGAGGAGTAATTGCAGTGCTTTAATCTCCAGTGTCAGCGCACCGGTTACCAGCCCTGACTGCGCAGAGCTTGCGGCGAGCCGGGCTCGCAGGGAAACCCGGCGCTCACTGTTTCATAGGCAAGCAAAAAGCTGATGTGGCAGTGCTGTGCTGGCAGAGTTTGATACCACTGTCCCAGCACAACTGAGATTTTTTTTTTTTTTTTTTTTTGAGCTTCGTTGTACTCATTTTTATGCAAAATGCTGATTATTTTTGTGAAGAGGAGAAATCAGAAGAGTGATTTTAATCATGACTGCGTTAATTTGATGTGAGCTTTGGCTGTTTATGAGCTTTTTCTTTAATGGCACTAATTGTCAGTTATAATGTGAACACCATTATACAGTAATATACAGTAATTTATTTAGTAAATGAGAATCTTATTCCAAGGACCATACTGCAGTATGCCATAGAGACCTCATCCCTTTAATCTTACGTGAACAAACTTGCACTGTCTAGGCCACATTGGTAATAGGAACATCGACTTGGCTTCTGAAATAGCAAAGTGATTTCGTACCCGCAAGTGCCAGCATGCATGTTTTGGAGATCTTAAGGAGTTTTCCATTTTAAAAATAATAAAAAAAAAAATATCCCAGCAAAACTCCACAAGCCATCTCAACAGAAAATGAGAGGTAACACCATTTCATGTTGATTAACAAGCTTTTATGTTGTGTTGATAGATTTATTTTACTAAATTATTATTACAAAACAATCATTTGCATTAATAGTTCTTGCTCTTTTTAAAGCAAGTTTCTTAGAAGACTTTCCAGGTTCCAATGGTATCTTTGTTCTTGCTACTTTGATTTTCTTCCTTTTCCCTTTTAATATACTTACTAACTTCAGTGTGGTGTAGATCTACAGCTAGTTGCTGTAATTTGAATGCTTAGATCTCCTTGACAAAGTCTCTCACTGTGTGCTATGCTACCTCTTATTATATCCCTTAATTTCTGATGTTTTATATTATTGCAGGCAGAAGACAATTAAGGTCATTAATGTAGAAGAAATGTATGGTAGTCAGTGTGCAAAAACCTTTACTACAGAGAATAAACTGAGACTAGTTAATAGGGTTTTTTTGTTTGTTTTATGCTGAATGTTAAGTCTTTGTATAACACTTGGAGTCATCTACAGTATATGTCCAGCCTTCTGTCCACCTGTCGGTGGCAAGGAATATTTACATTTTGTGTTAGAATTAGAGCCTTTTCTGTTCTTTGGTTTTACTCTTGGCACATTTTTAAGTCTGTTTAGATTTATACACCCTTTTTGACCTGAAAAGATGAATGTATCACAGTAAGTTTTCATGGTAGTATCGGTGAGAGCTAACGCCCTATGTTGCTGTGTTGCAGCTGAATTTATTATTTCTGGAATCCAGCATATCTAGTAATTGTAATTTTACCGAGATCTCTGGTGTTGGCATCAAGCTCAAGTAAAGACTAATTGTGAAACAGGGAGCCAGTGTTGGTTTTATTTCCTTGTATTTCATTTACTAGTTGCTCTTCAAATTTCCTTGCCTCCATCTGGCAGGATGTAGCAAAGTAGAAGTCAATAAATGATGGAGGGACCTAAAGAGGGCCATTGGGAAAATATCACAGTGAGAGATTTTGACTGTCTGAAGTCATTTTACTATAATATTCTCTCCAAGGACCAAATCCACACTTATAGGGAGGTACTTAGAGCTCCCAATGACTTTGATGGGGAATGTGCTGGTAAAGCTCTGAATGAGGATTTGGCTCCATACTCATGATGTCTATGCTGTAGAGTGTCCAGGGAATTTAGCATGCGCTGCTTATTCCATCTACATCTCTTACAGCACCCTGGACTTAATCATCCAGACAGGGAGATGGCTTGGGGATTTTCACATTTAATTCCCTCCCCCCCCCCCCCCTTTTTTTTTTTTTTTTTTTTTTTCCAGCTGACACCATGGGTTTTTTCAGCCTGGTTTCTTACAGTCCTCTGTCTCCCATTTCTCCACAGTCTTTGGGAGTCCAGATAGCCATAAAATAATCTAAATTTAAAGACAGGATGCTAAAAAAGCCAAAACTGCTGCTCTGTCTTATCTCCAGTAAAGTAAGATTTTACTCCAGGAGTGTCCAGACTTTGCTCTTAAAACTTATTCAGATTTCTCATTGTCAGGAAATCTGTGTGTCATAATTTTAAAACATAAAATGGATGGTTGTATTGAGTATATGGCTGAGTTTCCATCATGTTGCACTGTAAAGACTGTGAACAGTGCAAATTAAATATCATCTTATAACTGTCTGGTTTACTGTTTTATTTTCCTTAGTGTAGCTGATAGACTGTCTCCTCACAGTTGTCTTTAGTGCCTTCCATATACTGACAAGAGAATTCGCTGAGACTTTAATTAATGACTTTATTGTAATCAAGGTTCCATTTTAGTGCAGAATGGTTCGTCTTGTGGTAGTGAAATATTTAGTTTCCATCTGGCTGATCTTTTCTGTGAATGTCCCGTGATAATTAAGAAGAAACATGAGAGGATGGTCTGAAATTAAAATACGTTTAGAGGAGGGGTAAGCGTATCTTGGGACTGTTCGTGTAGATACCCAGACAAAATTTAGGGACGTAACAGCAGTTTGGTTTTATGGCAGCATCTTCCTGCTGTGAGCCAGGCCCCGGTAATTTCTAGAGTGAGTTGCAAATGTTACAATGCATCCAGATTTTATTTTGAAATAACTGTCCCGTAATACAAACCAGATATAACTCTTCATGTTGGGTGGGATTGTCCTGCTTTCCCCAAAGGATTTCCACCAACTTACTGAAAAGATCAGAGGCAGTAACACTACACTGCAATTACAGTATGTTAATGACAAGCTAAGAGTTGTACATTCCTCTTAACATAAATCCCTGATTTTCTACTTGATTAATTGGAATCGGGAAAGACTGACAAGAAGAAGGAGGATCAGATGGAGTGAAAATAAGAGATAAGAGGCTGACAGCCAGCTCTTGTTGTAAAGGAGAGTTATTTTGAATAGGAGAAAAAAATCAATACAAAGGTTGGAGAATTTGACAGAGTTATAAGAGCTACTTTAATGAAAGGTAGCAGATTCAATAGGATTGTTACTTGAAATGTGGAATTGTCTAAGTTAGAAAAATGGGACTGTCTCTCCCCAGCTGTAAAGGTGAACTTTACGTGCTGAGCTTACTGGGTACTTAGGCCACTGAATTTCCTGGCATTCACTCTGAGCACTCAATGTGGCAAGAAAAAGGGAAAAAACGTTTGTGTGGGAGCTTGCTAAATTCCGTTTTTTGGAATAGTTACTTGATTATGCAAGGAGAAGGAAGAGGACAGTAGGTGATAGCCATTTATGCTGCTTTACCATGTTAGGTAGCTACCATGTTAGAATATCTGGCAGGCCTCCTGCAGGATAAAGTATTTCATTATGAGGAGGTGACTTCATTTTGCCCTAGCTATAAGGAACAATCTAGGACTTTGATAAACTCGAAGGGAATTTAGCTAGAGCTCTTCTCTGACGTGTCCATGTCAGCCGCCTCCTCCCAGCAGTGGAGCACGGTGAGCACAGGTAGGGAGGCTGTGCGCAGAGGCTTTCTAACCCAAGTTGGAGGTGAGGAATCAACTGAGTCTCAGCATCTCTCTGGGCAAATACATCTTGGACAGAAGCAGTACTTCATGTAGCATGGCTAGCTATGGGGGCTTCAGTAACACTGCAGAAAGAAACTTACTCCTCCAGCTGTTAGAGGGGTATTTTATTGCTCTTTGTGGAAATGGCCATTTCAGTCAACAGTGACAACAGGGAGCCAATTTTTCCAAAATTACTCATAGATTTTTGTGTTTGGGAACTTATTCACAGGAAGGCAATTTTTTCTGAGTCAAATGCACAGCCGTGAAGTGCATGAGGCTTACAGGGAGGTGAGCTGCAGGTCAGTCGTATGTCCCTGGCCTGCAGGTGCACAGAGTGTGCAGATTGGGTGTGTTTGCATGCTGTATGGTGCTGGGTCAGCTCTTCACAAAGGTCTTGGGACGTTGGTTAAAAACACGTAAAATCTGCTAAGTGCTCAGCACTGCCTCTTTCTGTAAGGCAAGCCTAACAGTCCTGGGACTTTGGGATATCTTCCCCTGGAGATGTATGACCCTTCCTAGTTACTCCAATAGACACTCTGAAAATAACAAAGATAGATAACATTTGGCAAAAAGAAGCATTGCACGAATGTGTTAAGAAACGATAAAGTTTCCTTGGCACACGAAGTATCTAAACAAAATCTTAATGTGGTTAATGGGTTTGTTGGTAGCTTGTCGGCCAGTATTTCCCATGGAAATCATTTCACTAGGTCTCAAACAGTGGGAATAAATTTCACCAATGTTAATCATGATTTAAGACAGCAAGCAGGAAATTATTTAAATTGTCCATTATACTGGTGCTTTACTGATTGCATTTTTATTTTTCGGTTGTGTTTTTGGTTTGTTTTTTTCTTTCCTGAAGAATTCTAAGCAGTTGCTATAATTTCATGCCAAGAGAATAAATTACATCAGACATGGGGGTTTTTTGCAGTTAGAAAACTCGATACATTTATTCAGGTTTTACTTTTTTTTTTCCTGTTTTATCACATGTTAAAGAACAGTTTTCTAGGGGGTGATGACCAAAAGCTTGTGTAATCCAGAAAGGAAGATGCATCTTGCTGTCTTGTTATTCATGGGTCCAAAGAGATTTTCATTAAATTTGATTTTTATAATGCAGATCACCAAAAGGCCTTATAATTCTAAGGGGACACAGGCTGTGAAATGCATTCACTGGTGACGGTGCTGATCAGTAGTATCATATTTACATTCTTTCCCCTCCCACCTGAATCCCTCTGCTGTCTCTTACACTGAATTTAAAAGCTCTTTGCAGCAAAAAGTATCTCTTTCCTGGGTTTGTGCAGCGCCTGCCCCAGTGGAATTCCTGCTCTGGAATACAGCAGTGCTGCTGCTGCTATAACCGCAGGCTTTGCAGGGATGAATTGCTTTGTTTTTTTCTGTGATAAAGCTTCACATGATGTAAGAGATCAGGCAGCAATATGAGTGTAGTCCCTGTTATTTCCCCAGTTCATAGGCATTGTATTTCCAGACAGGATGGGAAGGTTAACTAAAGTTGAAAAAGGTTCTAAAACACAGCAAGAATTTACTGTCTGGTAGAAATGAAATAACAATCAAGTGGTTGAAAACGAGAGAAAAAAGTATGCGTTTGCTCATGCTTTGAGACATACAGCACTTGCTTTTCCTGTAAAGAAAAAACAGTTTGGGGAAAACAGTTGATCCTTGAATACGTGCGTCCCCTCTTGTTCCCTATTTTTCTACCCAGCTTAATAAGCAAAATTTTATGTTCTCTTAAGTAATTGGGCTTTTCAACACATGCCTCAAAAAGACATTAATATCCTTTTCTGTTACCATCTCATCTAGGCCGGCTTCCCTTAAAGGGGGCTTTCCTTTATCCTCTGGCTTCAGAGAGGAGGCAAAGCAGGCTCCTATTTCCAGGAAATCACGACCCCTTCTGTTTCCTGCCTGCAGCTGCCTTCAGAGCACACGCTACCTTTGGTACTGTATCCCTCAAAGAGGGCTTTGGTGGTGGTGTCCATCAAGCTCTTAAGAGGCTTTTTTAGTAAAATATAGCTGCAGATCTACACATGTGTAAGAAATAAAAATTTTGGCTTCACACCAGAGTTAGAAATGGTGTTACCAGATGGGAAAGAGCTTTTCCCTCTGCAACGGTCAAACAGTTTGTTAGTGGTTTATTCAAGCACAGAAAATGGCACCTGGTCTACCAAAAGAGTATTAGTTTCTCCAGAGATGACTGTTAATTCTCTGGGAAAAAACTATTGAAAGTGTTTCCCTAATAAGGTAAGGGTGAATCATTCTTCTCTGGGACTGGGGGCAAATTTGATTTTTGAAGAGACTCTCAGACACTAAATAAAATGTGGAGGGTGAACCTTGCTTACCCTGAGTGGTGAATGAGAACTAAACTTGAGAACTGAAAACGTTAGCATTAGCGCAGGATCTATCAGCCGTTTGTTGTGGAAGGGAGAGAGATCTTTGGGATTTGATCGTGCCTGCGATGGATTACATTTCTTCAATTTTAACTTTTTTGTCTTTATAGAGCTTTTAACAACATTCTGTGTTTTGAAGTTTGTGCCTGCAACACCACTTGTGTTTGCTCTTTTACCTTAACCAGATTGCCATAAGGGTAGTTTTTGTTGATTTTTATTCCTATAGCAATCCCTTTCATTCCCTCAGGGTATCGGTGCCTACAACTAAGGTAATAAATTCAGTGCTCAGTGCCTGCATGCAGCGCTCAAGGGTTTTCAAAGAGTAGCAGATGTAACTTTTTAACATGTAGAAGTACCCACAGTTGAGTATCCAAAATTACAAAATTCATTTTAAAAGAAGAGGAAAGCTCTTTTTTTGAGTTTCTCATCACCCTTGGTTGAGCAGGGAATTCTATTCTCCTTTCTCTGCGGTCCAGATCTTCTTAGAGCAGGCTAGTGCTCTTGAGAAAGTGGCTTGCTGAGAGTTGAGTGACACATTTCATTTTGTGGTGGCATATAGCAGGCAGGACCATAATATCCCTTTAAAAAAAAAGAAATGTCATTACATCCAGCTCAAAATAGGAGATTGGAGATAACGGGAAGGTTTTAAAAGAAGATTCATTTGAAATTCTTTGCTTGAGAGGTCTCATTCTGTTTGGGAGGCAGGAATGTGAGCGCTCACTTAATGAGCTGCATTCAAAAGATGAAATTTCAAGAGAGTTAAAGCAAAATCCATTATTTTCCGAACATAAATGGAGTCACCCATCCTCAAATTCATAGTCATGTCTGTCTTCTCTTTCTCCTCTCCTCATCTAATATTCCCCGCGCTCCCTGTTTAACTAGGAAAACTTTTAGGGGCCTTTGCTTCCAGGAAGTGCCCAAAGTAGGTACCTTCAATCATATCAGTCACTGATGTTAAACCACATGCTGTTTACTAAGTAATGATGAAAGCTACATGCTGTTATTGCTGACATACCATTTATGAAAGGCCTGTCAGCCCTCCCACTGAACCATATGGTGATTTATCAGCCAGTTTAGTAGTAGCAAGACCAAAACCAGAACTGGTCAGAACTGAAAGTGGATATGCCTCGTGTTGCCTCTGATAAAATCTTCCTATTCCCTTTGTAGCTTAGGGGATGTGCATGCTGAGCTGTGTGTACCCTCACCGGGCATGGCCTGGAAGAGAGTTACTGTACATCCAGGGTACAGGATTATGATTTTACAAGTCAGTCTTTCAAGAAACTAGAACCAGCAATTTCTGGATGCTTGTAGCTCAAAGCAGCTGTTGAATTGGTCCATTTTAAAGAAAAGAAATATGAAATATATATGAAACATATGAAAGCTCAAGTGCAGGGCTCAACTCTGAGGAGTCTGAAGGTGAAACCATGTAAGGAAATTAATGTTTTCTGTAGAAGTAAAGCAAGCTGTTGTTTCAAAGAAAACTTCCTAGCGTTTTGGCAAGCTTAACACTTGAGGTAGCAAAAAAACCCCGTGATCTCTGATATAATATTGCTCCCTTCTTAGCAGAGTTCACATGTTTTCCCATTGTGATCAAGTAAGATAGAAGTGGAAAATTTTTTGGTAACACTGCAAGGAATAATGTGGCAGCAATCAGAAGTTGAAACTGGAAAAGGGCAGTAGGAGAGAAATAATTAGCAAGGATAATTTTCAGGCCTTGACAACCTGGCGTGTCTTTCTAGCAGTGAATGGATTCACCTGACACCCAGAGATAGCCATCTGATAATAGCACTCATAAGATCAATACATCGATACTTTATCCTTGAAATAGTGTTTAAAGTCTGTTCTTAGGTTCATTTCTTTACTTCTGTAAAGTTATAGCAATCTGGGATTTGAGATAATGCATTCATTGCAGTCTTATCGGCCCTTCTTCATTTACTGTATTTTAATGCATCTACTGTGATTGCTGAAGAAGGATGCTCAGTGAGCTTAATCTGCTTATGCTTTAAAAAGACAGGATGCCCAAAAGATTAAAATGGGGCCTCATGCAGAACAGGTCTGAGAGTTTGCAGTGTTTACAATGGCAGGGCATTTCGTGCAAGAGGTATTTTGAACATAAAGCTCCTGTGGTCCAGGCTCTGCAGACCGTGTGGCGAGGAGAGGAGAGAGAGCTGGGCACAACTGAGATTTTACTTTTGTAAACTGAGATTCTGCCTAGGCTCTTGCATAGCTAATAATGCCAAAATGTCACTGGGTTAAGCCTAATGCCACTTCTTTCTGTTAATATATATTACTGGTTTATCGTCTCTTCGCGTTGTAGGGAATTATTAGTGGGATTGTGGTGCACACCCCAGGACAGAAAAAATAGTATGTGCATGTTTGAAATAATGCTCATACAGATAAGTACCTTGTGCATAAGTACAGTGAGAGATTTAGATCTGTTTCCTCTGTGTAGACTCACCAGATTCTCCCAAATGCATATGTTTGGAAAGAATTTAAACATGACTGGAAAGCTTATTTTTAATGAGTGCTGCTGTGAAGGAGAGGAGACATACAGCGGGGCAGTATTGTTTCTGTGATTGTGCCACGTGTATATTCTGTCTCTATCAAGGGAGAAGCTCATATTGAAAAAGATCTATTTATCTAACATCAACAATGAAGAAATCCTTTTTCTGATAAAGACTGGGAAGATCAGTGGCTGCCCTCTGAGTGCCCAGGAGGAATTATTCGTACCTCTATCTCTTGGTATTGACGGATGCTTTGCTGCATCAGCCTGAGGGCCTAGTGCCATCCCTGCGACACCACTGCTGGCCTCGCTGGCCGGTGGAAAACCAGTGGGTTTTGTTCATTTTAAGCAGATTATGGCGTGAAAGATGGAAGAGGAGATCAGAACTGGCAGGAAGCTGTGATTTGAATAGGACCTTCAATTTGACACATGTTATGTCCTTAAGAGAAGAGTCAGTGCCTGGTTTTTGTTGACAGGTGTGGCGACGGCCTTGAGGGATGATGGGCACTTCAGTGAATTGCTAAATTGATTTGATAATCAAGTAAGTGAGTTTGCTAAGAGCAGGTACTGCACGCCTTCTTTGGGGCTTGGTTAACCTAGTGACAGCTTGTTTTAAATGTACTAGCAGGCTTTAGTTTATTTTTCCTTCTCTTCTCCCGGCAAAAGCTCTACACAGAATTACGGCCAAATAAAAAGCGCCATTTCTCCTCTTCATCTGTAAAACTATCCTGAAGACAACCTGACCTCACTTTTACAAAGCAGCTGCTGTCCCAGGTTAAAGTCTCTCCGTTTTCTCCAGCTATGCCCAGATAGTGGTAATCGTCATCGTCAGGTCTGTAATGTTTATGTTCCCTCCATGGGGCTACAGTATTTCATCACCATTGCCCTCTCTGGGTGGAGAGCATCAGGGTTGCAGGCAGCCTTTGACTCACTAGGAGCCTTTATTATAACTGCCCTGCTCTAGTTTTCAGCTGCTCTTTCCCCCCTGGTCCTGTAACCCATGGACTTTCCCTCCACTTGGGGCTCAAAGCAGAGGTTTTTGTTTCCCTGGTGGCACAGACGATGGGCGCTGCAGCGCGAGCCCTGTGAGCTGCTAGAGTGATTTCCCTCAGGTGCATTTCCGTGTCACCTTTAGGCCATTTGTGTGACTCCTGGTTGGATTTACAGTTATCTCCCTGGTAGCCCTATTTGCTGTGGAAGCTTGACAGAAGACAAGTCTGTCAAATTAAAATGCACTGCCTCCTGTATCATCAGATCGTCTTATTAGAGTTTATGCTGGTTTATGCTGGAGCTATTCAGAAGTGGGATTTTCATTCAGGCATTTCTGAAAGGCAATATAATTTTGAAAGTTCAATATGTATGTATTTTCTGGATTTTCAAAAATGTCTGTATTGTTTGCTTGGGTTCAGATTAGAAATGTTTGTGTTCTAGGAAGGTCACTTGCCCAATTATTACAAATAAGAGATGATTTTTTTTTTCTCTTCCATATATTCACAATTGTCTTCTGTTTTTGAGACATAAATTGAAATTGCGTCCTTCATACCATGATGCTCAAACGATTTCCTTTTCAACAAAGAGTACGTAATAAAGGTTAAAAATTATTTTTGCAATCCATGCATTTAAGTATACATTACTATCTGTTTTAAGGATGGATAATCAATGTAAAAAAATGATACTTCCGTGTATTCCTAATAGGTCACTGTGTAAATATCCATAATGGAATCGATCCCTTAGGTTATGGCAACCATTAGTACAGAAAGGGGTTTCACAATTAATGTATCAGACATTTGCCTTTCATACTTACATGCAAAATGATTATTTATTGATTATTTTCAATCCAGGTTAATGATGTTGAAGAGGTTTCTATATCTCAATTTAAAGTACTTAAAGTGCAGTTCAAATAGAAATATCATATCCCTTTCAAGAAGTTTTGACTAATATCTGATAAGTGATTTTGCTCTACATTCCCTCTCGTTTATATATATATATTATACATAAATTAAAAATATTTGTGCACCTAGGAAGTCTTGGTTACGCATTCAGTTTCAGTCTGGGGTGGTTACTGTTTGATTGTCAGAAAACGTTTTGCATTTGTAGAGCTTTCTAACTGAGTATCACAGAGCTCTTTGGAAGTATTAATAAGCAGTGGGATGAACATTTTAAAAGTGTACGAGTGACTTAGGATCCTGCGTCCTGTTTGCAAAGTGACTTGGCACATGACTCTGAATACTTTCAGGTCCATACATGGTGGCTTCCTCAGTTCCTGAAAGTCAAGCCCACAAGCATCAAAACAACTGTTAGTCCAGGCAGGGTTTGATCTCAGCTTCTGTCACCATGTACCCCTTTTATATGCATTTGTTCATAGACTAGCTCTTCTATGCAAAGAAGTATCTAAAAGAGAAATATTTCTCCCAGGCAACCTGTCCCATCACAAGGTTTACTTTTTATTAGAAGTGGAGGACGTTTTCTTTCTCTGATAGCAACTCCAAAGAAATTGAGATCCAGAAAGTAACTGTTTCAATTCAAAAGGGCATTAAGCTGACGTGTTTCCTCCACTTCGTTGCATATTCAAGCAGGAGGTGGAGCACTCTGTAGCAGCTTGGTGAAGTGATGACCTTGGCAGTGGAGGAGCGGGTATGGTGCAAATTCACCTGTCCTTTCAGAGGCAGAGGTGGCAATTGAAGGCTGCTGGCGTGTGCCTCAATGACTGCTGTATATAAGCACTGAACCTATAAGGCTGACGTCTGCTTTTGAATAAAACTGTCTGTACTTGATGCTGACATCAACCTTCTACGCTGCTTTAAATTTATATTCTCCTTGGAAAAAAAGAAAATCTAGTATTTCGGTGCAGGTTTGAATGTTTTTTTGTTTGTGAGTCTCTTATTTTCCTGCTGAAGTGTAGGCCCTTTTTCAGTGAGTTTAAACCTACTGACAGTAGACTGACTTGCCTTAATTATCTTCTCCAGACCCCTTTAAATTAGTTCCCCAGGGGTCTGTGAACCTCATATTGAAAATGACAGCTTTAATATTTCCTTACTAAATACTTAGAGAGTTGTCTAGGGATGCTGACTCACATAAGATTGCTAATTCCCATTGAAAAACAAAAGAATCTGATTTTAAGCAGTAATACATCTGAGAGGATGGGGCACAGTATGGAGGAAGAGGAGAGTGACCATCAAATGTGACCATGGCTTTGTACATACTCCCAAGAAGAGAGTGTGGGAGGGGAAAAATCATTTGAAAGCATTGAACTCATGCATAAATGTATAGCTTTCAAATAGCTAATTTTTTTTATGTCATAAAAGAAAACTGGCTAGGACTGGTTCCTTTTTTATAGCCCTGTCATAAACTCTGAAAAATGAGGTTTGTAATTTATGGTCTGAAACCACCTTAACTATTGCAATACAAACAGCATCACTGTACTGCAGTTTATTTCTAAAATGCCTCCGGTGACAGTATTGCAGTGCCATAATTAACTAATACTAAGATCCTGTTTGTGGCGCTTTGTGCTGCTTTCTCCAGAAATATGCAGTTAGTATAAATCCTCAGGGCTCAGAAGATAGTGGTGCTTTGGAATAATCTCACATCACTATGTCAGTTAAAACAATCACTGGTATTGTTTCTGTGGCTGACAGAATCCGTCCCATCGCTGGCTGGATTTATAAGGAGGGCGTTATATAGTTTATAGATGTATTTATTTATACAGAAGAACAGTGTGCATGCTGTCTCCTAATTACTCTGTTTTCTGATACCTCAGCAACATTGATCTTTCAAAATGATCTCTTGCTGGTGGCATCAGTTTTATGTTGGAAAATATTCCTGCAATTCTGGCAATGATAAACTAATTACAGACCATACATTTTTAATGATTTAATCTCTTGTCATATTCCTAGAGAGAAGTGATCCTGATTCCAAACAAATCTCCCATGCATGAGCAAACACTCATCACGAAATGTATGGTTTTCATTAAACCCTGTTGTTAATACAGGCTTAGGATTGTTTTGTTAAAATGGGGAGAGGTTGGGGAGTAAAAGCATGCTGAAAGATTACTGTAATAATGCTGCAGTAAGCGTTTTGAATCACACAGATCTCCCAGCAACATTCCACTGACATGTGCCTCCCATTACAGAGGGGTCTTGACAAACCATATGTAACACTGGAGCCACGTGTGCCAAAGGGGCTTTCGAAGAGTGGCCATTAGAAAGATGCATTTGTGTTTCTTATTCTGTGCTAGAAACCCAGGTTTGCATTGCTCTATGTTAGCCTTTAGTTTTTGGAATAATGATTAGGCAAGCTGTGGGTCAAAAAAATGGCTTCAGGTGATGACCTTTTTATGTGCTGAGATTTCTGCTCTGAGCTGCTGTCGCATGGGTGCAGTTTATTTCCTTGCTGCCACGCCTGTCTCATTGCTGTATGCTTCAGTGGGGGGGCTGCTTCCTGATCTTGCACAAAGGCTAAACCAGCAAGCCTTGGCTTCTGACTGGTGTCTGAGGATGGTGCTGCAATGGGGAAACATAAATTGGTCATCTCCTTTGCACTTACTGGAGAAACTGGATCTGTAATCCTCAACAGTAGCAGCTCTTATAACTGTGCATCACATCCAGAAATAGAAGAGGGACTTGGTTCTCTTGAGAGTGCAGATGTAAGAAGTATTGGAAAGATGACAGGGAAAAACAATTGTTAGAAATTTCTTTTACCTAGGGGAGAAATTTCCAGTAATTTCAGTGAGCTGTAAACATTCCTGCCATTTTGCTTGCTTTCAGGTGCCTTAGCCCCTTTCCCAGAGAGCTGTTTTGTTGTTGTTAATGCCTCCAATCTTCAGGAAGTCTGCAGATAAGAACAGCATTTAGAGGAGACATTTAAAGAAAATCTTAGTATATCTGGGCCAACTGTGTGCATGGTCACGCTCTTGGAAGAATGAGTCAGCTGCATGCATGTTCATATAGCTAATAAAAATCAGGGCCTATAATTCCTTAACCTAGAGAAGTGAGCATGTGGAGGGTGAATTAAGGTTCCTGTGAACTTCTTGTGGTTTTCCTGGCACAGCGAGGATGAAACTATTATTATGAACTAGAACTCCAGTTTTATTAATGTTCTGAAGTATGGAAGGAAGCAACAAATCTGATTTAAGTGAAGACATTTGTCTTGGCAGTGTGATTTACTCCTGGGTTGTAAATTTGACATGATGGAGACTAAAATGTACTGAAACTTAAATTTCTCCCATATCTCACTCAAAGTCAAATGATTTAAATAGCAGGATATGAGAAATGACATGTATCCTTGGATGCAAATATATTTTTGGTGCTGAAGATTTTAATTTCGAGTTGCAGGAAATTCATCAATTTGAGGACTAAACTTTTAGAAAATAAGGGTCAAAGTTTCAGGACATGGTATGGGATGCAGCTACAATGAATGCATCACCACATGCTCCAGTGAAGGTTTCCTGCTTTCTAGCCTCCTATCCAGTGTCCAGTAATGATAAAACAGGTATTATCAAAGGTGAAATCTGCTTTGCTGACACAGATCCTGATAATGCTTCTGTCCTGCAGTACTCACCACAGTCCGCTCTGGCACTGTGCCTCCTCTGTCTCCTGTGCTGTGAAAATCTTTCAGGACAAAACATTAAAACATCTTAGAAGTATATAATTGTTAACAAACCAAAATGGAGCCAGTGTGGGCAACAGAGTTATTGTTGCAGGCAGAAGGCCTCCAACATGACACAGCACTGAGCATCCTTCCTGCTTTCAGTCTAGTGGAGAATTTGTTGCTGTTTTTTTTTTTGTCCTATTAGATCAATCCAGGGTCCCTAACTATGGACTCTCCACCCTGGTTTTCTTCTTCATTCAGTGACAACTTGCACCTTCCTGAGGGTCACCAAGCCCTTGGGATCATTTGCCCTCTGAAGGGGCCCTCTTCTTCCACTGAGAATTAAGGAAATTTATCAAAACTTCACTCCATGTGTTCACACATGTCGAAGGTGCCTGAAGTTAGTTCTCAGGTTTTGACTTTTTGATAATTGTCAGGTACTTTTTTTTCTTGATGAATGTGAATTTAATCCAATGACTATATGGTTGACTTAGCATAGCTCTAATTTTCCTGTTAATTTCCGGAGTAGTGTCTTTAAAAACTGCCCATATTCTGGAAGTAAAAATCAAAGCACGACTTTAATTTTTTTTTTATTATTTTTTTTAAGATAAACCAGTAACTTTTATGGCCTTGCTCTGTGATTCTGTGAAATGGGATTAATTTCTTAGCAGCACTGGACCTGCTCTGTCAGTTCAATAAAAGTAATGTGGACAATTTCAGTCTATTACTTTTAAATTAACTCAGCCCATATGACTCTTCCTAATACACTGCCACCTTGTGAAAAAAAGGGTTGCATTTTATTGATTCATGTGATAGATGAGAATATTAAGTGTTCCCTGGAAAACAGCACCCAAAACAACATGAGGCTTTTAGGCATGCCAGGCTGGGGAACTAATTATGCTGAGACAGAAGAGGTTATTTTACTCATATGCTGTAAAATGGAAAAAATATTAAAGTAACTTTATATCTTAAAAAACCCACACCATCTCTCCTTCATCCCCACAGCCAGGCTGGTACATTTTGTCTTGCCATATTTTAAAGTTGGTTTCTGAGTATGTATAGTGAATAAAAAAGAAACCAAAGCAGAGAAAACCTCAAGCCGGTGAAAATATAAGGAAATTGAAAGAGGCCCTTGTAACGTAACAGACCTGATATTTCAATGTATGTAGTAGCCCTGTTTCCCCCGAAGGGAGAGGGATGAACAGGTATTGCCCCTTCAGAGATCAAAACTTTACAGAAAGGTTGGTTGTTAAAATTTCACTCGATGAAAAATGAAGTTTGGAAAAGCCGGTGTGATGATCCTTTGAGGACGTTTTAGAATAATTGTAACAATAATGCATTAAAATGTCACTAAGGGAAATGATTAATTGAAATTGCCTTCGTTTTTTCTCCTCCATTTGCTTGCATTCCTGTCCTTAGTTTCTGATATAAAAAATAAAAATAGTAACATCCAGTCCTAGCACTATATATGAAGTCTTTTATTGCTGCCAAGTGACATATGTGAAACCTTGCTACTGACATCCATGGACTTATATGCCTACTATTTCAATTGCTTTATTAATGTTTTGGCTTTTAGCATAAAAGCTAAAACACTGAGAACTACTGAAAAATTCTGACCATGGCAGTGACATTTATCATTCTGTAACAGAAAGTGTAGTAGGTTGTTTGCTGGCTTTTGATTTGCTTTTTCCCAGGCAGAGAACTTAATTTTCAGTTATTTTTGTCTCAACTTTTGTCTTTATTTAACAAGGACTAATCCAAGCCAGCACACTGTACAAAGCAAAAATCAGTGGTAGACGTGGCTTTTGTTCTAGAGGGTCTAAAACACAACCAAAGTGGGAGTAAATGACAAACAGATGTAATAGGAGCAAGAGAAATTGGGAGCGGGAAGTTTATTTTCATGAACTCTAGCCCATGCTTGGTGGCCAACTCCTCCAGATTATGAGCTTTAAAATAGGCTGCTTGACCTAGTATGGGTGGATCTTCCCTCTGTGCATTTTCCTTTATAAAATGTACATGGCATTCAGGATTGAAAACTCATCCCAGTATTCAAAAAAAAAAAAAAAAAAAAAAAAAAGTGGTTCTGTATTTTATCAGAAGAACTAGAGGAGAGGGGAAAAAAAAAGCAACATTACAAATAAGTAAAATAAGTAATCTGCTTGTTGCTTTAGGCATGTTTCTGCTCATTTTAGTTTGTTGTCATTCAGTTTGATTCACTGAACTGATTCAATTTTAATGGTTCACTTATGCATGCAACTACCTGGAAAAAAAGATAAAAAAATGCCCCTAAAGCAAATCTCACTGAGGTTTTGGTCAAAAAAAGGATCATAAATAAGCAGAAGTATGAGCAAAATCTAAACCAATATGGCACACATCAAGTAAAAAGAAAGTACAATGTGTGAACTGAGAGCAGAAAACAAACATGAGCTAGAAAATAGAAGTTAAAAAATAATACCTAAGGTAAAAAATCAAATTCAATATGTTTTTACAATTACACAGGAGAATGAGTTTCTTCAACCTTTAGATTCTTTCTTTATTCAGTTAATTTAAAGACAACAAGGCTGGAAGGGTATCTCTTCCAAGGCACCTGCAGTTTCTTTAGAGCTCTTGCTGAATGCTAGAAAATTTAGCAAGAGGGAAAATTGCATATACTAAGAATATAACATGATGAATATGTTGTGTCACATACATACCATCTGTGAGTTATTCTGATAGACAGAACAGCTTGTCTGCCAAATCCTAAAGCATGTCTTTGATTAGTGCATACATTGTAAAATAATCATCTTGGAGACTTTGGGTAAATTAAAGTTTGACCTTGAACTTGTACTTTAAAGATCATGCCATCTAGGTCTGGAAGGGTAACTCCTTACTTCTGTAATTAGGTCTTTCTGTAATGAGTGCTGTAGAAACGAAGTTTTCACAAATGAGGCTGCTGGCCGTTAACAAGGAGAGGAGAACAACATCAGGACGTAACTCCTAGAGAACAAGGATGGTGTGGGGTTTTTTCCTGCAGACTTCCTAGTGGTTGTAAAACTACATGTGTTGTATCCAGTGCTTGATACTGGGGGAGAGTAATGAGGAGGAGAGTTTTGAACTTGCAGGGGTTGCAGCTACTCAAGGAGAGGTGACTTGTGCGCAGTAATTTGTTAATTGTCTGTGCAGCTCTGTAAATCATCTGCTTCTCTGGTGGTCACCGTGTTCCCTACTTCTTGGCCCCATTGCAGGCACTTACATGGTGGGAGGGTGATCAGTATCTCTCAGATTTAGTCCTTGCTATTCTGGTTTTTAGCACTGTTGAAAGTTAATTTTGTAGATTATCATTTACTTAAAGTTGTTAAATGTTAGCCTGGGTTTAAAAAAAACCTCATTTTCGTGCAATAACATGATTCAACTGTGATGGCTGCTGCAGTAAATGTCTTATAAAAGAGGTCCCTTCCTGAGCTATAGTGCCCATAAATATTAGCTTTATTTTTATAAGTAGTTGCTTTTTCAGCAGAAGAGTAGCTGTAACCATAAAAATGCTTAATAAGAAATGCTTTCTCAGTTGCTGTTTATATGGTTAAACATTTAAAAAAAAAAACATTTTGTATTTCCTGAATAGCCCTTAACATTAAATGTAAGTTCTAAGCAATTGTTTTTCTGTGTTTTGGGGATTTTCTGCAAAATTACTCTGAGCGTGGAAGGCTTGGTTTTTCTTTTTTTTTTTTCCCCCCTTGTTTTTCCTTTTCTTTTGAAACTGCTGAATGTCTCTTAGTGTTGAAGATTTAGATTTTGAGAATGAAGAAAGTT
Organism: Baryphthengus martii; assembly: GCA_013396935.1. NCBI lineage: Eukaryota > Metazoa > Chordata > Aves > Coraciiformes > Momotidae > Baryphthengus > Baryphthengus martii. The sequence continues at coordinate 108,201 of VWZK01015963.1, forward strand.
AAAAGAGGCTTCATGCACATACTCTCACAGCAAGCTGGTTTAGTACAGATGTCACCAAGTGGAATTGAGGCAGTTTGAAAAGATGAACTTGCTGCTTTTTAATTCATATCTGTTCTGACTCACCCTTAACTCACTGTTGTGGTTTAAAAAATCACATTTTCCTATCTTTCCCCCTTTCTGGGATTGTATAATAATAATACAAACTGAATTAATTGAGGCTGCCTTTGCTGGAGTGACAGGTGAAAGTTTCAGGTATTTTAGGTGCCTTTTTCCATGGGCTTCAGTGAGAGCAAGCAACCAAAAATCCTGGCATGTCAAATCCCTGTTGGCTTTCTTAGTCTTTCCATGAGTGGAGAATCTCAGCACCTTTCTGATGGTCTTTGATAGGCATAAAAAGTTGCGAGTGTTGCTCATGACTCTGGAAGCAGAGCAGAATCCTGTTAAATGATTTGTGACTCATCTAGTAGCACTTCTCTGTATTCAAGGTTTAAGGACTACCCAAGCCTGGAGAAACCTTTTGAGCGTAGCAGACTTCAGAGTGGGTAGGGACAGACTTTGTTAACTGCCATTTCAGTCCAATCCCAGGGTACCTTGTGCTTTGCTGTATGAAAAGGAAACAATCCACCTGAATCCTCTACAAAAATTCTATCTTACCGTATACTGGAAGTGTGATCATTTGTAAACTTTTATAGAGAGAAGAAAACCTATTTTAAAAAGTTTCACTCTGTGTATTTGACTTTATTTTGGAGTCTGCATTAAAAGGGGGGGCGGGGGGGGAGGTCATCAGCTAGAAATTTATCACTTGATAACCAGAAGGCATCGTGAAACTGCAAAACTCATTTTCGTTGTCTGTTTGATTTGATCCTATAAAAATCGTGACAATGAACACAAGCAAGCATAATATATTCTTCCATTATGCTTCCATATTTGTTTTGTATAATAGGCAGAAAAAATACTTGTCTCTAGCAGTTTTCCTTTTTAAGAATATTATTGTTGATTTAAATATATATTTGAAAAAAGTTATGTATAGATAGTATATTTCCACTTTGGAGAATTTTGTTTCACACATTCATGTTTTAAATCAACACTATTTTCATCAGAGGTTGTGATTTTTCCTGAATAATACTTTTAACAAAATAATTCACTTTTAGTGGCTTGCACAAATGCCCAAGTTTCCTTCAGTCATGCAGAGAAAGTCAGTAGCTGTCTTTAAGAGATGCAATCAAAACAAAATAATTTGTGATGTGCTATTAGATTTTTGTTTGCAAAACATCCGGACGATCACCACATGGGAGCTATGGTTGCTTATGTCCTCCACGGTGAATTTTGTAACATCAAATAGTGTAAATGTGTTTTGTGGTTTCCCTGCTTCTATGTCCATCCCCTTGTGTCGTGTCCCTCCCACCCCTTTTTTTTTTTTTTTTTTTNCCCCCTTTTTTTTTTTTTTTTTGAGCAGGCTGTAATAGCTGCCACAAATTCTGCAGAGAATTGGGAATAGCGCACATTTTCTGTTAGAACGTGGCCTACCTTGAGTGCTGTTGCCAGCAATAGATCTTGGGAACAAGTCCTTAGGGGAAGGGACTGAAGCTGTTCCTGAACAGGAGACCAACTCTTAAAATGAATAAGCAGTAAGTGCAGATACAAGAGCATCATAGATCATAATCCAGTATGAAAAATGCTACCACTCTGTCTCCAGCTATCTTTTAGATGCTTCCTTGGTGTAAATGAAAAGAGAGAAAAAGATTTTACATGATCCAGTTGGGACAGCATGGAAAATGTGAATTTCCACAGATAGATCAAGATGTTGAAGTTAGATCCAGTTACAGCAGAGACCAGTTCTGTGGAAGACCATGTGTTAGGAGAAATTGTTCTAGTCTGGAATCAAAAAGAACTTTATAAAACTCTGTCTTAAAATATGCACTGAACTCCAGAATAGCAGATGCTCTCCACTCCAGATGCAGTGTATTGAAAGAAGTCTGCATTTTTTTAGTTGCTGCTAAAATAATGTGTATTGCATTTCAGTTTGCAGGCACTTTGCACTTCAGGAAGAAGTTCCCCAGATGGAAGGATATGAATTATTTATGCAATGTTTATCTCAGGGTTTACTTCCCATCACAACCAATTAAGGGTATTTCATTTCATTAAAACTAACGTTTTCACACTGGGGAAATCATTTATCGAAGGAAAATGTTACAGTATCCACTACTTAAAAGCTTGGAAGCTTCCATCAATCATGCAGTCTCACACTCTTCTAAAAACTTAAAAGATGGGAAGGTAAAGACATTTTCCTGTATGAGAGCTTGCCAAATTGAATTATAATTAATTGGAATTTAACAAATTAAGATATTAATTCTTTTCTTCCTGCTTAGTAGGAAATGATGGGGTCCAGAATTGGTGCCCTGTCACCTCAGTCTTGCGGTCACTGGACAAGCCTCAACTCATTTTTATCTGCATACCTAGAGCAGAAAAGGAGCCTTTGCTCTCACTGAACTGTCTGTAGCCTTTTATGCATGAGCAAAGACTATGATCAAACCTCACAGAAACAGAATGTATTGTGAAATAAAATTGGCTGGTTGATATGCAATTCTGCATTTAAAGCAGCTGTGTTTGCAATGCCAATGAGGAATCTACTGTCATTCTTGTCTTTGTTCTGCTGCTGCCAGTGTCTAGGTGTGACTTGGGTAAAGTGCACCATTAGGTATGTGTAGTAGCCAAGACATTAAACTGAAAGGTCTTATTATTAATATTAGAACTATTTTCCAGTTGAGATACTGCCAGGTCGCATTAGATGGTCTTGTGTATAGACCTGCTTTCAATGAATAATGTCTGTCCTGGGGAAGAGGGGAAGGAATAATGAGAGCCCATTATTGCCACTTGATAACTTAATTTTGGTTCTTGCCCCCAATAATTATAACTACTAGAAAAGTTAAATTTTGGAATCTGAGGAGTTCAGGTCTAGTCAAACAAATCACTGCCTGTCACTGCCTTTTTAAAAGGCTAGACTGACAAGGCTAGACTGACAAGGATACCAACCTGTGAAATATGCTAGGAAAATATAGGCAAAAATAACCAAAATAACAGCTATACAGCTATTTCTTGATCTGTGATGGGATTAAAATTATAGAATATGCTGTAGCTAACTTTTCTAGTGACTCTTTGTGAGGTCTGGTTCAAGAGATGATGGTAAGAATGTTAAAATATCGATTTCTTCTTGTGATGGGCAGGATTCCTTCATTATCTCCATCCTCTCTGGGAACAGGTATTAACAAAGGCCTTCGGAAGTTGTTCAAGATTAGTTTGCAAACAGCTAAGATTTCTCAGAGTTTTATGAGTAGACTGTAGTGGTCTGACAATCAGTTATTGTAATTTCAAGCATTTAAGGGGAAATAAACATTGTTTTTCACAGGATCCTCCTGAAAAAGAATCTATTGTTTTCCTAAGCTCGTGGGCGTATATATGTGTTTGTTTATGTGGAAGTTCTGAATTTTTTCAAACCATAGGCATATAACTACTATTTCTTAGTGAGATACAACAAAATTCTGCATGTGATAAAGTGGCTCTAATAGTGGGTGGTATTTCTTTATATCATGGATTTAGTAAAATGCCTGACATTATTACTGTTGAGGAAAGTTCATCCTTATTTATGCCTTGATGTTGTTAGCATGGAAAAGAGCAAGATGATAGTGATTACAAACTCAGATTTGTATATAACTGTAATTGAGCTGTGATGTGGAAGGAAGGAGGAGGAGATCTCACCTAAGTTAAGTCAGCTCCGGTAGTTTTTTATGTTGTGCATTAGGTTTCTTTAAACCATCTTCCCCTAGAAATGTTTGCGTGTCTAGTTAAGTCAGAGAAAATCCAGTTAATTCTTGCTTCTTTTTTAAGGTTCTTGCTGGAGCTAGAAATACTGTGCAGAAATCCTGTGATTTGCTGGCTTCTGTGATTGTACAAAATTGTTCTGTGATTTTGAACAAAGCTCTGTGTCTGTGGGGTAGGATAGATCCTGTACAGACACCAAGCAAGGAGGCTGACCCAGGTCCGAGTAGCTTACAAATGGGTGGCTTCCTGCAATGAGCGCTCACTCTCACTGATCACGTTGATTTTATTCGCAGCATCCAACTTCTAAGATTTAATCCCTCTCTAGCATAGCACTGTTTTAACTTGTTTCATCTCTGTGTGGGTACAAAAAGAATATCTAAGTAATGCAATTAAGACAATTTGCTTAAACCTATCAATTGTCCTGTGTTACTTTGCTTGTAACTTAATGCATTCGTCTGGTACTTGTCAGGTTGCACTGGTCAAATACTTTACATTCTGGAAAGGTAAATTAATAGAGGCAGGACTCAGTATATGTGTCCGTGATGCTACTGCTTTTGTCTAGAACATTAAATTTGATACCACATAGTATAGTTAGCATAACTTTTTTCAGTGTGGAGGCTGTTAGTGTTACCAGCTTTTGAACATTTACAGATGGGAGTGTGTCTTTCTGAGGATTGACCTGTAGCTGCAGAAATCCCAAGTCTGAAACCTCACGTGGTGGATCCAGACATCAGAATAATAAAGTCATTGTATTTAGTAAGGACATAGTCTTCATATCCTCTCTTACTGAACCACTCTAACTGAAATCATAAGACAGCATTCAAAGGAGATTTATCTGTGCAAAATTACATCTGAAAACACTGGAACTTCTTTGCAGCAGGTCTCAGCACAAATGGCTCTAGAAACCTTTTCCATGTAAGGTTCTGAAAAGAATTTTATGTGTTTATTAAATCTCAATTATCTTCAGGATGGGAAGACAGAGAGCTTTTATTTGTCTTTCTCTTAATGATTTACTGACCCATAGAAACTGGTGATAGGTATAATATAGCTGTTTGGAGGGAAACCCTTAGCAAGTCAAGGTGAAGGCCACATTTAGGTCCAGGATGTGCGATTACATCATGTGGGAAGAGTATGCTTTTGGATGGCCATATCCATCCAGTTCTCTTCCTATAGTGACCACACAAGAAGTGTTTGTGATTGAACCTCACGTACAAGCTGTTTTTCCTAATTTTTTCAGACCTTCCTTTGCTTCTATAACAGGGCTCTGCAGAAAAGCCATGCAGCTTTACTTAGTATTCAGCCAGGCTTCAATTGTCAGTGAGATACTAATGGAAATTTATTGCACGCTGAACCCAAAGTGACATATATATATGTTAAAATGCTGTGTTTTATTGCACACCTAAAAATACTTCGCTGTCCTCACTTTTTGAGCTTTTTTATGTAAAGTCCTCAATCATTGCTTAAAATCTGGCACTTCCGTATTAATCTTTCTCTTTTTCCTAATGTTAACTTTTTCTAAAGAGGAAAAAAGTACAATGGAAATTTTTGATCACCAAGTTATCAAATCATTCATCTTATTTTCATTTGCCATTCAAAGCAGAATTGAGTACAAGATGCACTACCAAATGATGATGAAACTACTTGATACTAGGGGTCAGATAGTCAGCTGCTACAAATTGGCTTTACTTCAGTAAATGTAACTTTTACTTTCTCCGTATAAGGAGATAGCCTCTTCGGAATTATTGATGGCTGCTTTTGAAATGAAGCTGGGACACTGAGTGAACTAGCATGAAGGTAAACATAATCGGACATGGTTTGTTTTGGAGACCTCATCATCTCTAAGGTTCTGTATGCCTCTAAGAAGTAAAATGGTGTCAGGATGAGGAGACAAGATTTTTATACCTTTTGCTTCTGTCTTTTTGCTCTTGACTGTGAAAAGACAAACCTTCTCCTCTATGGAGTGACACGCTGAATTGCTCTATTCACAGATTCTGGTGATGAGAGAATGCAAATTTCTTTCCCTAGGCCCTTTTATTAGCAATAAGTAATATGCAAGCAGGCAGAGTTTTAGGAAAAACATCTTTAGGGAACATGACTAAAGGCCAGCATTTTATGTGAACAAGAGGTCTGCATTTTCCCTGATATTCTAAAGCTTTGTGTGTTACATAAAAGCAGGTTTATCTGAAAACTCTTTTCTCAGTCATGCCTCAATCCAACTGCCCTGAGTATGGGTTTGAATACTCTTTCTGTTCCCTGTATTTTTCACTCAGCAATTCTTCCCTAGAATGACAGAGGGATGGATGTTCTCAGGGACAGACTAATTATCCCTTGCCAGTTAATCTGTAAAAAAAAAAAATATGGCATTTTCAGAAATTCCCACTCAGCTATCCCATCCAGTTATTCTTCTTCTGATACGTTTTGTGAAGACAGCTTTCCCTGTGAGTCTGAGTACTAATTTTGCTCATAAGAAGCCTGATGTCTGGAAGAACAAATTTTCATACTCTGGCTTATTAGAACAAGTAGGAGGGACTACCTCTTAATTTTCTAAGGAGTCGTCTTTGAAGTCCCGCTAACAGGTGAGAAGAAATGGCCTATTCCTCATCCACATGAGGACTAAAATGGAGTGTGAGGTATTTATCACCATCTTTGTTATGCTTCTGAGAGATTTAATAGTCTCCAGAATTGTTCATTTCTTAAGAGCTATGTGCTATTAAACTGAGGCATTATTTAGCAATTGGTGCTGTCTCAAGAGGATAATTATTCAGCAGTATCTATTTGAAAATACATCTACTGCTAGTTGTATAAATGTCTACAGTGCCTGAAGTATTTAAATACTTAGAGGCTTTATGATTCAAGTCACCATATTACAATATTTAACAGAATGGTGGTTTTCCATTAATACTATGTATACTGGATTCAAATGCTGGTGTTTTCTCAGTGACTCGTGGGAATCTGCACCTACTGATGTCAGTCGCACTGAGTAAAAGAAAGTAGGTGCATTGGGTGACTTGATGCCTCTCCAGGTGCAGAAATGAATGCAATACAGCTCTCAAGTCAAAAGAGCCCCAGCTTACCTGTGTATAGCACTGCTGAATTTGGAGGGCAAGTGACAGCAACTGAAGTGGCTGCTGCCCATGCTAAGGCATGATGATGAAGTGTTTTGTAATGGAGAGGAGGGAGAGTCTTCAATGTTTGATCCGTAGGTGTGAAACTAATTGGATCTGTCTTTAACTTTGCCACTTAATTTCCAAGGAGCTTGCACGGGTGTAAAGTCTTTGAGAACCCCAGTGAGTAGCCAGCTTTTGATGGAATTGGTCAACGCCCTCTGAAGTTATGACAAGGGGCTGACATGTCATATGCTGACACACACACAAAGCAGGATCATATAAATCTCATTTTCTCATTTAGCTAGGTTAAAAAGAAGACTCAGAGTTTGCACACATAGTAATGAACATTAAATTAGTTATTGCCACTGAAGGAAGTGTTCCCAGAGCCCTTACACAGAGCTATCTGAACCTGTGAGCTCAGTGCGTAGCAGTAGCAAAAAGGCAAATAGGAAGATTACAAGTTATTAGGAAGTGAGTATAATCAATAGGAAAAATCTCCACAGTACATATGACTTGGGCAGGCAGTTCTAACTACCCCACCTGAGAAACGTTTTGTACATCTCAAAATTGCATAGGACCTTCAGTGATACACATTCCATGAAACGAGAAGCTGAACAGTTGTTGTGACATCTCAACTTGGAAAGGGTGACTCAGGGCACATGATTACAAAGGTCTATGAAATCTCAAAGATGTTAAATAGATGTTACTTGTTATGCTGCACGATATAACCAAGGGTCTGAGCCCAAAAATGCAGAAGGTGCACTTTCAACAGAAAGGAACACTTTTCATGCAGTCTATCAAAGTGCAAGTAGAAGCCATTGTGAAGTGGTCTTCTAGTGAACAGCACTAAATACAGGTTGGAAAGAAGATTTAACAGAGTTTTGGACAAACCATTTAAAGGATGATCCTTGTGCAGCTTCCAGCTTAGAAAGGCCTCTGAGGCTCACTGGAAGCTGCAGTGGTGTCACTAAGGGGCCAGTTGCTGTCTGTCCATGTGAACACACACTGTCTTATATTACTTTCTGTTAGTTCTTGTTACTTGAGATAGGATACAGAGCTAAATGCACCTATAGCCTGAAGCAGGTGTTTTTGTAAGAGCTCTCTGGACCTATGTTAATGCAGCCTTGAGCATCAGACGACATCCACGGCAACACTGCTCTAGACAACGTCAGCGTGTGGTGTTGTGAAGAAACTCTACAGCAAGAGGGCAGATTGAAATAATCTAAAAAACATCGAGATACTTTCAGAGGTGTGTCCTTAAATGAGAAGGGAAGGGAGCTGGAAACTAGCAGATCAAAACTGGTGCTTTTTATATCGCTAGTGGACATAATTAATGGATATGCTCATGCCATCCATAGCCCTTGGCTGGCAGGCTGCATAAAGGAAGCTCTTGAGAGTGAAAGGACCAGATGATGTATTGATGAATGAAAGGGGATAAAATACAATACTTGCAATGTCATGGTCTCCTGGGATTTCAGGACCTTGTAATACCGATACACCAAGCACCACGTGACTGGGTGTTCTGGGAAGACAGTCGTGATCCTAAATACATTTTGACCTGTTCAGAGCACCAGTGAAAGCTACTAGAGCTGCTACTGACTTCATCTAAATCTTCAACAGCACTTTGGTGTGAGAGACACAGAAGCTGTCTCTTCTTTGTTTGTCTTTTTCTTCTCACATCTCTGTTCTTTTTCTTCCTATCTCTTTCCTCCTTCTGTTTAAAACGAGCCTGGCATAGTGAGCCCAGACACACTCCATTTCACAGTGCTGCTGTGATCCCATGACTGGTGAGGCAGGGAAAAGCTGTGCCCTGTGCCACCTGACGGGAGTTACCAGCTGTTAGAGGGGTTGATAACCGTCACTTTCAGTACCTGCTTTCCACAGTAAGGAAGTTGCAAGTATCAGTTGCAGAAGCTGTGTTATCTGTCTGTGCATATTTTTCTTTGCTGTTACATTTCTTTCTGCAGAAATTCGGACTGGATCCCAGAACTAGCTGAAGCCTATCTTACCTGTTTTTTCTGGAGAATAATATTTGTTGCCACATTTAATATCATTTTAAGATTTTTCTTGTAAGAAAAACATGTGTGCTGACAGAGATGGGGATAGGGCGTATGGTGAAGCTTGAAGAGTTAATTGTTTTGTTTGGTGTTCAAAAAAACAGGTAGACGTGGCCCTTCATGACGTGGTTTAGTGGTCATGGTAATGTTGGTTGGACTTGATGGTTTTAGAGGTCTTTTCCAACCTTAATGATTCTGTGATTCTGTTCATATTTGTAAATCTTTATTTTCCTACACTGTTCTTAACTTTTATCCTATATACTTAAGAAAAGGTTATAAGGATATTTAAATCATTCGTGTTGCTATGGAACTAAGCAGCCTTGGTCTGTACTCTCAACTCAAACCGAGTTTAACTGTTCAGCATTACAGACAGGGTCGTGTTAACACCTTAGCTTTTGACTCTTCATATTCCGTTAATGTTAGTGAGCCAAGATGTTGGATGCTTTTTTCCCCTGGAGTCACAGGCTCTGCTGCTGGAGGGCAGAATATGGCTCTGGGTTACTGATGGATATTGTTATATGAACAGGGTAGTTCAACTCCCTCAAGATCAAGCAGATGATATTACAGCTGTTGAATCCAGGTTGCATTCACCACCTTTTGTCTACGGCTACGAGCACGAGGTGCATGCTTTCAGGAAGTGAATATGGGGATTATTGAGTAAACACAAGACTTTCTTATGTAGGGCTCTAATTACAAACTGGTAATATTTCTGTCAGAAACTGACCTGGAAAACTTCTCTTAGTGAAGCATTAGCATTAGATGCTGACAGCCTTTGGAGTGTGAATGTTTGACAGGGGATGCTGTGGAAGGAAACCAGGCACGCTGGATTAAAGAATGAAGCTAACCAGGGTAGAAGAGGAAATCTAAGAAAAAACTGTAAAGGGACATGAACCATCTATCAGAGAAACAGACGCTCATCCTCTGCAGCAAGCACTACTGCTCCTGAGGTGTTGACACAGAAGTCAGGAGGTGATGCCTGGACCTAGTTTAAGAAAGAAAATACTGTGATATGAGCGCACACTTTAAAACATTCTGGGGCATGATTATTTTGTGCATCTGGTGAGGAGGACCCTGTTGTTCTTCTGAAATGCCCCAGTAACAAACACTAACATGTTGGATGACTTTGCTAGTTGAGTGAGGACATTGTTATTCTCTTGAAATGGAATATTTTGGAATATCCTCTGACTATGAACTATTAGGTGGCTAGTTATGATCAAGGCAGTATGGTTAGAGCACCGTTTGCACCATGTCTTGTTACTATGTAGTAAGTTAAATTTAAAATTCTCTTTGAGATACCATTCTGTGTTTAATCTCCTTTCAATATTTGAGTGCCGCATATGTTCACCTTTTTCTAAACCTTTATTACAATAATGGTAAAGTTTAAAATTTAAATTGAGGTTTTAACTTCAGTTCCGTTCCTTGAGCCATGATGTATTACAAATAGGGGGTGGTATATTTGAACAATCTGTTTGGCAATGCCTTGCTGACCAAGACTGAGATTTATGCAAGTAGTTTTATCTCAGATTTGTGATTCATAATATAACTTGTTATAAAAAGGTTAAATAAAAGAAATATAACTCTTATAGAACATAGGCTATAAACAGACTTTTAAATGATTCAGTGATTTGTAGGTTAATATTTGAATTTTTAACTTCAGTGCCACATTTTTAATATATTTCAGGCTTCTTGATCCAAAGCTTACTTTATATTCTGAAGGTGTGCAATTGTTTGCTGTAATCTCAAGAGAAGATAAGCATGACATCTGGTTCACACCTGTGGTTTTAGGGATAAGAGCGTAGCCGCTTTATGTATTATTCAGGGCACTCCGTTGAAACTGCAAGGAATTTGACTCTTTGAGGACCTTTGTCCCTAGGTTTTTATACTTACTTAAAGTAAACATTAAATATAGAAGTCTTCTCTCAGTGGATATTGAATAGACTATTTATTCCAACCTATACCTACTGCCGGAAGGGAAATTAGTTATGCAGGTTAATTATCAGATTTATGATAAAGACTTTACTCATGCAACTCCCATATTTCAAAAGTTCCATTGAGGCATTTCGTGCTCTGACAGAACAATGCAGGGGAGGTGAACGTACTGGTACCACGTACAACGGTGTGCTTTTGTATCACAGGTGATACCCTCCCTGCCCACTGCAGCCTGGCCCCAGGCAAGGTGGGACATTCTCTGTTACGTGACAGAGAGAGGCTGCACCATTTTGCAGCATTTCCAGTTTCCATTCATGGCTGCGGCCACAAACCAAGTGTCTGGGCTGGTGGAGAGAGCAGTGGCACGAGCAAGAATTAATTTGGTTGGGCACTTCTAGAGCCAAAGACACCCAGAGTCTGGAGGAAAGCCACAAGCTGTCATAACGAAAACCAGAACTTACAGGGTGCCTATTACCCAGGTGAATTGTTCAAATGTGAGATGCTGAGGCAGAATAGGTGCATTCAGAAATACACAGATGTGAGCCAGGGTGGAAATGTGACTTTCTGGCTTGAGACTCGTTTCTATTATTAAAATGTAGAGTAGAGGGAAGGGACGAAGCTGGCACAGAGCCTGGCTGAGCAGGGACACAACTGTGCCTGCCTCCCACGAGGAGCATATACTGAAAACTGTACTGAACCAAAGCCTGTAAAATCGGGACTCAAATGCCAATCTGATAGCACTGTTGTGTTCATCAGGAGCCCAAAGAAGTTCAACATGCTATTTTTTTTTTTTCTGCATCAATGGACCCTTAAAAAATTGGAAGTGTAAACACTGAGAAGTTGCTTTATTTGCATTACATAAGACGATGCCACAAGCGAGCAGCAAAGTCATATGCACCAGGGGAGTCTCAACACAGCATCTGCAGACAGGTACCAGCATGTGAGCATGGAAACGGGGGAATAACTTTGACATTTAGCAAAGGACCATTGCAGAATGTGTTTGCAAATGGGTTTGAGGTACTGGAGCATGTCCAAAGAAGGGTAACAAAGCTGGCTGAAGGGTCTAGAGAAGATCTAGCAGGTCTTATAAAGAGCAGCTGAAGGAACTGGGGTTCTTCAGTCTGGAGAAAAGGAGATTCAGGGAAGACCTTCTCGCTCTCTACAACTATCTGAAAGGTGACTGTAGCGAGGTGGATGTTTGTCTGTTCTCCCAAGTAACAAGTGTTATAACAAGGCAAAATGACCTTAAGTTGCACCAGAGGAGGTTCAGATTGGGCATTAGGAAAAAATTTTTCATTTAAAGGGATGTCAAGCCCTGAACCAAGCTGCCCAGGGAAGTGGTGGAGTCCCTGTCCCTGGAGGGATTTAAAAGATGTGTAGATGTGGTGCTGAGGGACATGGTTTAGTGATGGACTCGGCGGTGCTGGGTTAACAGTTGGACTCGATGATCTTTGAGGTCTTTTCCAACCTAAATGATTTTATGTGACAGTGGACAAGATTTTAACTTTAAAAAGACTACATGATTTCTAGCACTTTAATCTTTCTGTTGATTTTGCTGCTTACTTGCATATTTGCTTCTCTCAGTGATAAAGTCCATCTCTTTTTGATTTGCTAGTGTTAATACAGCATCTGGTCCTTAATGAGCTGGTGCCATTAAGGTGATGTGTTCAGCTGCTCTGTGTGTCTGTCTGTACACAAAGCCACTAAGACAAGATGTTTGCAAGTTTCTTAACACTGCACTTAGATGTGTGCAGACTTCACTTTCTATTCTGGTACAAAAGTCGGAGGGTAAGGGTAAAGAAAGCTAGAAAATTAGAGACAGAGTACAGAGAGATTACGTGCAGGGTTTTCCAAGACACTATGGAATTTTGGTAAACACCCTGTGGTGGGGAAGGATTTCAATTTGAGGTATTCTCAAGAGATATTATGAGTTTTAGAGAAGATATAGCGTACTCACTCCTTACGTTTAAGCACTTTCGAGAAACGTGAAGTAGAATACCCATGTTACAGTTACATTGAAAAAAATCCCTCTTGTGTTCAAATGGCAAGTCTGCGGCAGAACTAGTGCTGTCCCCACAGCACAGGGCTGTCCCACCTTCCTCCAGTAATCTGCAAGTAGCTATCGAGAGCTCTGATGCTGAGCACCATGCTTGCTTTATCTTTGGGATTATGATGCTGCCTTAGATAGATGTGTATTCTGCAAAATATGGGAAAACCCATATTATTTTTGCCCTCTGTTGTAAAGCCCTCAAAGTAAGCTCTTCTCATGGTCTAGTTCTGCTGTAAATGACCATATACTTCACAGTTCATAAATAAAAATAACTCTGCAAGTTTACAGCCTAGAGGATTTCACATTCCCTCAGAGATAGGAATGGCCTTTCGCCCAGCAAAATGCTTCTGAAAACGTGCCCCATCTGCTGCATGACTTTGAATCCAGAGATGCAACAAAACTATAAATATCTCAAAATCGTTCTGAGGCATTTTGAAGATCATTAAACCTCGTGAAACTTCTCCTGTTTACAAAAAAAAACGAACAAAAAACAACAACAAACACCAAAAAAACCACCCCAAACACCACACAAAAAAACCCAAATAAACCACACATGACATTCTAAATTCCACAGTACAAAAAGAATACTTTCTGCTAAGATGTGATCTCTCAGAGGAATGAATGCTTGTGCTAGTGCATCTTTAAAGTGAACGGTATATGAAATTGTCTTAATCACCCATGCTAGGAAAAAAAGTGCTTTTGTAGGTTTTATTTTTAAAGTGCAGCTCCTTTCTTTTCCTTGAAGAGCACTGGAGTGTTTTTGCTAGGAAATCCCAGCAGTTCTCCATTCTGGCAGCACTTCTTGATGTTTAACGAGTAAATGCATTCTTGAAAGACTAGCTGAAGTATGGACAGTTTGGGTATTTTGAAGTTTAAAACTTCTCTAGTTTAGTTCTCCTTGTAGGAAGATTATGGAAAACAGATTAAGACATCATCTGAAATAGTCATTTCTGCGTTGAGTTCAGAGCTGTTCTGTTCATACAGTCAGTCCATCCAGCTTGTTTTAGTTGCTGTGGCGTTTGGTGCTTAGCCACTTCCTAAATTGCCTGTTTCAGTTTTTCACCCCTACCAGCAGTAAAGTATTGGTTCTTGTTTTTCCATTTGGACGGTTTGGCAGAGTCAGAGTCTGGTAGTGAAGCTAAAGACCGGTGAAAGAACCCAGCTGACCTCTGGGAGCCCGGGAAAATGCCCTTGGGTACATGGATGCAGTGCCTTGCAGTGTCTGTGCTGAACTCGTGCAACATCAGCTGTGTCAGATCTGAGCTGTTGGTACCAGTGTTAAGAGGCAATATTCTATCCCCACGAGGTACCTGTGTGACTCTTCCTTACTGTAGTATCACACAGCAACCCCAAAGCTTTTTTTCTCTCCATCATCACTCCACGCAGTAGTTTATTTCATATGTTTTTCTATTCCTTGTCATCCTTCTCATTTATTTTCTATCTTTAATATTTCTCTTCATAAAACAGCTAGTTAAAGGAGGGATGGGCATTGTCCATAGTTTACTCATGAGGAAACAGCGCCCAGAAATGGGTAGTGATTTGTGCAACGTAGTAGAAACTTTCTAGAAGTCTGGAAAGATGAGCCTTTGCAATCCAAGGACTAGTACATTGCCGCTTCTTCTCAAGTTACCAAAAGACCCGATTTACAAGAAATACTTCTACCCAAAAATCAGAATACTGAACTATTTATCTCTTATTTGGTTTCATGTGCTTCTTAATCTTTTCAGGACAGAAGGAGCATTGCATTTTCAAGGTTTTCCTCACACACGTGAAGACAACAGCCACAGTGATTTTTAAATCGCAGTGAAGATCCTCCTGGAATCACTTCATTCTAGATCCTTGGACTTTAAGTGAAATACCATATGTCAGGAACCCTCTGATGGCGGGGTACAAATCAGCAATACTGTGTAGTGTAATCTTTTATCCTTTTTTTTCATTTTTACCTCCACCTCCCCTTGGATCTCTTCCATCGCTTGGACATGTGGTTCACATCCTTTTTATGAGCTGACTGAGCACCCTATTGTACGCTTACCACCCACATTTCCAGAAAAAGAGCCTCTTAAATTTGTGAATCTAACAAGATGTTGTGATGTATTTGGATACACAGGTGTAATTACCACAGCCTGAAGATATTCAAACATTTTTAGAAGATGAGAAAAGGAGGAAAGGTTAAAAAAAGCCTCCTACTCATTGTTTCAGTTCTTGTTTACATCTTAGTATTAAAATGTTAGTATTATAATTTCCAGTGTTTGGAAGGAGGTCAGATATGAAAGAACACTTGTAACAAGGAAGAGGATCAGAAATGAGAGGCACTGCATGGGGAGGTAATAACCATAGCTCCTTAATTCAGGGGTCTTGTGTGTTGTGAAAGAGAAGACTTACTGCTGATTTTTTGTTAGTTTTGAATGATTTATAACATTTTACTTGTGGTGGAGTGTTGCAATCCATGTTGTCATGGAAATTCTATTGAATTTATAGTTCCATTTATCCAAAACGATTTTCCAGACTTCATTTCATGGTGAATCATATGGCTGTTACTCGGAGTACAAAGCAATTGCAAAAAAGTTTCATGTTATGAAAAGCATAAACACTGAAACCATTATTTTCATATTACAGAAATACAAATGAATGCAACATACATCTTTTTAGCATCAAATATGCTTCTGTTGTGTAATGACTCAGTGTATGTACATGAGATGGATTTTCTTGTTTGGGATGGGATCGGGCCTAAGGGGTATTTATTTCTAGCAGTACAAATCAGGGAAGCTTCTGGCTTGACAAGAAACGTCTCTCTCAACATTCAAGACTAAAGATACTGAGGGATATGGCCATGATGCCACCATACATTGAAGCCCAGTCCAATCCTATGGGCATCGTGTTTCCTCCCTCTTCCTGCTGGGCTGTTACTGGACCACTCAGGTTTAAATGCTGTTCAGAGTCACAGGCAGAACGTACAACTACATAGCTGTTTTCAACCTGAAAGTTAGAAATTGCTTAGTCTCAACTTAGATACACTTACTACATTGTTTGTAGACAACAAAGCAATAATTAAAGCTTATTATTGAAAAGGATTAAAAGGAAATTTAACATACTTGTGAGGCGTGTGAATGTCTTAAACTGAGTTTAAGTCTATTATTTCACTTGTTATGATCTTTGCTCTTCCTGTTGTTTCAACTCCTTTCGTTTTTTTCAACCTAGCATTATATTCATTATCAGGTTGCAGTTATGTTAGGGCAAAGACCCTGTCTGACTCTTTGTTTTGCAATTTACCCAGCACGCTTTTAGGCACTGTAGAATACTAAGTTATAACATTCAAAATACATCTCTGTACCTGCCTAACTATAGTTAAAAATTCACTGATGAATAATAGACTAGGCGGGAAAAACATGCCATTATCTGCTCCTGTTCAACTTTATCTTTTAAAAAGAATGCAATATACTCTGTGTTATTACATCAAGCTCTAGCAGGAGAACTGGAAAACATCACGATTTGCTCTCTGCTCCCCCTCCCCCCCCTTCTAGGCAGATTTTGAATATGTTATAAATGATAAGTTTCATGATTTTTTTTTTTAAGATAATATAATGAGAAGTCAAACATCAGACTTTATTGCCCCAGCGTACGTCTCACACTCCAGTAAACACACAGACTGCAGGACAGTTATTCTGAATTTTCAGTGCTGCGGCGAAGATTACGTTATGTCTGTAGAAAAATTTTATTCCAGCCAAATGGATCACATCATCCAGTGCGCTAGAAAACTATGCACGTATTTGAAGCAGAAGTTACATACGAGCTTTCAGTTAAGAAAAATCATGTGTGATTCATAATCTTAGCACAGGATTTGGTTTTGTGTGAGAGGTTTTAAATCCAGTTATAAAAGTGGCTGAGAATAATTTATTCTTACAATATAAGCAGCAAAGGTACTAATTAAGAAATAATATATTCAGTGGTTAACTGCATTGTTCAAAGCAAACATTTCCAAATTTGTATTTTGCCATTCTGCAGAGATTTTCAATCTCCCTGTCTTGCCTGTGTGTTTTGCTTTTCTGAAAATAGTCTCTAAAGCAGTACATAATAAACCACATAGCTGTTGCCTCTGCCTCTTGCTGCCTGATTCATCAAAAAATTGGCTGGCCTATAAAACTTTTTTTTTTTTTTAACTTTAAATTGCATGGTAGTCCTTGGATTGCTGGAAGGAAATGAGCAGAAAGCTAATTCCAATGATCTTTTCCCTTCCACCAGAATTCTTGATACTATTGAATATTCTGTACTCCACATCTGTGACAGCACAATGAGCCTTTGTTCATTTTTTAATCTGAAGAGAAATCTGCTGTAGGAGGTTGCGCAGGGTGATAGCAGCCCAATTTAAAAGTCTCAATTATTTATTTTTAAAATACTTGGCATCTGTCTGTGGAAAATGTACTTGCTTGGTTTCCAGTCTCTCAGAATTGCTTTGAACTCGCTCACATCTTCTGGGATCTATCAAATGTTCATTGTGGCTTTTCTCTTGTAAGTACTGAATGAATTTAGCCATGTTAGTCTGTATTGGATGTAAGCTTTCTGTCTTTGTAGTGGGGTAATAAGAGCAAAAAGATGTTATGCACAGGAATAGTGATTCCTGTCTGGATGTCTGTCTTGCCAAGCAGAGGAGGAGCATCTGAGCAGAGAGCCAGAGCCTTTTATTTGTGGATGGTGGCAGAGAGAAGTCATTCATTTGAAGCATGCTCAGTTTTTGCAAGCCAGTGTCGTTTCATAAAGAGGTTTTCATCATTCAGAAGCAATTGTACTTAATAAAATCAGAAGCGCTCTCTGGTGGGCAGTATTTCTCGGTAATACACATGCACATTTTGGACAGCCTGTCCTTAAAAGATCCGTGTGGTGGCAGCCCGGTTTTGAGCCAATATCTCTTAAGCATCGAGCAGGCCCTGACATTTTGCCAGGGCTGGGGAACACCAGGTTTCTGTAGAGACTGGAAGAGTGCAGATGAAGAAAGGTGTTACTGCAGAGAGTAGATTGATCCCAAGGAGGAAGGGGATTTGCCTGCCCCAGGGTGTGGTGGAGGGATGTTGTAGCTGGTAGGGGCATGGATGTAAAGGCACTCAAGACTGTTGAATTACTCAGGTGTTGGAGGTATATGATGTGTTCCTTTGTGTAAGCATTGTCAGCTGGAAGAAAAAGGCCTGGAGTGCTTGGAAACTGTAATGGTTGGACACTGGATCTTCATGGGCAGAACTGACTAGAAAACATGGCATGGTTTTACAGGGTGACTGGCAATTATCTCCTGGTTTATGGCAGAGTGAGGGTTTTCTCCCTAATCCTCTGTTTTAAGGCACTTGTAACATTCTGATTTTCCCCTTTGGTGCGATTTTTTTCAGGCTTAATCTGTGCTGTACAGAAATCTCTCTCAAGTTTGTGTGAAAACAATTCCATTATTTTAGAGTGTGAAGAGTGTCAAAGCATAAAGTTTTTCCATGAAAAGCAAACTCTTGTGCCCTCCCTGCCTTGGTAAAGCCCTGTAGCTGCACAAGTGGGTAACATTTTAGGATAGAGAGTCTTCCTGGAAAAAAAAAAAAAAAAAAAAAAAGTGCCTTTGTGTCACTAGGGCCGGTTTGTTTCAGCTCAGCCTTATCAAAATACCAAAAATTTCAAGTTGCTTGGATACTACATGTTTTCTATAGTGAATATTTCCAAGTTACATGCAACCATGCTGCTGTGTTCCACATCTGAGATTAAGGAAGCCCATGTAAGCCTTTCCCAGCCTTGTCAGTTGTAATGGGGCTAGATATGAAAGACTTATAAATCTATTAGATTGTGCCATAGAGAACAGGACTCTTATGCCCTCTGGGACCTCTCCCACCAGGAAGGCTGTTTGGAGCACTATCAGCAGGGACGTGTGGAGCAGACCGTTCTGACTGCAGACAGTTAGTGTCACACTATAGAAACTACAAAGGGTATTTCAGGATTTTCCATTACTAAGGGTTTCAGGGCCTGCCTTGAAAAATTTTTTTTTTTTATTTTTTTTTTTTACAAAAATTTTGGAAAATAGAAGCTATTATGAAGTCACATGCAGAAATGAAGAAGAAAATGATGGTTTATGGTACTGAAATCAGGCAATGCTACAATTTTGGCTGGATGTGCAAGCTTGGATGATGTTCCATTCTGCATTTCATAAATAGCATAATATAATAAGATCCAGATTTTCTTTAACTTAAATGCCTTTTTGTTGTATTCTGTGTTACGGCTTTGTATGTACCAGGCAGAGACAGTAGAAGTCATTTATATGCAAAATGCACCATATATTGTATATACTAATTATATAATAAGGAGTAATAATGAAAATTTTCTGGCATGTTTAGGCCACTTAAGTATGCAGTGAAATTAATTTTATGGTTAACTGTCTTATTCCCGATTTGTACGTAAAGAACATTATGCCATCCATAGAAAATATTAAATTAAATATCTACAGATAAATGCATTCAATATTATGTATATTATGTATAAAAGAACAAAAATACGTTAGATACATTTACATTTTATTGTAAGTTGGGGAAAACAGATGAGACCGTATTATGGAAGAGAACAATATGTGATCACCTAATTAGAAAATTGTCATAATACTAATACTCAGTGGTGTCCAGGTGTGGTTTTATGAGCAGACTGAACCATACAGCTTTAAGGATGTGACTTTACCATCTTCTTAACATTGTTTTTGCAGTGTATGCGTGTGTAAATTATATAATAGCAATTCCTGGGAGATTCTACTCCTAAAATGTTCCTTCTAGCTGTATGAACACATAAGGAAGCTACTGTATGACAGATGACGATAATTTTTCATACAAGACAGTTCCCCTTGACTTGATGGATGCAGAGAGAGGAACCACGCTCTCTGGAAAAACACCAGGGAGCAGTGGTAAAATGTTTCAATGTGTATGGTAATCAAGGCAGAGTGTGGTTCTTGATTAGTCTCTGAAATTGCACTGCTGAGACGAGGGATCTGAATTAAGCATTTTTTTTACCAAAGCCCTTTGCACTGCTATCCAAAAGTGTATTGTAAAAATTAATTTCCTTAAAATGCCGTGAGCAAAATTGATCCAAAATGATTTTGGCATATGCTGAACTCACTCAGTGATACTTTTCTTCATAAACTCCTATGAGGACAATATAGTGAAATGTTTTATATAAGGTATACCTGATTTTAGACTTTATTTTAAAGGGGAGTAAAATGTAATTTGTGAGTGGTTTATTGTGCTTTTGTCTGTGGTGGCTAAATTGAAGTTTAAGCAATTCTACCTGAAACAAACTTTTTAATTTCTACGTTAATGTATGGCTGTACATCGGTCTGCATTTGTTCAAAACATGAATAGTCAGAACCTGGAGGCACCAACCAGCTTTGTGAGATATTGCCAGCATTGTTGTGTGTGCTGTGAAGATACTGGGAAAAGGAAAGCCAAAATAGGGGAAGAAAATTGCTTTCAAATTTTATGAAGCTAAAGTGAGTGCCAGACGTTTTTTCATTACTATATTTTTTTTTTTTGTGAGCCATTTGGAGTGTGATCTTATTTTATCCTCTTGCTGAAAAAAGTACCTTTACCTCTGAAGAGACTGATCTTCATCTTGGCCTTTTCTCTGTATGGTGATGTTTTATTAGATGTATAGATACTTTGCCAGTATTGTACATTACAGCACATATATACAGTCAGAAGCCTGGGAATCGATAAATATGAGTAGGAACGTATCTGAGCAAGATAAAAGGGTAACATATCATCTGGCAATATATAAAATTTCAGAATATGGGAAAACCACTTGCATTTGTGAATATGGTAGAATTTGTCTTGCGGCACAATCTTGAAAAACCCAAACAGCCCCAAACAAGTTATTGGTATCAGGAGAGCATTTGCCTTCAGTGGTCAGACCAGCAGTGTATTGGGAGACGTGGACAGTCTCATCTACACCTTACATCTCCCTTTAACTATGTACTATGTGGCTATTTCATATCACCTAGTAATGCTGTGAAAAGCCTGAATAGGTCGGGTAACAGGTGATGAGCAGCAGAGAAGCAGGAGTGAACGTGCAGGTTCAGGCAAGAGGCCAGTGGCAGAGAAGCCTGATGAGTCTATTCATGTTTCACAGCCAGGGATAGATTTACTTTTTTTTTCTAGATTCAATGTGCATGAGTAACCATATGTGTTGGCCAACCATCCTGCAATAGTGCTGTCCCCATGAAAAACGCAGCGCTGATTTGGATTGTGAAATCCATGCAGGAGCATCCCTGAGCAACCTCTGCAAGGCCCAGTTCTGGTGCTTGGCTGTTACCATCAGGCGCATGTTTTTAATTTGTGATGTGCAGAGCACACAAATGTTACCAATACTGAATTTGTTCTATGAAAATGTGCACACCTGCATGGTGTAATGTTGAGAAGGGAACATTACACGTTTTGAATGTAAACCAGACCCTTTGAAGATAAATCATGACTGATACACATGGACTAGCACTAGGACTTTCTTTGAGAATGGAAAGGTTGAACCACTGCTGGAGAAGGAGCAGGGTGTTAGGACAGCTGGCAGAAATGGGAGCTCAGCTAATGTAGTAAATGGAACAAGAACCACGGAGTAAAGTAAGAGCAGTAGTGCTCACAGACCTCTGTGGGTTGCCCTTATTCATGGCGGGGGGGGGAGTGTAGTGAACTGGAATTGTTCAGCAACAGAGCTCGTGAAGGAAGCTATTTCTCGGTCCTCCTGTATTTGTGTAACTCAAACATTTTCTGTTTTGATGCAATCATTGTTCTCACCTGCTTTCACTTTGGGTTCGCCTAGTTATTAATATTTATTAGTTGTTCCAAAATGACATCAAAATATCTGGGTTGGTCTCATAGTTTTTGCAGAGTACTAACGCTTTAGAAATAAAAGTCATAAAATTTAACAGAAGCCAGGGAGAAGTCTGACCCTAACTGATAGTCCTGAATATCAGAGGCTCATAAAAATGCATTGCTACAGAGACAGACTTTTATCTTACAAATTGCTTTAGGAGTAAAGTAATAACTAAATGCTGAAATCCTTTTCAAAAATTTCTCTATGGTTTTTGAGATAAATATGTTTAGCACGTTTAACAGAGCAGGAGATGAGCCCGCAGTGGGCGAAGAAATGAAGAGATTCTGTCAGAAAGCACAGAGTTTACCATCTAAACAGACTGACCATACTGTTTATCTTTGGATTTGGTATTGAAATGCATTGCATTGACTCTGTTCCCTGGTTACTGTCCCAGTAGGGCGGTCATGCTATTAATCAAGATGCTAGTTAAACAATATTGTTCAGCAGAATTCCTTTATCTCAAGTTCCTAACAATGGGTTTACATACGATTCATATGCATTAGCTCGTTGGAAAGCCGTATGAATCAACACTAATGCGATTTTGTTGGTTTTTTTTTAATTTTTACAGATGCAGATTTACTTCTACAATCCTGATGACTTTGACAGTTTTGGAACAGCAGTTCTAGAAAACAGAGTAGTAGGAGCCATGGCCGTATTTTTTCAAGTAAGTTTAAACAGGAACTATATCCTTAAACTAAAGCATTCAGCGAGTACTATTTAATTCATTGAATTGTTTCTAGCTTAATGGATGCATCTGTTTTCTTGTTCCCACCTGTCTAAGAAAAAGATATTTCATCTTGTCTATGTGTGATTTAAAATGTAAATAGGTATATTTAAAAACATAATGAAAAATTTTGCATGAATTGTTTTGATTTTATAGCTACTTTAGAGATGCAAATTGAAGAACACATTCATCATGGAACTTCCTTCACTGTTGAAGCACATTACTGCGGTCCCTGGAATACTAACAAACCAACATGAACTGGTTCTGTTTAGAGAAAACTTTAAAATTCAAACATGGTTTGAGAGAAAATTAATCAATAAGTTTCATCAATCTTATCTGTAGCAGCTTCTTCTAAATTGTCATAGTAACAAGTTCTTGAACAGACCAGGTTTCCAAATGAGTGAATTTATGCATCCCCTTTTTTAAAATGTATCCTCAAGAGCACGACTGCTCGATTAGCTCATTTGTTGGTTCAACACGCTTGAGAACTGCAGCGTGGCGTAGAAGCTGCTGCTTGTGGTGGCTGCCAGGTCAAGCCACGTGGCAGTGGTGCTGAGGCAGTGTGAGCTTTTTGTCATATTGTATCAGAAATGGATTTTTTTCCTTTCTGATTTGAGGGTGAATTGAATGGAGGGAGTTGGAGCAACTCCATACCACCAGGCTGTCACAGGCAGAGAAGTGGCTAATGAAGACTTGGAATTTCTCAAGGTGTTGCTTTTTCAAAAGAGAGGAAAGGAGGGAGAGAAGAGCAAGTGAAAGTGCTGGTCCTCTCTGAGGTTTCACACTAGTTTTTACTCTGGAAGAAAATGATCTTTCTGTTACTTTTGTGAAACCAGATAAAAAAGAATATGCAAGTACCTATATGTAAATACCTCCCTTTTTCTTGTGATGTTAGGGTGACAAGCCTGACTCTCCTGCTCATATTAAGTAAGGTTGTCTTTTTTTCGTGTCACTGATTTTGATCAAATGCTTTGATAGGGAGAAAAGGACAGATCGTTGTATTGCATAAATTGCTGTAACTCTGCTGACATCAGGTTAGTGGAAATAGGCATGTTAAATTCATCAGTGTTGAATTCTGAGACTTCTGTGGTGTTTCTTGTTAGGGTAAAGTTGGTGGAGCTGTGACAATTTACAGTGGCATACTAGGATGATTCCCCAGACTTCTTAATCTTGATGTGCTATGGGAAGCATTGGGCAAATTGAATTTGGCCTCACAAGACAGAAGTTAGCAATGGAACAACTGAAGACACTGTTACCTGTTTTCTACCACAGTGAAGTGCTGCACATGATGTGCCTGTGCCGTGTCAGTAGGAGCGTGTGTTATGCCGTCGTGTGCAATACATGTTGTGGCATCGTTTGTCTGGAATTTAATTCCTAAATTACCCTGATGTGCTTCATGTAAGCTGTGTGAAGCACCACACCACGTTGCACCGTTTCCTAGTCTGTATGTGAGATTTATTCCATAAACCCTGTTTTTAGAGGCTCTTAAAATTGTAGTGGGACTGTATTTTGTATTCCCCACCTGCAAAGCCAGGTGCTGCACTTACTGCAAGTCCCACTTTGCACGATTACAAGGGAGCCATTAAACTCCCTAAAAATAACCTAAAATAGTCTATAATGCTGTTAAAAAAGCCATCTTTGATTGTAAGAGACCTCAGGCTCTTTAAAACCACAATCAAGTGTTGCAGTCCCCTCAGGGAAGCAGAAATCTATACTTTTCATAATTTCTAGCCCTGCAGGCCACAGGACATTAGGCTGTAAAGTCTGGATGATGGTGCAGCTGGGCTCCTCTGCTCCAGGAGCCATGAAATCTGAAGCCATTACTGATAAACAGTCACTGATCTCTTCCAGAGGGGGCAAGGGGCGGGTAAGGTAATTCTTTGGCAAAGTACAACCTGGTTTGTGGCTGCAAGGATATGGTTTGGTTTGGGTTTGTTGGTTTTTTTCTTTTTCCTCTGCCTTTGGTTGAAATGATAAATCAGTGATGTGCCGTTAAACTTGTGAGTGTATCAGGTCTTCCTTCTGGGTAGCTCTGCTCCAAGACAGAAAGCTGTTGAGACAGATTTGTGGAGCCTCAAGTCCCCACTCTGGAGGGACACGTGCTGAATTTTGGTCTGTGTAAGTAGAGCTCTAAGGACTTCAGTGTGGCAACTGCTATTTTGGCCATCATGAGGGTTATCCAGAGCATGTCCCATAGAGCTTGAGTTTTTGTATATAGTGTTATAAATTGATGGTGCTAATCCTTTGCAGATTAATACTGTGTTTGACCGAGGTGCCGTTTTTGTTCCCTCAGCTGTGTATCATGTGCTCAAGCTGGTGAACTACAATTTGGAAGAACCTTTGCAGTCAGTTTTGTGCGGAAATACTTGGTGTTCTTTAGCCTCGCTCCCAAGGGCACCATGTGGCTAAGCTTTCCATGGCTAGTATTTCATGCAACTAATTTAAAAGCTGTCTTTTAAAACTGATTCTTAGTAGCTTTTGATTGAAATGTCCCTAAGATGTCCATGGCCACATTTTGCTTGGCAGTTTTGATTATTCAAGTATTAATTTTATAGTTTGCTATTTTCCAGAGCCATTGTCCTATCTCTAACTCGTTTATCTAGAACACAGCTTTAAAAAATTGTAGCAACAGAGGCCATACCGATTTTTACAAATATATTAGAGAAATGAATTGTGCATGCTCTTCTGTGTAAATATTTTAACGCAGAAATTATTGGATAGATTTGCCATTAAGTCAAGTTTGGATTTTTGCTAATGCGTTGGTACTGTGTTGGAATGAGTGTACTGCACTGACTCAGTTTATAGTCTGGCAGGTGTTTTTTGTTTGACTGATGTTCGCAAATGTTCTTTTGAATCAGGTTCTCCAGTGAGTGAACATTATACTGAACTATATAATTATTGGTGAAATACTAAATAATTAAGAACCCTCTTTCCTCCTTTTTAAATAATTTAACTTGGACTATATAAGAATTTTCCTTATTGAATTCACTGTTTCAGGGGTAATTTCCAGGTAAAGTACATTGGTTCTGAACTTGGATAATTGAAGCACTTGGAACTTTATTGTAATTGCTAATTAAATCTATGCTTTTCTTATTGCTTTCATTGTAAATTCTGATGATAAATTTTGTTTCTGTTTTCATGGTGCAGGTCAGTTGATCTGATAAATGAAAAAAGAATCACTAGTTAAAATCAGGAAACAATTCTTGCATATACAAATTGCTATAATTGCTCATCTCTGTATTTCATTGTGGATAGATGCTCAGAGGGTCTACCATAAAATAGCACTGTGGGAACTCTGTAGCAGCTACTCTCAATTTGCAATTGAGATGAGCTGGCCTGAAATCTCTAACTGAGCTCTGAAAGCTGTTTTTTGCATTCGAGAACAGGTTGTACAGTGAACAGGTATGTTGAGGAAAAGGGCCGCATAATACTTAGTCCCTTTTCTGACCGTAGCATCACTTCAAGCGTTGTGCTGGGGACTGTTCTACATACGGGGAAGTGCAGCAAATAATAACTGGATGGATGGTTAGGGTCTGCAGACTTTTGTTGTGTAGTTGGGACAGAATGAAGTGCCTCACCATGCAAGAACCAAACAGCAAACAAACAAAACCTTGCATCATGCTGTGGTGTTTCCTTCAAGGTCCCCTCTCGTCCTCACTGAGGCCCAGTGAGAGGAGCAAAGTGACTTCGGAACCATTGACCTTTTTAGTGCAAATTATTTTGAAAGTTGTTTAGCTGGGACAAGCCAAAAAGGGGATACTGAACTCCAGCCTGCTGGTGTGGGGTGTAATGGTTATTAGAGGCTACTGAGGGGAGGGGAAGTCAGTAAGAAAATGACTTTTTTTCTTAAAGTGGAAATGTCTGTGGAAAAAGTCAGTATGTTTCAAGAAGGAGAAGAGATCAAAGTGCTAAACAGCAGTGTGGGTCAAAAAGCTCTTGTTTTTTTGTTGTTTAGCAAAAATCCAAATCTTTTGGAGACAAATGAGATAATGCCAATGATTTCTCCTTGCCTCCTGACAAGGTTTTCAGGAGAAAGCAATATGACCATTCCTGTCAGTACTGGAGTTACTTGGTGATTATCATAGTGAAATTAGTGCTAATAGAAGATGTTTAACTTCACATATCCACTGCCTCCTGCCAACAATATGCTTTTGGTCTGCAGTAGAGGTCTCTGGGTTTGCAGAAATGGCAACACTGCAGTGACAGGACCTGTCTGCAGGAATGCACTGTGTGAACCCTTAAAAATTGCAGGTGGCTGCACATTGAGACTCACCCATCTGCTGAAACACATAGCAGGTCCCAGTGTAGCAGGGCACTTCAGTTTCAATTTAAACGATCCTAACTTGAGTAGTTTGTGCACATGCTTAATTTCAGCCTGCATAAGGTTCAACTTGTGCTTAATGATATTCTGGCTCCAGGTCTTGGTTGATTGTCGGGCAGAGCCAGTTTTGAAGCAAGCCAGGAGTGGAAGGGAAGGCCCAGATCCCTCCCTGGTTCCCAAGTCATCCATTCATATATATACACTTGTAATACGTATTTACAAGTCACATTTAAAATGAGTAGTTACTTGGATTAAATGCATTCAGACATATTGCACGGCTCTGTTTTAACCATCTAGCAATATAATTCATTGCACACTTCACTACTTGCTTTATTAAAGCCAAACTTAAATGTGTTCAAAACAAACATATTGCTTTTGCATTTGAAATATTCATCTTTTGGGCATGTGGTAGATTCATTATGGCAGAGAATACTTCATTCCTTGATTACTGCTGTGAAAAGACACAATACTGATTCCCTGAACACTCATCAAATATTCGATAGCTCAGAAATTCAGGAGGAGGTGATGGAATTCTTGTTCCTACAGGGAGGGCATATAAATCTATTTTATTATTTGCAAAGAAAACCTTCAGTGATTAGTTACTATATTTCAGGTACTCAGACAAATCATCTCTAAAGAAGTTAAAGTAAAAATGAATTTTAAAATAACTTTTAGCAATGCTTTCATCATTAAAATTATCTTCATAATGATGAGTGATGTTGATACCTCGATCACTCAAGAGCTTTAGCAGTGCAGGGCTAGATTTTTAAAGGTAATTAGGTACTTGGCAGCAAATGTGCAACTAACGGTGTTCTCAGAAGTGTGTGAGATAAAAATTAAGGGGTTTACAGCTCTTTTTCTGGAATGCCATTCTTAATTTTCTTTTCCAATACTAACATTTTCTGAGGTTGTTGAAAAAAATGCTTTGTGGCACTTTTAGGTGTGTGTTATTTGTGTGTAAATGTTATATTTATTATGTTTATTATCACAGAATCACAGAATCACAGAATGTTAGGGATTGGAAGGGACCTCAAAGGATCATCAAGTCCAATCCCCCTGCCAGAGCAGGAACCTAAATGACATCACACAGGAAGGTGTCCAGGCGGGTCTTGAATGTCTCCAGAGAAGGAGAATCCACAACCCCCCTGGGCAGCCTGTTCCAGTGCTCTGTCACCCTTACTGTAAAG
>VWZK01015963.1:136620-296536 GCA_013396935.1 Baryphthengus martii
GACCCCTCTAGCAAGATTTAATTCTAAGGAGGCCTTAGCTTTCCTAGTTGCCTCCCTACATCCTCTGACAACAGCCTTATATTCTTCCCAAGAGGCCAAGCCCTCCTTCCACGATCTGTAAATTCTCCTTTTCCATTTGATTTTACCCAGCAGTTCCCTGCTTAACCAAGCAGGTCTCCTGGCTCCCTTCCTTGACTTCCTACGTGTCGGGATGCTCTGGTCTTGAGCCTGGAAGAAGTAGTCCCTGAAAGTTAACCAGCTGTCTTGGGCCCCTTTACCTTCAAATACCCTTTCCCATGAGATTTCCCCTAGCAATTGCCTGAAAAGGCCAAAGTTGGCCCTCCTGAAGTCCAGGGTTGCAATTCTGCTCGGAATCCTATTCCTGCCACATGAAATCCTGAATTTCACCATGTTATGGTCACTGCAGCCCAGGCAGTCCCCAACCTTTACCGCTTCAACCAGACCCTCCTTGTTAGTGAGGATGAGATCCAGCATCGCTCCTCTCCTAGTTGGTTCATCCACCATTTGCATCAGGAAGTTGTCATCGATGCACTGGAGGAACCTCCTGGATTGTGGATGGCTGAGTATATAATATATATATTATATTTTCTACTAACTCATGCAGAGATTTGTTTTTCAGTAAAGCAAATAGTAATTGTGGCCTTACATATTGTAAGATTTTTTGGTAGTAGTTCTTGGTGTGCTTTGTGGAGGTGATCAATAATGCACTTTTCACAGGGACCGAAATGAGCTAAACACAGAACAAATCAGCGGAACACCATCAAAGCCATTGAATATTTGACACAAATTCACTTTTTTTTAGTGTATATTTCTCAAATAACAAAATTCAGCTTTTAACTTCCCTAGAAGCCTTTTTTTTCCCCCCTTCTTGCCGTTCATTAACTGTTTCCTATGTAAATAAATTTAGTAAGTGCTTTAAATGCAGTAGCTGTTGAGAAAACTATATCTGGTAGGAGGCGGGGTTCCCATGTCCCCTTCTCAATTCCCTAATTCCACCTCTCCGTTACTAAAGTGTTTTTTGAAATTCTGAGCAAAACTATGGTGATTTTGAAAATAAGAATGGAGAGAGAGGTGTGCACTTTTCCTGAAACATTATATCCACCTACATGAAGCATAATCAGTGCTTCAGTGTTTAGGCAAGATCTTAAAGGGGATTTGCAATAGTACAAATGATGTGTAACATCATTAACATGCAGGACGTTATCCGGAGTCGTCGAGAGGCTTTTCATTTATTTTAATAGACTTCAGATACATGTAAAGACCTTAAAATTAAATTACAGTATTAATTCTTTTAATGGCTACATTAGAACCCATGGTGGTTTATTAATAGTGGCTTATGAATGATAAAACTGTTATTATTGATTATCAGTATTATTTAGTAATTAGTACAGGTATTTTTCATCATCTTCATAACATGAAAATGTGTGCAGGCTAAAGGTAATTATTCAGGACCTTGGAAAATATAATTCATATTTGTGAAAGTGTACATGTGTCTACTAATATATGTGTATTTACTAGCAACTAACTCTATGCAGTAGAATATAAGCAAACCAATTTGAAACATGTTCTTATTGAAGTCCAGTTTCCTAGCATTCTGAAGTTGTCACTGCTGTTCAAAACTATTAGTTGTTACTAACAAAAGCATTACCAGGGCCTTTTAATTAGATGGAAAATAACATAGAGGTACAAAGTAGCTACTCCAACACACGTAAAGGATGAGCAAATCAGAGTAGGCAGATGTGGTAAATACAGTTCTGAGAGTACCCTTTTCTGAGAAACAACTTCTACAATAAACATAGTGACGTATAATTATGTGAAGCATCTCTGGAACAGAAAAGGATTATCCTGATTTTCCGGTAAATAAATGGAGGTGAAATTATCAAAACCCAAAAGTGATCTTGAATCATGGAAAATTTAAATATAAAATTGTGAGAGCTTCTTAAACTCTACTAGATTTGGGTTGAGTTCAATATGTAAATGGCAATGAGCAGCCTCCAAAGGTGGTCTCTTTAGCCAAAAGATACAAGTTTGGGTGCCTAACAATAGATACTCATAATGATCAAAAATTTGCACTGAAGCCCTTTTGACTGGGCATTGAGTATAGGTAGAAGGCAAAAATTCATAGAAAGTGTCTGTTTCTGAAAATTATATTCTACCTTTTTGTTAAAGAAAACAATTTATTTTATTTATTTTTTTTAACTAAGCCCAAAATTCAAATTTTTATTTCAACTTCTGCTGAAAGTTTCTTTGGGAAATATGAATATTTTTGAATATTTTATGTAAAAGAAGAAAGAAGGGGAGAACAGATGGGGAATAGCTCTCTGAGTAAAAGTGTATATATCTAGTTTCAGTTTTGGTGATTATTGAGTTTCAAGTGTTTAAAAATGAGGCTTTAACTTTATTCTGATCTATACCTTTGTCCACATTTTTCATGTTTCAGATGATGTTTATTAGCAAAATTGCCGTTTACAGCAAGGGTTTTTTTAAAAAGAAAGATTTCTATTATAAAGTCCTTCATCCTTTATTTTAGTACATAACTGAGTGGGCTAAATCTCATGAGTAATAAGCAAACAATTTCTGATGAAGTCTTGAGTTTAATACAGAATCTCCCAAAGGTTTTTAGCTGTTGAGTGAGATGCTGTTGTGAGATAGGCAGGGCTGCATCCTTTTTTTTGAAGATCGTTGCTTGAAGCAGGGTGGAGAGGCAAGTAAGGAAGAGGCAGACTGCTGGGGCAAGCCCTGGGACTTCACTGAGCAAAAGCCATGAGTGCTTTGAGGAGCACAAGGGTCAGGGCTGTGAGCCCCGTGCTGCTAGGCTCAAGGAACAAGGACTTTGTTAGTGAGCCGAATTGCATTGAAGAAATGCTGGCCCTTTTACGTGTGGCTTGTTTGTTGGTTTTTTTTTTTTCAAGTGAGTTGGGTTTTTCTACCCAGCATTGATGGATCATCAGTACTCCAAATTTCCTGTCCATTGAGAACATCACCGATAAGCACCTTTAGTGCTGGGGTTGCTGTGCAGAGTCTGGACTCCTGGTAATCCCTCATTTTAAATCCCATACAAATATGAGCAGAGTTTTTCTTGATTTGCAGGGTACCGTGGGTTTGGGCTTACTCATTCACACAGCTGTACATTCGTCATGGCTTATCCATGAGAAGGAGCCCATGTGGCTAAATCTTGGAGTGCTAAGAGCAGAGGTGTTCACACAGCAGCCTGAACATCCTGAGCAAGTGTGCTTGAAGGAATGAGGTACAAATGTGTGAGCGAAAGGGGGGCTGGATATGGAGGCAGACAGACTGACAGGGCAATTGAAACAGATCGTTCTTGGAAGCAAACACATCGTTCTGCTTCTGCTTGCCTGTGTTCTGCCAAGAGGCATTTGCAGTCTCGATCATGATGGCTGCAACCTGCTGTGTTGAAACTTTTCTATCCACAGGCTGACTGTGCAGTGTAGAAAGATAATCTACCTTATGCAGACTTATCCTCTTCGGTGCCATAGCAATCATCTTTTTCCTTCTTCTCTTCAGTGCTATGGACTCATTCATGGTATTTTCCAAGCCAGATTTTGTCAGATAACCTCTAAAATATAATACTTTCAATTAAAGCCTTTGTGTTAGGTTGAGTTTTAAAGAATATGGGCTGTACAGAAAGCAGTGTCGTGCAGTCCTTTCTACAGTGCAGAGCGAAATACCAGAATGCAGAGAGTCTGACTTTTGGTTTTAATTTCAGATATATCTACACAAATGCAACTTCCAAAGTGTCTGAAAAAATATAACTGGAGGTAAAAATTAGATGATTAGGGGTTTTTTCCAAATACACTGTAAATTATTTAACTGCAAAGTCTGAGATCATAACTCATAACCTGTGCTGTCGCTCCTCTGGTTTGGATGCAACAGCAAAGAGGGTGCCTAACAGTGTTATTGAGTGACTTTTTCTTTTTGTGATTATTCACAATGCCTTGCTCCAACTTATTTCATGGAAACATCACAGTTACTAATGCTAGGAAGGAGCTGTAAACTTTTTAGCTGTTGGGAGGACTTGGACTATAAAATTGTGCAATGCTACAAATTTGAGATAATGCTCTCTGTATATTTTATAGGGTCTCAATGTCTCAAGTTATCTGTCATAGCCATTAATGAGAGCTGGTTGTGTGCATTGCGTGGGGAATAGATGCCTGTGCTCTTCAAGTTTAGTGTTCATTTGAATGTCAGGATCACTATCTTTCCGTTTACAGCATTGTACACGTTTTTGATTTGCAGATTTTTTGCGTTCCCAACGCTTCTTAATTGATTAATGCATTGTGTTTAATCCCAGGTGTGATGCCATTATTAACTTGCTTCATTGAATTATATACTAGTTTGTTAGCCTTAATTCTCATAATTGCCCTCTTATTTTTTAGCATTTTTATTGTAATAACTTACCCCAAGAACTTGCTGAGCATGCATTTGTGCATTTTTTTGCCTTCCTTTCCTTCCTCTCACCCTCGATTATCAAAACTGGAGTCAGTTTAGGAATATTTATAGTGTCTAATGTCAGCATCTTAAACACAGTACTTCACTTCTCTGTGATTTAAAAAATATCCTTTCAAAAAACCTCAAAACAATCATTTTTGTA
Organism: Baryphthengus martii; assembly: GCA_013396935.1. NCBI lineage: Eukaryota > Metazoa > Chordata > Aves > Coraciiformes > Momotidae > Baryphthengus > Baryphthengus martii. The sequence continues at coordinate 141,254 of VWZK01015963.1, forward strand.
GCCATGTTGTAAGAATCTTTAAATTGATAGAAAAACATCTCGTGGAGTTTTTGTTACCAGACTCATGAAAATGACACTTAGATGTCTAATATGTAAAAATTACTGTCATCAGTCTATAATCTCACCCCCTCTGTGGTTCAGAAAGATTGATACTCAGGAAGTCTGTTGATTATAACCATTAGACTAAAAAACAAATTAGTTGCCTAACTACAGTAATGCATTTTGCTCTGGTGTGCTTTCTTGATGCATCGCTTTGTCATTTTACCAGACCTAGAGCTGGGTCAAAGTGGAGGGACCCTCAGTGTTCATGCAGGCTCCTGTCAGTTGCCTGATGTCTGCTTTAGGAAAGGGACAACTGTCCCTTGTAGAGCCTCTCTTTTTGTGTTTGAGCACCAAGAAGCCATTGAATATGGCTTGTTTTCTTTGCTGCAAGTACCTTTCTCCTCTCTGTGATAGCAATGATTGCTTCATCCTCATCCTTCTTACATGTTCCAAATCTGGTACATTTTGACTTGACCTTTTTTGTTTAAGAAAAAGAGAGGGAAAGAGAAGCTGGAAATAAAGCATCTATTTTTTGCTATCCAAGACTTTTGAGAGGTTTGCTAGAATTGGTCTTACTTACAGAATCAATGGAGACATAAAGCTGTACATTCATGTCGTTTCCTCTCTCCCAAACAGAGCTACTGCCTCTGATAAGTCCATGTTTTCTCCCTGTTGTCAAACATCCAACCTGGTTTCCAGGAAGATCATCTTTAATGCCTGTCTGCCTATATCTTTTGTTAGATTTAATTACATTTCTTTTTCTGCAAAAACCATCTTCTGTAGCCATCCAAGACTTGCACCTTGTTTGCTTCTCAGAGGACTAATCAAGTATATTAGATGTGGTTTACATTTATGGGATGTAGATGGAGAAATCTAACAGTCTGGGAAATGAGTGTTTCAGGAAACTCCAGCTCTCCGGTCCACATGTTGCCCAGTTCTGCAGGATTTTTCACAGGATTTACTCCTTAGAAAAATCACACGTGTTTTCGTTCTCTCTATCTTTCATGAAACTGTAGAGTCTTCATATGTCTCTGGTTACCGGTTAGTGTTATGGTATATTCTAAGTGAAGGTGAGCACAGGATCTATTCATAAATGATTGCCTAGTTTCACTTTGTACCATAAAAGAGAGATTGGTTGTAAAGTCTGAATATATAAAATACATGGGTAAAATTGGGGCTTCCTTTGCCTTTAGATCTTCTGGCTCAGATGAAAAAGTTATTCTTATTAAATTTAAGCTGTTCTGCCTGAAGAATTATTACTGTAGTTCTCAGATATAACAGTGCCAAGTTTCTCCTGGTATTGGCAATAATAAACAATGCAAGCTTCAGACAGAATTTCCTGGGTAGCATACCAAATGTTCTAGAAAACCTTCTCGGACAGCAGCTAATACATTTTTAATACAAATAAAACATAATTCTTCAGTCTCGTTTCAGTTTGATCCCTAAGGTAGAAAAACTATACTGACTATGCATAATTTATGTATTTGTTTGAAGTGTTTACCCAGATACTCCATTCACAAAGTCTCTTTTTCTTAATAGGTTGCTGTGAGATGTAAGAATCACTTAGGGCTCTCATTGTACAAATAAATGGAACGTGTCATTTTTGTACAATCGGTGAGATGGTTACGTAGTCATCCTAATTCTGCCTTTGCATGCGCTGCCCACTCCATCCATCCTTAGCCAAGTTATAGAGTAGGTCTGACTGAAATGTCCGTATGTTTTTCCCAGACTGTATGTGATGTGAAAGTATGGAAGCATGCAAAGGATGGAAGAGGAGTGGATGGGAGCAGAGGGTGCTGGCCACCCCTTTTGGAGGCAGCACGGATTGGTGTCAGATGGGCGTGTCTGCGCAAGCACCACCCCAGTTATTGCCAATGGGACGTGTATTTTCCTGTTTATTTCCTAAACGTCACATATGCAGAGCAAGCATGCAGGGAAATATCCCTTGGTAATTTAATTACAATCTATCCAAAATTACTGTAAATCTAGTCTTATAGGTTACTGCTGGAGGGGCGAGTTGTTGCTGGTTTTTGTCATCTTTCGTTTCTGTGCTGCAGGACAGCTGTTGGAGAGGTGATTACCAAGGGTTTTCTGAACTGGTAGTTTTCTTTCCATGGGTCAAAGAAAGGCAATGAAAGTAAATCAGAGTCTGGTCTGGTCCCTGTCTTCATGTCTTTGTACAGAGGTAGACATTTATATGTATGGCTGATGGCTTAACTGATAATTCTGATGGCGTATCACACCCCACCCCCCAAATAATTCTGCAGCCGAGATGGCGGCTTGCCCAGAGCAATCCTTGTATCTGATGTTTTACTTCTTGTGAATCTAAATCAGAAACCTTCAAGTTCATAGGGTGGAGAGGACAGTGTGTAAGCCTGGGAACCCTTTTACGATGTAATTTTAGTAGCTTCAGATATATCATCTACATCTGATATTCACTGAAAAGCACACTAATCTGACTGAGGTGATGAGTCTGAAATGAGCTAAATGATCCTGATTTGGGCAATATTAAACTTTCTTTTGTTTTAAGTTCAGGTGTGCTTGTATCAGAGGTCCCAGAACAAAAACAGCAAAGAAGCGATGATGTGTCTTTATGGACGGTAAAGTCTACTGGAGATGAAAGTCAAGAATGCCCATCACTGTAATATTCTATGCTGAAAATTGAAATACGTGTTAAATAAAGATTTCTTAAATCTGTTCACAGCACCTCTGAAAAGTGAGCTTTCGGAGGCTTGCAAGATGGAGCAAGATTTTTCCTATGAGCTTACGGTGTATTTTTTAAACAGCTCTGGAAGCACTGAGAAGCCAAAGAAAGGCTGCCTGGCTGATACCATCAGAAAAGTATTTAGCTGCCGATTGTAACCGTACTATTTCTGCGCATCAAAAATGCATGGTAATACAGTCATTATCAAGAGTAAAGAGACTTTCTGAAAGAAGGTATTGGTTTTGCAACATCTATACTGTATCAAATGAAGCCTAACTGGAGATTTGGCAAACTATTCTGAGTAAAGTAAAATGATGTACCACATTAGAAAGTAGTTTGGTTATTAGAAAGCTCAGTCTTGCTTCTGACAAAATGGATTTTTTCAGCGTAAAATTCATCTTTACTTGCTGCAAGAATATTGCTAAAAGAGATTAACTTTGGATCTCAGCGTATTTTATGGTGTGTCTCATGTTATTTTAAGGCTGTAAATATATTAGCTGATCTGTAAGCTTCACTTAAGTTACTGCTTTTTGGGTTTTTTAAGAAATAGGATCATGTTATGCAGGAATCGGGATGATTGAATTAAATCACCCCATTTTATATTTATTTTCCCTCAGGATCATGCTACCAGATCAATATTTAAACACAGCTATATGGGTAAGCGTTAAAAAAAAAAGCTCCACAACCCTAACAGTTCCGCGAGTAATTTTTTTGTATATTTTATTTGTGGTTTGCATGGCATTATGCACATGCCTGTGTATTAGAAGCAGTCAACATAAAATTATTTTCATGCTTCTTCCTCCCCCCACTGCCTACCTTGCCACCTGGCAAACCTTCTTTATCATATCTAGATCCTATAAAAACATCTAACATAATTTGAAATGCTCTTGTGTGAAACATGATTAGACTACATCAATCACTTTTCAAACATTTTTTTCCTGTATTTTGTATTTTAAACTGCTAAACCCACACGCTTTTATATCCTGCTGCATTTCATGGAAGACGTGAGCAGACAGATAGTTCCCCATCTTGAGGGAACCAGTCTCGTTAAGTACTCTCCCAAAGTGCATACCAGTCAAATTAAGCTTTAGGTTAACATTTTGGAATGCTCTCCTCTTGCCAACTCAGCTAAGCAAACTGTTGCCTTCTGCTGTTCCAGGGATCTACAGAGATTTATTATATTTCAGCTAATAAGCTTACCTTCTCTAATAGCATGTGGCCCACCCTGCCTTATGGCTTGACTTGTCTCTCTTCACAACTTGGGCAGAGAATTAAAAGGCCAGTGGTAAAGCAGGCTTTTAAACCTGTGTAGGTAGAGCTGTTCAGGTCCCTATGTTGTGGATGGAAATGCCCATCATTTTTGAGTCTGAACTCGCTCGTTATCTAGACCCACTCTGCACTACCCCTCAGGTCAATACTGATACCTCTCTGTGGACAGATGGTGGTGGGAGAGGGGGGTGATGCCTGGGCAGGTGGCACCACCTCGATGTGCTGCAGGGCCATATGGTTGTAGAGAAACTTGGTCTGTGCGTGCAGTACAGCTGGCTGCTACCACACCTGTCTAATAGAGTTGCTGAAAGGCTATATAAATTCTTGCTGAGCTATGGAGATTATCTGTCAACTGTTCTTGTGTCAGAAGCAATTTTTCTTAATGCCGCATTTATGTCGTGAGTGCCCAGTCTATGCCTACCTTTTAGGAAGTACCCTCTTTCTTCCTTCATTACTGCTTGCATTGCATCTGAGGCATATAACCAGAGTCTTATCCCTAAAAACAGAATATTTTTTTAATGCTTTCCTTATCATGCCATGTAATAAAATGTTTGCTGCCACCGTTAAATCTGAGCGTATACAGAGCTGCAAATGCAGGTGCATACTACCGGTGTGCTGGGGTTAAAGGCCAGCCTTCAGAGAACATGGGGTGCTGTGGCATCAAGCTTTTGAACGCTGATACTTGCTCCCATTTGCTCTGGAACACCTCTCATCCTTACAGCAGCTATCAGTGTGCTGCTCCTTGTATGTATGTTGCAGCTGGGCTGGAATGCAAACTGTGTTGTGTCGGGTCTCAGGCATTCTGGGGAGAATTGCCTGTGCAACCTGGCAGGGAATGTGTCCTTTGCCAACCCTCTGAGGATTGCCCATAGAGAGCATTGACTTTTTAGCTCACTCCATACCAACTCAAGCTTTTGGCGAGGAAAAGCCTAATGCAGGTTGTGATGTCAGTCACAGGTCGTCTTATGAGGGTGGTGACATTAAAGGACCATGCAGCCTGTCAGGTTTTGAAAAGAGAGATAAAAACTTCTGTAGAGCTGGATATCAAAACTGTGGTCATGACAAAGCATGTGCCAGGAGGCTGGATGATCCAACTGATTGGCCACAGCACTGGTGATAGGATCATAACCAGCATACATCATCTGTGGACACCCAGGAGTTAAAGCGCTGGAGTGTGAAAAGAAGTAAAAAAGAAGGAAGTAAACATCTAGCTGAAGTAGACACGATCTCTGGCAGTCAGATTCAGAGAGTATATGTGAGGAGAGGAGACAGAAGACTCTTCCTGAGAGCATTCCTGTGTAAACCCACCTTCAGGAAGCATCTTCACTGCTCTGGGTCAGACTAGACTTGTTCAAAAAGCACCTTTTGTTCTAACCATGTTTTAAGGTTTTTTTTTCAGTTGCGTTTTATTTCTTCTGTCATGCCTTTCTCTCAGATTTTGAGATTCTGACAATTTTGAAGCTATATCCTGTGTAGTAGGAGGGCTTCCTGACCAGAGACAGAGCTTGAAAACCCCCTCCATAGATGGGTCATGCTCCACAGGAGCATCGGAAAGCTGTAAGAAGCCTGGGGAGTGGAGGCATGAAGGCTAGAGCATCCTGAGGAGTTCTGTGGCTTTAAGACTATCACCTACTCGCAGTGATTGAATAGCATTCACTTTGCCACTGCTGAAATGTAGAACATCCTGAAACAAGCATACATGTCATGTTAGTTTTTCTGTTTCTTTGTATTTCAAGAGGAAGAAACTGCTGCCACAAACTGAATGTTTCCCAGGCTTTTAATGCACTTGTGTTCTAAGTGCTTTTTTTCTGCACAATAATTTCTCCCTTTCCTCTAAACACAAGCCATGATACTTGTTGAAATGTTTTCGTAAGGAACTGAGTTGTTGGGTCATTCTAACCAAATGAAAAATAAACAGCTTGACATATGATCCTCACTGTTGTGTGTAGTGTTACACCAGGTGAAATAGGAGGATTTGGAGCTGTACTTTTGTTGCTGCAGGAACTTGAGTAGCTTAGAAGCAGCTGAGAAGAAAATTGCAGGCCATATCCTGCCACTCTTAATTCAGTGGCAGGAGATTGAGAGGAGGACTTCTTCATCTCACCTGCTTATCGGAGCTGTATTGCTGTGACTGCCTTGCCGCTGACACCCTGGCTCAAGATCGTGGCTCTTGGTGCACCAGCACTTTGTGCTCCCTAGCTATGGAGTCCTTGGCAGTCCTGCAGCTCGTGTGCTTGGCACCCTGTCTGATAGCATCCAAGTTTCTCCTGGATGAGCCCACTCAGTAGCCAAGGCTGCTACTTTTTCCTGTCTCCATGGAGGATGTCCCGGTGGGAATGGAACAAGGACTTCCTTGGTGATGCAGGAGGCAGGGGGTGGAAAGGAGGAGGCGGTAGAGTCGTGCAAGGGTGCGCAGGGGGATGCATGGAATAGTTTGGGAAGTGAGGGTACTGTAGTGTTGGAGGAGACAGAAACAGTTCACTGGGTGGGAAGAGAGAGCGAGGAGGATGTGGCAGGTGGGCGATGGAAGAGGGAGGCAGCTCAGAAATGAAAGCAGAGGCAGAAGTGAGGAAACTGAGGATTAGCTGGTGCATTCTGCCTTAGGTACTGCAAGCACCGAACTGTGCAAGTTCACAGCATTTTACAAAGCTGCACCCTCTGCAAGAACTTAAAGGACACTGAAAATTTACAAAGTAAAAATGGAAGAACTTGCTTGAAAGAGTTACAAATACAAAACTGTATCATAGTTGACAGACTTGTGTTCTTGTGCAAGAAAGCCGTTAATGAACACCACTGGTCTAACATCGGGTTCTTGTGCCAATGGCTGGAAGCCTGAGAGCCCTCCCAGCCCATGGCCGCTGCATTAGACATGGTGAATTTTCTGGAGCAAAAATTCCTGCAGCAATTTCAGTAGATCAGTTCACACTAACCTCCTTAAAAATGAGGTAAAAGGAGTGGCAAGCAAACTACATTGGAGTTTGATGTTTCAAGGCAGCACATAAAAATCTGCCCTACAACAATTTATTTTTACTGGATTTATAATGTAATTGTGAATTGAGGTGTGGTTGTCATTGGGGAAGTGGCTGTGTAAGTAACTTAATTGACATTTCTGCATCCTTTGTGTTTGTGACTCATAGATGCCGGATTGAGTCATCTTGTATCGGCGGGCTGGAGGGAGCCGCTGCTGTTGTGGGGAAGTGAGCTGAGGGCAATGCTGGGAGAAGAAAAAAAACTGAGGACTTTTAATGTAGAATGAATGAAAGATGCTGGGAATCTGACACAACTCCTTTTCTTCATTTTAAAGGGGTGATTGTTGTGACCTCTCTCACCAAAATCCTTTGTGTTGATTAGAAGAGAGGGAAAAGGCTGGAAATCTTTGCAATGTCCTAGGCAAGCTCAGCTGGAGTAATTAAATTACAAAACCCTGCAAAATGCTGGGGTTCCAGATGCCCATCTGAGCTGTTCCCTTCCACCCTTTGCATGTTGCCAAGCACATTTTTCTTGTTTAGCCACCAGATTTCATTGTTTTATTTAAAAAAAAAAAAAAAAAGCTGAAGATATTTTTTTTCTCAGTTGCATACTTTTGTACAAAATTCAAGCCAGAAGCAGAAGAAAATGAAAGCTAAGTTCCATTCTTGGTTTCACAGTTTTGAGTTTAGCCTCTCTAAATGTGTGAAGCTGTGTATCAAAGAGTGGGTGCTGTAGGATGATCTGGCTGTAGTGCTCGTTGTATTTTTTTTCATGACACCATTTTCCTCCTTACTTAGGTCAAAATGGTTATTTTTACCTAAAAACTCCCGTAACTTGAGCATATTGTCAAAACTCTAAAAGAGACTCCTTTTTTTTCTTTTTTTTTTTTTTTAAAAAAAACACATCAGATAGTGAGAACCGTTTATAACTGATGGCAGTTTTTATAAAATAGCCTCCATCCTGATAAAATGTTACCCCCTGGTGTGTCATTTTTCCAGCTGAACTGCTGGTAGGATTGAGAGATCCTGCACACTGCTGCTTAAATAAGTAGACTACATGCTCTATGAAGAAATCATATTATTTTCTCAAAGGAGAACAAGTAGGCTCAGTGCACCAAAATTGCTTTAAATAAACTTGCAGCTACTCTAGACTCTTTTTGCGCAGCTGCAGATGGTGCAGTCTATCAATCAAGCTTTCCCAGCTTTGAGAATCTGCCACTGAAGCTGTCTCTCCTCTGTGTTGCAATTACATTTTTGTCATTTACCGAGCTTTGTGTCTTCGATATTCTATTGCTGCTAATCAGATTGTGCTTTTGGGCTGCTTGGGCTCCAGATATCTTTTGGTTTTCCTCAGATATATGCATATTAGGATCTTTCAATAATTCATTAATTGAATGTGCTATTCACTTCCAGTAAATTAGCTGCATCGTGCTTTCAAAGTGCAAGAATACTTGGGGGAAATTAATGCCTGCCTTTATCAATAGAGTGAGTCAAAGTTTGGGCAAATGAGTGGCTTACAAAAAGAAAATACATTGCTGGCTGTTTCTTACCAGCTTAGTGGCTGCAAATCTTGTGATAGTGGATGGAAGTAATGCTGTGGGGGTGCAGAGGGTGCTGCAAAGTCTTCCTCAGCCCAGTGAGCTGATCAGTCACCTGCCAACATGTGTACAATACAGGATCAATGTTTCTATCTGCTAACAAAGAAACTCAGTGTGCACAAACACAGCGTAGTCTGAGCTGAGTTATTAAGCCGTACTTAACTCTACCTCTGAGTTTCATGCTCTTCCTTTTTTTGAGGCAGTTTCTTATGTTACCGTGTAACATGCTGGTGCAAATTCTGTTGTATGTTCTGAGGTAGCCTGCGCTGTGCCCGTGCTCTTTTTATGACACTGGTATTTCAGCCAAGCTTCCATGTAAAAATGACTGTTTATGCTTCTTATATTTTCAAGTATCCCTACTGGACATAATAAAAGTGGAAGCTGCTGATCTATAACCTAGGTTGTCCCATCCGTGTCCCAGGATGTCTGTATCTAACATAGGTCCAGAGGCAGCAGGTGTAGAGTGATGGAGACTTTGAGCTAAGGCTGAGAGGAGCTGTTTGCAAGCAACTGCATTACACTCAACCAAAGAGGAGGGACAGCCAGAACACCTGACCTCAAAGTCAGTTCAGTAGCTTTAAAAACAATGTTGGACATGAAAACAAACAAACAAAAAAAATAAAAGGAGAAAGTGCAGTTTCCTCTTTAGCACTGTGAGTTAATATCTCACTGTAGATACCCTCTAAAGCTGTGATGGAATATGAAGTTAATACATCACTAGCAAGCTTTCAGTCAGAATGATGTATTATTCAAAGTGGAATTAGCTAGAAGGATCAATGCACACCCATTACGCTATTTAAAATAATCATTGGAAGACTCATTAACTTTTTTCTCCCCTCTTCAAACAACACAGTGAAAGAGACATCTAGGAACAGCCTCTCTGCCAGCGTATGCACCTCTATGACTTCAGTATATTTTCATTCGTAGCAGGATTATTAACACCTGCAGGCCAAAACCCAGATTTAACTCAACAGAATTTGCCTTCAAATCACTGAACCTGAAACCAGTTGCCATAGGCAAAGGTGAACTCAACTCTAATGCACATTTTTTTAAAATCAAAGGTCATGGCAGCATCGTGTGAAATAGTGCGTGTGCCAGCATAAGGTTTGGTGTCACATCTTGCCTGGGTACCTGTTATTCTCTCTGATTTTACACATGAGCAGCAATTGGAAGTATTAAGGGGACTGTTTCCATTTCTTGTTTTCCCTTACAAATATATTCTGGAGGATACTTACTTCAGGCAGCCCATTCGTTACACAGCAAATGCTCTCTGTCTCCCAGCTCACCTCTGTCAGGCTGCCAGCTCTTGGCCAGATTTGTCCTTTCGCATTGACTCGTATGGGAGATGTGCAATTATAGCATATATGGGGGAGATGGAAGAAAATACCATTTGTGGAGGAGCAGGAATATATCATTTTTGGATCATTTAGTGCTTGTGAAAGTGAAAAACTGCATTGGGAACTTTGTAGGCATTTTCTTGCCTTCACTGATAGTTCAGTGAGCTGTGGTGTCGACCAGTATCCCTTCTCACCTGCCAGTTCTCTTGAAAAGATCCACATAAATATTTACTACTGTATTTCAAAGCAAAGCACATGTAAACTTTTCATATCTGTTTATCCACATTCCACTCTGGCTGAAATATTTCACTTCCTTTTATTTAGTAGTGTTTAAGAAAGGAGATATTTATCCACTACATTTTACAATGAGGACTTCAAAAGGGAGAGAAGCGGCGAGACAATGGACTTTGTGCAGAGCCAGAGGGTGCATAGCACAAAGCCAGGATGTGTATCTTTTCTCAGTACTGCAAACCAATGCAGGGTTAAAGCATCATCGTTCAGAAGGGTTAGAAGTAGGACCTATTCAAGCTGATAGCTAGCTCTGCAATAATTTGGCCCCCAATACAGGGATTTGAAGAGTTTCACAAGCAGTATGCCAAATACGTTCCCTTTGCTGGGAAAAGTGTCTTTCTTTTGGCTGTGTCTTTCTTTGATTCTTTGAAATCCTGTTGCTGTGATGTTAGAATACATCGTATGGCATAATGTTTGCGTTAATGGGATTCTTCTCATTTCTGTTCTAAAACAGTGAAAATCAGGTCTTTCCCTGTAGAGATTGAACACTGGCATCTGTCCAATACTACTGAGCTGATAAGAGAATAAATTGTTTAACCATGTTGATTGTCCTGAAAACCCTACAGGACAATTTAATCTCTGCAACATAGTTAATTTATAATAGTTTTCTTTTTTTTTCCTTAGTTGTTTGTACAGAGCATTTGGAGACCTGAGTATTTGTCTGGTAAGATGTAGATCTTAACCACAAGCTGAATGGGAGCTGAAGGCGTGCGGTTGGGGGAATATTACCCCTGACTTTCACCGTTGTAATTGAAAGTAGAATTTGACACATTGGCATCTCTCTGTGTCAGCCATTGTCACTGGCTTCAGCTGCCACGGTTAAGTATGTAGTCATTCATCCTTGGCAGACACCGTCCTTTACAGCACGAGGATGGTCTCTGGATGTTAATGCCACAGCACTCTGGGAGCAGCTGGCTATATCGAATTCAAGGCATGCAGATTGTCTTGGCCATTTTACTTAGCAGATGGGTAAAGCTTGATAGATTGAAGATTTAGTTTCCAAGTCAAGGGCCAAATGTTGCAGTGGGAGAGAAAAGTAAATTATATCACTATTCGGAGGGGAAAGGCTCAGGTACTGTATCACAAAATTGTTGCCATTCATTTTCCTCTGACTTGCACAAAATGCATGTCATTTTGCCTTTCAATATAGCCGACTATGGCATTCTCCTTTATTTTGAGATGCTTTGCAATACTGTCTGTGAGCCCATTTAATGAGCTTGAAAGCAGTCGCTGCAATTTTATGACAGTTTAAGAAGTCTAAATGCCAGATTTCTTTCTTTTTAAGGTGGAAATGGGAGATAAATTTGCATTTCGTATCACCCCAAATATGTGGATTTTCTTCTGTTATTTTTTTCCCCACACACTTTTCTTCCTTAAAACAGATATGTTTAAACAGGTTTTTTAAAGAAAAGTGTATTCCTTACTCCTCAGCTGTTCAAGCTATTAATATTCATGTATTTTTCACAAGGTGACCGATACCAGTGATCATTAGAGAGCTTTGTGGTGCTTCCCCCAGCCCTTCTCATGTTGGTTGGTGGGAGAATAACTTGGCTTTTGGAAAGGCTACCCAGAGCACTGAGAAATGGGGAGAATCTGGCCCTTTGGGCAGGGATCTTAGAGGTAGGATTTGGTGTTGCTGTGTGGCCTTTCTAACTGACTCATGGTGGTTTTAGGGGTTCCCCCATTTCTATTTGTTATTGTTCATAAAATAAGCATTGTAAGCTCAGATATTTTGCCTGAGACTTTATTTTTTTCTCTGCTTTACAAAACTATTTCCAGCAGAAACACAGGTCATGGATTACATATGTGACTTTAGTATATGGTTTAAATTGTATAGTATGTGGTATAGATTTTAACACTTTGCAACTCTGCTGATTTTTGTAGTATCATAGACCTCGTGAGGTGTTCTGAGTTTTTTTCTGTAAAATAATCAGATGAACAGAGAGCTTCAGCTGCTTAATGTACAGCAGATAATAGGGAATGAGAACTGGCTGGGATTTTCTAACTCATTGGGACGTGCTGAGCTCAGTACTGCTGTAACACAGGGGCTTTCTTTAGAGTAGTACCTTGCCCAGTAAAGTCTGTTATTACGCGCTGTGGCTTGGTGCCCATGCTGACATGGCCGGCCTGCCTGTGGTGCTGTCTATCCTTCTGTTACACCCCTGCTCTATTCCTTCATTGGAACTTTCCTCTTTGGAGTATTATGAACATTATTCTGAGAAGATGCTTAGCTCCCTGGCCTGCCTCCTACCTTATCGACGCTCAGGGTAAGGCTGTAGGAACAGCACTTTCAAGCAAGGGGACAGCAGGTTGTGCTGCTGAAAGGTGTTAATGCTGTTGTCAATAGAGTTCGTGACTGATCAACCTTCTTGTTCACTAAGGAATGAATCATATCTAAGTCCCCACATTAGATATGGGAGCTTTGAGTAAATGTGACCTGTCTAGGGTAATGGTTTCCACCATGGCTTCACTTAAAGAACATCTCTGGTTTATGACTGGAGAATGGGGTCACTGTGCATTGCCTTTTCCTACATTGCAAACGCTTGTTTTATTCATTGTATTAACATCAAGCCATTCGTTCTACTCAGAAGTGGTATGTGCACCAGGTATTGAAGTCAGCCAAAGGGTATGATAAAGATTTTGCTTCCTCATGTCATGTTCATCCCATATTTATCCTATGGTAAGAGTTCTGTTAGCACAGGAAACTACTTAAGGGTATCTCTGTGTTTATTTTTCCCTTGCGCTTAGCATGATAGTTACCTATTTATTTCTGCTGAAGAGGATTACAAGCATTTTTCAATTATAAATGATGCACGCAAGCACTATTTATCCTGTTTACCGCAGACCTATAGAGTGTTAGTCAGTCTTGAGCAAAAGCATCTTGTTCAGGAGATAACATTTGTAGTAGTGATACTGTGGCTATTTTAGGGCAATTTCAGGATGGTTTTCCGTCTGTCCATTAATACTCGCTGTGCAGCACGCTCATGACCAGCAGCCTAGCAGGTTCGTGTTTGTGTGTGAAATTCCTGTGCTTGAGAAATTTTCATTCGTGATGTTTCTTCTGTGTTAGCCTCTTGAAGGAGGGGGAAAGCCATTGCTCTCTCCTCAGAGGAGAAGGAATGCTTTGTGCAGCTTTGGCAGGCTGGTGTTGGGTGAAGCCTAAGTGCTGAGACCCAGTTACAAAGGTAGGGTCTTTAACTCTGCAGCCAAGGCATCATGAGAAATGTGGCATGTAAAGTCAATCTTAAGAATTCATTGCTGTTTTCCTTCAGGATATATTCATAAGAAAATAAAAAATCCACTACTGTAACATAGATTATATAACAGAGAAAGATAAAAACAGTTTGTAGAAAGATATAAGCTCAAGCTTCATGACATAGAATCATAAAGGAGGTCAGAAGGACACTTCTTATTCTAGAGATTTTTGTCCTTTTTTTCTTCTGCTTTTTTTTTTACCTTCCCTTTCTTTTAAGTATCAGCTGTTGTCAGAGGCAGGATACTTGTGTGGGTGAATTTCTGATCTTGACCAGCATGGTAGCTCTAGGCTGGTTAAAGCAGAGATGTACAGCAATGGGGATCGAACTTGACATTTTGGATTTCAGAAGCCTCGTTTTCTCTATGAACACAGGTAGAAAATGGATACGGTGAAGTGAAAAAAAAAAATAAAGTAGAGAGGAAGTTCAAGGTTTTTGGGGTTTTTTTTTAAGAACTGGAAGAAAAAAAAGATGTAAGAAAAGTTTTGCTCTAAAGCCTGAATCATTCCATAAAATGAGAAAACTTTTCTAATGGTCTTGCAAGATCCTGAAACAGTTGTAGTGAGGTGTTTGAGAACAGCGTGTAAGTATAAGGAAAAAAAAGGAGGGGAAAAAAAAACAACAGGGAAACTTACCTGGAAGGAAAATAAGACCGTTTCCTATACAGGTCTGAACTGACATCTCTGCAAGTAGTACTTGTTTGCATGTGATTTTTAAAGAAACATGAGATCCCACTCCTCATAGCCTCAGAGAAAAAACGATTACAAATGCATGAAGCATTTACTTTCCAGCCCCCAAAGAAATAACGTGACTGTTGATTTCATGCTATTGAAGAAGAGAGCACATTTGCAGAATATGCTATCAAAAAGATTGCATAGCTGGATCTATATAGGCGAACCACCTCAGCAGATAAAAGGAGCGTTGCCAAGGCTGAGGTTAAGAATTGATCTACTTTGACAGAAAATCCCAAAAGGAAGAGTTTTAACCTTTAGGATTCTTTCCATCTATTTGCTCTCTCCAAAATGATTGCAGCTGTCACCAGAAATAAAAACAAAGCGAACAAAATAAAACTCTCTACAACTTATGATTAGGCAGCAATAAATAAAACATTGTTCAAATCCAATGCAAGTTTTTGTTGTAGTCATGTACTAAATTGCTGGTAGCTTTTTTAGAGATTTTTTTTTTTTTTTTTTTTTCCCCAGTTGTAGGCATGGCTTGGAGGAACCTGAATAAATGCAAAAGAGTCAGGAACGTGTCTTGCAACAGCTCTGCATTTCTGGAGTTTGCTGTTGATTTGCCAGAAGCCAGACAGAACCTACAAAGGGGGTCATTGAGTTCAGTGTACTGTGATTATTATTTACACAGAATCCAAAGTGTACAGAGCACCCCTTTGGGCATATAAAAGTTCATGCTTCAAAGAGCTTACAGCCTTCAGGGCTAATAGTATTATTTCCAGTAACATCTAAGCTGTATATATTTCAAAGTTGCTGCTTTCATAATTTTATTGCATCTCTTGCTCCACCTTACTGTTGAAAGTTCTGGAGTACTGTGATGAGAAAAGGATCTTCAATTTCCATTTAAAACACCAAACCGAAACAAACCATTTTTTCTCTAGACAGGAGCATGAAAATGTGTCCTGAACACATCAGAGTAGCTCAAAAGCCAAACAAACAGAAAAAAGAAAGGTGGTTTGTTGTGGGTTTTTTCAATGCAGTAGGCTAAGAAGATAATGAGGTTTCTAAGGTTCTTAATTAGTCATGGGGAGGAAGGACAAGAAGAGACATGCTTGTGAAACTTGGGCAGTGGATTCCAGTTTTCTCCTCAACCCATTAAAATTTCTGATTTTTTTTTTTTATATATATGTACAATAATTCATTTTTTGAGTATCCTGCAGTCTATAATGTCCTATTCCTAAGCATGTGCTCCAAGCTGGTTTTGCACTTCACGTGACACTGTGGTCCCTGCTGAGCACAAGGTCCTCACAGGGATTTCTTTTTTTTTCACTCCTTTCCTCATATGTTAAGACATAGCCATAAAATGATTATAAACTCTTTTTCCTCATGACATTGAGATCATGGGCAGGCAGCAAAGTACACAGAAGTTCTTTTGCATTCAATGTGTTTGCCTATCGGGAACGGTCCATCCAAAAATTATCAACATTGCTTAGGCTTCTGATACTGACTGGTAGCAAAAAAAAAAATAAAAAAAAGAAAAACGTACCACATGAATGAGGTACATGCCAGTATTTATTTCCCAAAAGTAAATTGGCAAGTAGATTAAATAATGGAACGTGTTCACAGAAATAGTGAGTTATTCCTTCAATACCTCTGAAGAGGCAAAAGGTTAAAAAAAAAAAATTGCATTATTGGTTGTAAATTCCCTGGCTGTGTTACAAGTAAGTGACTGAAGTGATGGGTTTAATTTGGAAGTTGTGGAGCTCAACAGGGTTAATCCTTCCTGCTGCCTTTCCCTCCCCTCTCTCGTGCTGGGTCTCACTGTTGCAGAAGACACAGAAAATTACTGGGTGATAGAAGTATTGTGGCAGGATACCAGTTTTGGTCTGGCAGTGCAGGCAATTACATTGTCAAAAATCGGGAGATTTCTTCTAGATTCTCTCACAAACCTTTTTTTTCCTCTCCCTTGTCCAAGTTACACTAAATTAAATAAATGTAAAAATACGAATAGCAAAGAGATGCCAAGGCCCAACTTCCATTACTGCTGAAAGGATCCAGCTTCACTGATTTCAGTGGCAGCACCAGATTTATTCCTGTACCAGTAAGGGATGAACTGGTGTGAGAGAACTTCTGTTTATCACAGCAGTTTTCCTCTATGAAAGCAGAAGCAGATGGAGAAAGATCAGCTGGTTTTAGGCTTTGGTGGGCTGATAATATGGCTAATGTTTTAATGAATTCAGAGGACACTTTCTTTTGATTTAACCTTGCTTACTTTATTTTATTATGCCATGTATCTTTGGCATTTGGTGAAGAGCCACTGTAAATGTGAGAACTAAGCAGCTTGTTAGATAACATCTTTTTTTTTTCTCTCTTTAGAAGATTAAACTGACACTGTGCTGTCTGATGCCAGAATAGATGTAACCAATCCTGTATCCTTTGCATGTAGGTCAGTCAGAGGGACAATCCAGCGCTGGATCCCATTATCCATGGGTTGAAGGGCGTCGTTCATCACGGTAAGTAGCTGCTTAAACTTTATTCTTACTGGAAAGGGGAGAAGGGCGGGAATATTGTCCTTAAGGGATCAGGTCACCCCGGAAGGACGTGGTGAGCCTACACATTCCTCATTCACTGATGTTTAAGGGCATCACAGCCATTATTTGATTGGTAAAGATTGGGGTCATTTGTTACCTGAAAATGGTTTGGGGTTAACAGTAAACAATTTGTTTCTTTTCAGTCAGTGCTCTAGTTATCAATCAAAACCTACTACAATACATCATTCATATTAGTACGACGAAGGCAGCGTTGATGCCTCCACTCCTGCTATTTATCTTCTGTTTGCTCTAAAAATACTCCTCTCTGAAGTTTCTATTTGTTTATAAATTATTTGTCTTTCAAATTTAGGGAGCTGATAATGAAACAGAAAATTAACTATCTATGAAAATTAATTAAACTTTGCAGCAGATGAACATTTTTCTAATGCTGACATAAATACGATCATTCGGCTGTTCTGATGCATATAAACCTATTATCCTTGAACTTAGAGCAGGTACTGAAATAAATATTAATATATTTTATACTTTTATAACCAGTTTTTACGTAGGAATTTTCCTGCAACCTTATAACAGGTAATGCATCATTAGCAATGACATCAAGATGCTCCAGTTCCCAAAGTACTCTTGTCAGGTTTTAATATAATGATTTGTAAAGTTTTAATAGTCTCATTGTAATTCAAAAGGCATCTGCTGGAATGGTGCTAGGTACTATAATAAATTTCCATCCCATCTATAGTGCTGTGATAAAACATCTTTGTACCTTTTCCGAGGATTGTCTTTAGACGTTAGCTAGTGCTGTAGAGCTTGACAAACATTTTTTTTTTTCTCTTGACTGCAAACCTAAAACTAGTTGACAGTGTTAGATTAAAACAAATAGGATTTTGGATTAATTGCCCTACTTTCAGAGTCATTTAACGTTGCAACTGGGAACACCCAATAAATCCAAAGAAAGTGAAAAATAGGGGTTAAATAATAACATACCATAAAGTCCTTAATTTAGAGAATTTTCCATAGATTTTTCTGTTTATAAATTGCAGTGTTCTGCTGCAAAATAAAACCAACACACTGAGCTGAAAAAACTGTGTTGTTTTCCACGAAAATAGATGTTATTATCTAGCTCCCACTGGGTAACAAAACAGGCTAGCAAAAATGAAGTGAGGACAAGTTGGGCTACAAGAATTTTTCAGTGGCTCTGTAATCTGACACTAAGGTCGAGCTGCCATTTAACTGGACCTGGATATCTTTGGAGCTTTGTTTTCTACCTGCCTTCTATTTCAAGGCTTTTTAACCCCTGCAAGTGTGACAGTGTTTTAGTCATCTCATCAGGTTTTTTTTCTGCTGCCTCTCTTGCTCCTTGCTGCTGCTGCAGTCAGAATACCCACTAGTAGCTAATGACACCAGTGTGTCCAAAAAGTATTCTTCCATTCCCAAAAATACTTGAGTAGGATGTGACACAGCCTCAAGGTTGTGATTCCTTGACCACATAATGATTAGTCCGTCTTGGTGCCCGCAGCAAAATCTGGGTGGATAAAAGGCGTTTATTTTTGTTTTGCTCACAATGCTCAGAAGGCTGCTAGTGTTTCAAGTAAAGGAAATCGCTGGATATATTTCAATAGCTTGTTTCCTTTTCAAAATATTAAGGAAGAAAAAGAGAAAAATCTTGCTTTCCTTCCTGTTTCAAAGGCCCTGATTAAAGGCCTTTTCTAAGGTTCTTTTGGTGGGTAGAGTAAGGGAGTTTCCTCCTACAAAGTAGTTGTTCAGAGAAATTGTTCTCTAACTTAAATATTGAAGGAACGCTTCAGTGAAGAATTCTCATATCATATCTCTCTTTTAATGTTATTATATAGAGTAATAGTAAAGATGTGAGCTTTTATTCCAGACACTCTCATTTCTTTTCTTGATGTAATTCACTTACATCTTACATGAGCACATTTTTATGAGTTTATCTCATAAAAGGTTCTTCCTGCTTTTCATTTGGCTGCATTTCACTGCGACCCTAAGGCAACATGGACTTTTTGGCTGAAATACAGTTGAAAAGCCTTGTGGGTTTTGGATAGAGTGGTTAGATCAAGCAGGGATCCAACAAAAGGAGCAGGAGAAAAGCAAAATTGAAACCTTAAGTTTCTTTGCATTTTATAACGTGCCCATGTTGGTTTTAAACGGTCATCACAAAACAGAGGCACATGCCTGTAATGTAGAAATCAAGAACACATATGAATGTTGAGATAACTACCTTGGTTTTAAATTAGACTATATTTGTCTGTCATCTGCTGACTGGAGAGATCACCAGCCTCTCAGCTTTCCTTCTCCCATGTCCCTCTTGTCAATATGCCTATTTAAGTAAGATTTCCTTGGTTTTCCATATCCCTATCCCTCCAACCAGTAGAGCATCCTTCCTGAGCTATGCTGGACAGTCACTCCTTCAAAGTCATTCAGTTTTGAAAGAGGAAATTACACACTCACACAACCACTCATCATCTTCCTCATTTCATTATTTGCCTTGTGGTGGTCCTAGGAGGCCTGGTCCTGTACCCCTCGGGAATCCTCCTCCATGGGAACTCCATGCTGCACCACACTGCCTGACCCCATAATGGTGACTGATCCCATGATGTTCAGTTTGTTGTAGGGATGGTGCTGATAAGTAGTGATCTGGGGTTTAATTTTTCTTGCAGAGCTTTTCATTTTTTTCTGTGAAGTTCTTGTAGCTTTACAGTGCCCTTCCAGGGATAAGTGAACAATTTAGAGTGTTAGAAGCACTTTCTGTGGAAGTGAAAGCAATTTTTGCTTGAGATTTCGTCAGGGATTTGAATTACTTACTAATTTGATGGAACATAAATAATTGTGCCCTTCACAGTGTCACCAGCTTAGTAATGATAACAGAGAAATGCACACATAAAAATCAATACAGGCTTAGTTGCTACTCAGAGTTCACTTTGTTTCCTCATCTCCAGGCATAATTTTGTAGAATCTTAATGCCACATTAAGCTTAATTTTACATGAACAACCGTATAAAGTTTCTAAGCTGGAAGGAAAACCAGTGATGTACCAAACCGCCTAACAATGTTTGGATCAATGATAATGCTTTCGGGTTTGCCCCACATCTTCCTGCTGAACAGTGCGTTCCCGTCACGTTGACGGTCCCCAACTCCCGCATCCACCCTCGCAGAGCATTGTAAAGGCACACGAACGCCGAGGAGGCTCCTTTCAGAGCTGTCAGAAGCCAGTTGCTGATTTTAAAATTGCTTTCGGTTTTGTGCTCTGCCAAGGATTTGTCACACCTCCCGCCAGCGAGGTGCCTGCTATTCTCACTCCTGCTTTCCCTGCCGCAAAGCGCACAGCAAGTGCGCATCTGCCACGGAGCTCGCCAGGGACTGACAGCTGGGAGCGTGCAGCCCTTTCTCTGCCGAAGAGGTGGAGTATGGGCAGGTGTGATACAAATTTTATGGTGTCAGCTTCACAGAAGAATCACAGAATGGAAGGAGTTGGAAGGGACCTCTAGGGATCATCTTGTCCAACCCCACTGCTAAAGCAGGTTGACCCAGAGCAGGCTGCACAGGATCATGTCCAGGTGGATTTTGAATATCTCCAGAGAAGGAGACTCCACAACCTCCCTTGACAGCCTGTTTCAGTGTTCCATCACTCTCAAAGTAAAGAAGTTTTTACTTATGTTTAGGTGTAACTTCTTGTATTCTAGTTTGTGCCCATTGCCCCTTGTCCTATCGCTGGGCATCACTGAAAAGAGACTGGACTCATCCTCTTGACCTCACCCTTTACATACTTACAAGCATTGGTAAGATCTCTTAGTCATCTCTTTTCCAGGCTAAACATCTCCAGGTCTCTCAGCCTTTCCTTGTCACAGAGATGTTCCAGTCCCCTAATCATCCTCATAACCCTCCGCTGGACTCTATCTGGTAGTTCCCTGTCTCTTTTGAACTGGGGAGCCCAGAACTGGACACAGTTCTCCCCGTGCGGCCTCACTAAGTCAGAGTAGAGAGGGAGAAGAACCTCCCTCAACCTGCTGGACACACTCTTCTTAATGCACTCAAAAAGATGATTGGCCTTCTTGGCTACAGGAGCACATTGCTGGCTCATGGTAAACTCGTCCACTAGGACTCCCAGGTCCTTCTCCAGAGAGCTGCTTTCCAGCAGGTCAGCCCCTAACCTGTACTGGTGCATGGGGTTATTCTTCCTGAGGTGTAGGACCCTACACTTGCCCTTGTTGAACTTCATTAGGTTCCCCTCCTCCCAACTCTCCAGTCTGTCCAGGTCTCACTGAACAGCAGTGCAGCCTTTGGTTTGTCAGCCTCTCCTCCCAATTTTATATCATCAGTAAACCTGCTGAGGGCACACTCTGCCCCTTCATCCAGGTCACTGATGAATATATTGGACAAGACTGGACCCGCCATTGACCCCTGGGGAACACCATAAGCTACAGGCCTCCAACTCGACTGCACCACTGATTACAACCCTCTGAGCTCTGTTGTTCAGCCAGTGTCTTTCAGCTCTTGACTGCTGGGGGTCTTTTTTAGCTCCTCTTCAAATGCTGCTCTCATAGCAAAAGCTGATGGGAACGGTCTTCAGCAATGCTGCTGGTGGTGGTGGTGGAATGGTGCATGTCCTTAGTTGAAGTTGGATCATTAGGTAAAGTAATAAAGTTACTAGTGCCTGGTTGTGCTTGCACCACATGTAGGTCAGTCATAGTGCTGCAATAAGACTTTTCTCTCCCTATTTTGCTACTGATGTGCTTGGCTGGGTGCCCTACCCTGAGCCCCTCTCTGCTCTTTGTCCTTCCTCCTGATGCTGGAGAACACAGGGCAGGATGGAGCTGCTCTTGTGCAAAGGCTGAGGAGACTCCCAGGGCCTCAGAGACTGTGCCCTTGTGGGAACAGGGGAATGTGAAATACCAGGTTGTGTCTTGTACAGTTGATTTGCATTAGAATGGCTACTAACACTTTCGTCTGCCACATGCTTCAGCAAGATCTCAGAGGTGCACCTCGCAGGACGGAGCTATTGCACAGAAACATTGCCTTTTCCCACCTCTGCTGTCTTTGACTTCCCCCATTTAGTACTGTTTTGTATGTGAGTCTCTTAGAGAAGCCTTTTCCTTGTTCTTACCAGCTGCCTGAAAGGCATTAAAATGAGTTGTCTTCCCTGATGTCAGTCCTGAGGGCAGCACCTGGAGCTGGAGGCTGTGCAGCATTTGCCTTCTCCCTGGCCAGGCAGGGGTGCCCTGCACAGCCCTGCTGTACCCTGCAGGCAATGGTTCTTAGGGAGAGCAGCAGCCCACACTGCCCCGGGCCTCTGGAAAATCTTTCAGGGTGATGGAAACCATGTTTTGTCGCTCTGTCCTGTTCTCCGTGTCTGTCAGCAAGAATCTACATGGATCAGCAGAAATTTATTAGCAGAGCACAAATAAATTACCACAGCAGAAAAGCCTCTATTAATGTCACAAAAATGGGGCTCTTATTCCCTACCTTGTCAAAAGTGAGCACTGAAAATCAAAGTGCAGCCAGATCAAAAGCTTAGGTACAAAGTGAATCGATGGCATCTGTTGCTTGTTTGTGAATGTGGGGTGAGGGGAAGAGAGGAATCTTTGTTTATTAAAAGGGAGTTTGGAAAAAAAAAAATCTTGCTTTTTTCTTCTGCCTTGGTATTATCAAACTGCTATAACTTAAACTCAGCATGGATCAGAGCGTTATCTTGGGTCTCCCGTAAGATAGATGAGAGGCAAGTAGGTGGTGACCACCAAGGCTTCAGGGGCTACTGGGGAGACCGTACCAAAATGCAGTGGAAACAGAATTACTCTAGTAATGAAAAAGTATAGAGAATAAATATGTTGCACATCTCCAGTTGTCCTAGGCAAAAAAGCAGTGAATAACCTGTTAAAATAAATCATCACTAAAAGGGAGGCAATCGAGACAGTGTTAGTTACCCTGTGGATCTATCACACTAGAAGGCATAACAAGAAAACACCATTAGCAGGGTGACAGGTTTTTTGTTTTGTTTTTAACTTTAACCATAACACCACCTGACAAGCTGTTTACTTTCTGCACCAAATATCCAGGGGCTGTAGAGAAGAAAGGCGGAGGAGAGGGGTGAGAGTGAGATGTGATACCGTGGGACCTCATCTTTTAAAGTAAAACTTTGAAGAAAGCAGAAGCCCAATTTGGAACAAGGCAGGGCATCAAAGGGAGAGCAGCACGATGTGTTAAACTGCGAAGGAAATGTGGAGGAGCTTTTTTTTTTTTTTTTTCCCCTCTGGGATGATCTGGATATATTCTTTTGTTTTCTGATCTGTTCTTGTGTTCACAGTCAGAGTAGCCATGTGAAAGAGGCCAAGACATGATTGCTGTGGAACAAAGGGGAGGAGGAGGGAAGTGAGAAATGAAGATGAGAGCAGAGGTGATAAGTTCACACCTTTATAGGGCAGCTCTGTGCATAGCTGCAGGGGTCTGTATCGTTTAAAAGAACAAATGATGGAAGTGTTGGAAATCTCTGTTCCTTCACCTGTCTGCTCTGCAGAAGGTGGTCACAGAGTGCTGGTCACTGCTGAGTAAAGACCAGCAAGCTGACAGAGAATTAATATATTTCACAGAAAAACTAATTCAAGCTAACAAAAAGAAGATTGCAGTTGTTACAAGTTAAGAATTAAGGTTGATGCTGAACGTGAACAAAGCACTTGCAGAAGGAAGGAGATGGGTGCTTTGTTGGTGGGTTTTGAGGATATTTGCTGAGGAGAGAGGTGTGGTGAAGTCTGAGAATGTGTGGTTTTGCTCTGGTACCTCCGGAGCAGATGCAAACAGCCCATGATCCTCTGGCTGCTTGTGCCTGACTTCACCCTTACTTCTGCCAGGGTCCAGCTTGCTCCAGGGATCACCTCTGAACTCCTTGTCTTAGTTTCTTTTTCCTCCTATCACTGGTGCCCATTCGTTGTTTCTTAGTTTCTGTGTCATTCCAGCCTTGGAAACCTTCCTCAGGTTAGGTTTTGCGAAACCTGGAGAATTCTCATCCCAGTCTAGAATGGCAGTAGCCACTCTACCAAGTTCTGCATCAGCAATGATTAAGCATTAAAGGTTCAGAATTATTTTTTACTTCTTTGAGAAGTTAAGACCTCTCCTCCCCAGCTAAACGTTTTCTTCCTAAACTGTTTTAAGAGAGAGAGTTAGAAAAATTAAGCCTGAGACCAACTACTGGCATGGAAATATTCAACATCTTTTTTCTTATATAGGAGACTTGCCTTTTTTTGTGTTTCCTCCTGCTTTTTGTACCACTCACTGGTTGTCTCATATTAAATTAGTCTGCAGACCTGTGTTATCTCATTCCCTTCCTCCCCACCATGCTGTGCTTCCTCTGTCCTAACAGTTCCTTACGTTGTTCAGCAGAGGCTCTATTTTTAAAAAAAACTACATGAAAGTGAGAAAAATAATTGCACAATAAAGGACAAGAATTACCCTGAGTCCAGAGGACTGTCAGAAACTGCTCTTCCTGCTGGATTTACACAGCAAGTACTCATTTGCTGATGCTTTCAGTTAAGGTAACGTATAATATTAGTGATCTTATCTTTAAAGTCACCACGGTGAGTCTGGTCCCTGGCTCTGGTGTGCAGCCTGATTTATCTGGAGGGTTCTGGCTCAGTGGATGTGCAGCATGGTGGCCTTTGGGTTATTTTTGTGTGTTTGCTTCTTAAATGTTTGAATGCAGAGCTTTAGAATGACTTGGCTCATTGTGAAAATCAAATTGGCAGTAACATTGTTTAACAAATTCAGGCGACTTTCAAAGCTCATCGTATTGGTATTGCAGATTTCAGTTATTCAGAGTGTAGCTGGGTAACGTTTCCACCTATCAGGCATTGCACATACGTTAATTTTGGAAATAAGCTCATTTTAAGATACTGTTTTCAATGCAGCCAAGTTCCTGTTTTCTTACAGAAAAGCATGATGAAAGTCCCAAAGCATTCTATGAGATATAAATGGACTTGGCATCTGTTTTCTTGTGATCTCCAATCCAAGTTCCTGTAAGATTTAAAAGTGATTTTGATCACAGATAGTTGTGTGCTGTTTACCTGCGTATCTCAAAAAGCCTCTTACTCTACAGTGATTTGGTTAAAATTCAGGTCTATCTGTATCCAGCATTTTGCAGAATGTATTTTTAGCAAGTCAGTCCTTGAACTCAAAATGTTCAACTAATGGCTTTTGCAGTAAAAACCTGCAAGTAGTTGGTGGAGATCCACTACTGGTATCTGGTTTAAGATACGTTTTTTTTTTTTCCTCTGCTTGGAAAAATATTGTTCAAAATTCAGTATTAGCTCGCATCTAGTGGTAATGCCTTGAGAAAGAGTGTAAATAGGTCAGCTTTTTAAAGCATGCCTGCAATTGTTCTGCCTTCAGGTTGAGTTGTACAAAAACTGCCCCTTAGTCCCAAACCAGTTTTTAACCAGAGAGAGATTTACCAGCTCAAAGAATATACTGGCTGTGACTTTTCACATTGTTGTCATGGCAGAAGGACCGGGAGGTAGATGTGAATGTTGTGTCAGAAGATAATATATGTTACCAGCTGGCTCTGTTATTTGGTTTTTGTGAATGTAAGAGTTAAAATACAGTATTTTCCTTTTATGCTGTGTAACGCTAGTTTAAAGGTCACATTTCTTGTCTTAATTGTCAACAATGAATCTGTGGTACTAGTTAGTTTTTCCTTTGGAAATATTGGAGTGAACACTTTTTTATGAGCCTTGGTGCTCTAAACAAGGTATTGCTGTTTGTTGACTGTCAATAACATTGTCTGTACTGCATTAGTGGGGCATCTCAGTGGATATTTCAGGCGTTGCTCTTTTCTGCATTGCCTGGGAGTGGTGGCAGAAGCAGTGGCCTGAGGAATGTGCTCTAGTTCAAGGGTCTGTAGTTAGGATCACAATCTCAGGCTCTGATTTCCTGGGCGGGTTTTTTTCTACTTGGGTGCCTATCTGCATTGGGTGCTGAGATGGGAGTGGGACAAGGAGCAGCAGAAGAAACTGCTTCGATGTGGGACTCTGATTTATACATAAGAACGAGTAGCTGGTTCACGGAGCAGTTTTGCAGTGTTGTTTGTAGTGGTTCACAGATACTTGCAGGTGAACACATTTTCATTAATGCGTTTTATTGCTTTTGTCTGCCAGTTATTTCCTAGTACCCGTCAGCAAATTCTGTCTTGTAGATCATGTAGTTCCCAGCCTTGTCCATTTTCTCCCTCCTAGAAACTTTTAACCCTGCTCATTCTGTTTCCAGCCTTCTGGGCACAATTCATGTGTCATAAAAGACAATAAGAAGGATTTGATATTATTTCCAATCTTGTTCTTTCCCATTTGGTAGGAATTACACATATGTGTGTATACATGTGTATATAAAATATTTCTACCATATTTAGTGAATGCTGTTGCTTAGCTTGCAAATTATTCTCCAACAGCAATAATCCATTTATGGTTGATATTTTAAAAGTGACATGACTTCAAAATCTCATTTTCAAAAAAGTCTCAAGCTCTTAGGAACGTAACTTCATGTCATTTACTGTTCCTTTATGCTCTTTAGGGAGGTAGACTCCTGAATTTCTAAGTCCTTTTTTCTTTAAGCTTCATGTGAAGATCTGTTGGTGACTCTGGTTTTTAAAACTCTGCACCATTCATCTAGATGTAAGTGATACAAATGAATTATCTGTTTTCAAAAGTGTTAGGGTATTAAAGCATAATCAATTGATTATCATCTATTTTAGTAGTCATTTTAATCCAATTATATGTATTTTTTTATTTTACTCTTTGGAATTTGTTAATGGAAAACTTACAGCGTTTCTTGTAGCCATGAAAAATTAGATCGAGTACACCCTGCCCTACTTAAACTGTGTATTAGCAAAGCTACTTTTTCCTCAAGAAATATTTTTTTTTTCACAATTGACTATGACTTTCCAAATGCTTAGGAAAAAACTCTCCCTAATTGATAACCAAAATTTAATCATAGCCGGATACTTCCAGTTTGCATTCAAATAAAGTATTTCTCTGTCTAAATAAGCTTCCCTTGGTTGATTATTCATATTGTAGTTCAAAATGTTTAAAAATGAAAGACAGAGTTGGATGAAATGTAGACTACTTAATACAGTGTGTATTTAATATAAAAGTCATGCATTATTCATTTTTGCAATTTGAATAACTTTGAATTTAGCATCCCTGTTCTTCATCTTTTCCTTTGATGAACAATTAATTATTAAAATATAATATTGTCAGCATATGGCACAAAAATCCTTGAAAGTGTAATATGAGCTTCGTTCTCCCGCCATCCTTTGATAAAGGGGTACTCCATATTCTCAGTTTCTCACAGAATGTTTATCCAGCATTTTAAGTGATTCTATCATTCCAAATAAAAGGTTATGAAAGTTAAAATAGTTAAATTGTTAATTTTAACAGATTTTTTTTTTCTTAAATACAAGAGGAAAGCTCTTTTCAAAATGTGTCTCTACCTCCCGTCTATTTCATATATAGCAGTTGGCTGTTAATGCAAATGGGGCTTTTGCATGTTCAAATATTCTATTTGTAGTGGTCCACTCTGTGCTCGGCTTCCATGGAGAGAGAGACAGTTTCTTAAATAGAAAAATCTATGTCGTTTCACTGTGAAGATGTATGTGTGCTGCATTTGGAAATCGAATCCTGTGACTGAGTTTGCAGTTTTCATAACCAACTTTTCCTGCATAAAAATAAGCCAATCAAATTAAATACGACCTTTTGCTGTGATTATGACTTCTTGATTAGAATCTCTTTGAACTTTGGCCAATCATATATATTTTGCTATTTATTATCGAAGCACACTTTTTTCCCAGAGGTGTACTATGAAGAGGAAGAAAGGTGGTTTATTATTTGTTTGTTTCATTTTGGGAGCTGCAGAAGTATTTGGTATCTGCTTGGTTTAGAAGGAAAGAAATAGTTAATGAAGAGATCGCATTGTTCTGTTACAGTGTATGCTTTGGCTTTAATAGAATTACTCATATTTTGGAATGCTAAAGGCTACGAAAGCAGTGAACACTTGTTGATATTGTGCAGAATAAAAGATGTCTGAAGTGTATCATGTATTTGCACCTTGCAGCAGCAGTGGAGGAAAGAATCCCCTGATTATCAGACTACTGCTTAGAGCTATAAGCAACTGCTGATTTGATCAAGACTTCTAGAAAACTGTGGGATGCTGTGGAAGTCAATTCTGCAGACTTCATCCTTTTTCTTCTGACTTTGGAAGATGTGTGTGTCAATCACCAGCCTACCTGCTTCTCTGCTCGGCTTTGGAGGGGGGGGAGGGAGAGGCGGGAGAGTGCTTGCTTAGGAGCTCAGATGAGACAGAGAGAGAAGAGTTCCTGCTACCCAAATGTGGACTCTTGTTTGAGGCATGAAGAATATAGAAAGTGAGGAATAGAGATGTATGGGAGAGCCTCACATGTCAGCATACCCTGAGGCAGTGAACACCTTTGCACAGGCTGAGGGGAACCTGTGAGTCAACATAAATTGCAGAGGATAAATGCTCAGGGATGGCAGGGAAATTGTCTTGCCTGCAGCTGTTCCCTCCTTTCATTTATTTATTTTTCTTCACAGTGTTAAATATTACCAGCTTATCGCTGTTACTTGAAGCTAAATGCTTTCAATGCGTAGGTTTGGATTTCAGGCTGTCCAAAGAGCTTCTCAGAGGAAAGAGTTTGCCCCTAGACTGTTGGACCTTGGGAGGCAGTTTCTTGCATTAGGGGAAACTAGCTATACCTTTGAAACATATTTCTGGTGCTATGCTGACTGTGTCCAGCAGCACCCCTGGCAATGCTTGTGTGACTGGGTGTAGGCAGTCAGTCCCAAACAAGCACTGACTGGACCCTGCTTTGAGCACCGCTGCCCTGCAGCCCTGCTCCTCAACTCATCCCTGTGGGAGCCCCCAGAGAAGTCTAGCTGAGCAGCATGGCTCTGCCTCCTCCATCTCAGCAACCCGCAGCGGCATTGACCCTGCTCCCTCATCCCTTCCCCTCGCTGGTGGGAATGGAACGGGTATACTACTCAATGTTCTTCGGTCGGGCAGCAGCAAGCTGGGTCTTGTCAAACGCTCGCTACCTTCAAGCTGAAGAGCCATTTACTGAGTGCTGAAACCAATGAATACGTTGTTATTTCTATGCTAACATAAACCAGTGGAATAACAAGGGCATTTCACACCTGCACACAGTCAAAATAGGAACGTGCATGTTCAGTACAGGATTGACTAGCATTTTGGCTGCTCTTTTAATAATCAACACATCAACTCTTACAACTCTTCCAGATAGGGTGTTTTCACCTTTCATTATATATATAAGATAAAATATGTTGTTGCCGTTACACCTTGTTAGGCTGCCTATCAATGTGATGTCTGTTTTAAAGACACGTGAAAAAAAGTGTAATTCTGCTTGTCAATCTTCCCTGCAGAGAAGGAGACCTTTCTGGATCCCTTTGTGCTGAGGGACCTTCTGCCGACGTCGCTGGGGAGTTACTACCGCTACACAGGTTCTCTGACTACTCCTCCGTGTAGCGAGATCGTGGAGTGGATTGTTTTTCGGAAGCCTGTTCCCATTTCTTACCATCAGGTGTGTTTATTTTGTTAGTGAAGTCCATCCCTTGATTTGCCCGCTTGAAGAAGGTGTTTACAAAACCTGCTGGTTTAATTTTGAGAACAAAAATGTCTCTGTTGACAAAAAAGGAAGTGTCAGTGATTTTATTTTTTTTTCTCTTAAGTAATATTGTTTCTGAATATGAGCCATCAGTCTTAAGAAGACAGTACAACATGAAAAGCAGTTTCCTTTCAGTGATTTATTTGGTATTGTTTTTGTTAAGATTAAATTAAGCTATGGTGTAAATATTTACATGGAGTTCCTTTTTATTCTTTTTAATTGAAACTTTCTTTTCAAAGTAAAGTGAGAGATTTCAGTTCTACTCAGATTTAGTAATTTGAACTAATTACATTAGAAAAGACATCTTTCCATTAATTCTCCATGCTTAACTGTTTTTGTAACACAGTAAAGCTGCCATTAAGTGCTCAAAGAACTGTTGCACAAATCTTTAAAATTAGCACGTAGCAGCTTTTAATGCAGATAGACACGATGTCTGGGATTTGTCTGGGAAAGAATGCTCCTGATAAAGTCATGGTTAGAGGGAGTCAGATATTTGTCAGTTAAGTGTATTTTGACATTGTAAGATTTTTGTCTTTAGAAAACCATCCTGCTGAAGTTAGTCTTTCCTTTTATTCATCTGGCATAAGCCACTGAAAACAAACTTTTTAAACACGCTAATTCTGTAGAGCATAAGTGAATCGTTCACTGGGTGATCCTGACTGGCAGATGCTGGTTCTCAAAGATTTCAGAAGGATGGAAGAGGCAATCACCGTGCCTCAGCTCCAGGCTTTTTTTCATGTTTTCTAGATCCCATTGCTGCTTCTGTAGGTGCTTTCGGGTTGGTTTTTGTGGGGCTGTGTTCAAAACCAGTCGCAGTGCTTCCGCTGGGGCCCTCCTGAGGCAGAGGGACATGGCAGCATGAGTCTGGCCACCCATACCGGTGTTATTTTGCCTTTTTCACAGAAGTGTGACATTATTGCCTGTGTTGAGGTCCTGGTCAGCAGGAACTCTTTTGCTAGAGGCTTTCCCCAGAGCGCTCTCTAGCAGCGCTGAGAACATTGGGCGTTCATGCAGCCCACGGTTCTGGCTGAAGTGTGCGACTCTTTGCACATGGTCCCGGTTGAATCAGACCCTTTGTTTTTTTCAGGCTATTTCTCTGATTGTCGAGATCATTTTGAATTCTGTCCTTGCCTGCAGGATACTTACAATCCCTTGTAGCTTTTCACTACATCAATAAGTTTACTGTTTATTATTTGGTGGCTGCGAGGCTTGGCCCACGCTCAGTTTTATACCCTGTATACGCATCAGGTGGGTCGTGACTTCTTCTTTTCTTCTTCTTTTTTTAACAAATGCAAATAAACTGGCAAATACCAATTATGACCATCACTATAATGGTATAAAGGTACTTAATCCTGGCATAGCTTCTTTCCTGTGCTGTACAATAGCAGCTGTGCCAAATCAAGCCTTAAAAATTTGGCGTTGTGCTGCTTTGTACACGCATGTGTGGTTGAAGAGCTGGGAATTCTGTGTGTAGACAGACTTTCATTGATACTACAACACATGTAGAATAAATAATAGTATTCTTCCCCTTGGCAGCTCTAGATGGAGGTATTTTAAGAGCCTGCCACCCTGCCATTGCTATGATTATTATTTGTTCCTCCAGCAGAAACAGTGCAACATAATCCATTGCCATAGTTTAACCTTCTTTATCAGAAACCCCATGAAGCAGCCTGTAATTCCAGAGGAGGAAAGTGATATTGTTTAAGCTTTGTTGGTGTTCCAATTAAATCCTTGCTTTTGTGCAAAATACCTTGCCGTAAAAAGGACAGTATTGAAGTGGTCCATTTGTGGAAGCTTCTCTATTTTATTCTTAGTGCTTCATCATCGTCATCTTTCCTGATAATTAGAGAACAAAACAGGACAAGCTGTGTCACCCTGCAGATGCATTGTAAAGCTAAGTGCATTCAATGACCCAAAGCATGGCATTATCTCACATAATGCATACCTCAGAGTATCTCATTCTGCTTATAATGGTTTCAGTATTTTTAATTGCCATTTGTATATCCAACCCTTAGAAAACTGTGCATATCAGGCTTTAATGGTTTGTAATTACATGACTCGGAGTTTTAGATCAGGTTTCCCTGTATCTACAATAGGCTTACAACAGCTTTTCATTTCTTCTTCTGAACAGGAGTTCTTGTACTCCTTGAAGAGCATGAATGTAGTTCTTTGACTGTAGCTGTTACAATTTTATTTTTTTCCTGGCAGCTATAGATAAATTAATTTCTCATTTGTGGTAGATAATGATTTTATAGTAAAAATGAAGTTGAAATGACTTTGTATACACTTCAACACATAAAAAGGGGAAGGTTAAAAATCATATTTGAATTGGCAGTTGTTAAAACGCAATTATACCTCCCCAAGGTAACAAGGCAGAAGAAAATATTTTAGAAGTTCTCTCTGAAAGTTTAAAAATTCAATTAATGTCATGGATGTATAAGCCTAGAGACTTGACTTCAGAGAAGCAATTGCTACACAAGTTCTTGAGCTTTTATAAAGTAATCTTAACCCTTGTTAGTTAGCTTCATCAAAACTACTTCCAGTGCATAAAGTGCAAAAGATAGGTAAATACAAGAGTTTTGGTCTGTGCTTTCACAGAAGGCCAAAGCAGGATCATCTCTTTGGTTTTGTCTTAAAATGAAAGTGTAATATAATAGTCCCTTTAGTCCTTTTTTAACCCATCAGTCAATTCTTCTGAGGGGCTCCTGATAATAATTAGGAGACAGTTTTCAAGATTTTTCAAGGTGTGTCTCAGAGGAATCAGAGAGAGAATTGCAGCTGAGAACCAGAGAGCAGGGCATTCATCTAAGATGCTGTCATCTCTCCCTGCTGGTCACCTGCTGTCCCTCTGCCTCAGTTTCCTTGCTTGTACAGTAAAAGTAATTGTGAGCAGGGGGAAGCTACTGCTAAAATATACAAGGCTGAATGGCACTATTATCTCAGAGGCGATTGCCTGTAGTAGGATGCAATTCCCTTGGGTTTGTGTTTTACTGCAGAGCTGCCAGACTCAGGATTAGAGCTGTGAGGTCCATCCTTTCTCCCTCCTGCTGTCCATGCACTGCTTCCAGTGGCAACATTCCGTACATATCTTCGTTAGCCAACTCAACATACCACCCACTCCAAAGGGACTTAACTTTCAAATGAAATGTGTAAAAATAGGTGTTTAACTGCTCTCTTACACCTTCCTTTGATTGTTTTTGTCAGTAGAATCAACTGAGGCTACAATGATAATTTTTCCCAGTTGAAATTTTCAGGACTCTCACAACACTTTTCCATAGTTGTTAGAGCAGATGCACTTGATGGAAAGGGTGTAGCTGTCAAAGTGATCTGCCATTAAGCTGTGAGTGTAATTCAAAGCCCTTTTTAAGTCTTGGGCTGGATTCTGTACTTCCCAAATCCATACTATCAATATATGTAATTGATGTTGATGTAAATAATATCAGGACTGAATCCTTCTCTGCTCTGTCTTGCTCAGTCTTTCCAGCAGCAACATAACTAATTCTAGTTGTTGACCTGAATAATAACAAGCTATTAGTAAATGCTATACTGACCTTGATGGCTGTGAGAAATACGTTAGCTGAAAATACTATCACCTTAGTTTACTATAAATTTATTTCTAAGAAATTCTAAGATACAAAGAAACAGAAAAGTTTTCCAATTACCGTTCTTTCTTACAGGTTAATACATTTTATTAAAAATGGCTCAGATCTGAATCCAACAGAAGAAACTTATTCCCAGAGGAGTATATGCTAACTGTACCTAAATACATTTATTCTGTGGTTGTTTTTTTTTTCTCATGCTGTAGTTAGATATCAGAGAGAACAGTGGTTGGTAGGGAGGTCAGGACACTTGGAGTTGGTAGTCCTGAGGCTGCTCCATTCTTCTACTGGCCTGCTCCTGGGCAAGCCAGCTCATGGGTTTGGGTGTCTGTCTCATAAAGGTGTGACAACTGCAGCGACCGTCCTGCAAAAGTGCTGCAAGAGCTGTCTGTGAAACTTAGCTTGGCAGCTAAACTTTGTAAGGTATTCTGAGATAAGGTAGCATTGCCTTGTCCTGGAGAAGACTTTTGAGGTGGAATGACCTGGAAGGGCTTTTTGATGCGATGATGCAGAACAAAACAGTGCCAGCAGTGAGGATGGTTTGGCATGAGTGCATCACACACAAAATCCTTCCAGGCAATGGCTCTAAGGGCAAATGTTTCCATGCCAGTGACAGACTTCCACAGGTTGCTGGAAGGCCTTCTCCCTTACTGGGCAGGATAAGCACTGTGCTGAGATAAGACGGTTGGCAGTGATTTCAGTGGGTAGCCTGACTTCCTGTGTGCTTTATCAGTCTTGGCATCAACATTTTACTTCCTGCCATTTTACTTTCTTATCAGCCACCCGGATTTCACTGCATTGTTTTTCTAATTAATGTCCTTTCTCTTCCCTGCCATGATGGCTGCGATCAGCTGGAGGCATTCTACTCCATATTCACCACTGAACAGCAAGACCACGTCAAGTCTGTGGAGTACCTGAGGAATAACTTCCGACCACAGCAAAACCTGAATAACAGGAAGGTGTCTAAGTCTGCTGTGAAGGATGCTTGGAGCCAAGATATGACAGACATCTTGGAAAATCCACTTGGCACAGAAGCTTCCAAAGGTAGATTACTCTCAGAAATTCTTCACCTTTTTTTTTTTTGTCTACTTCGTCATCATATGGTGGCGGGTAAAGCTGTGAGCTACCGAAGAAACAATGTGGGTTATGCAGGCATTCCTTGTTGGTATGTGTCAGTAAATTAACTAATCCTGTGAGTGTCTGCAATTACCTGTGGAACTCTTTGTCAGAAGGGGGCATAGCAATAAGGCCCCAAAATATGAGAGTCTCAAACTGGCGATGTCCGTGTTTCTGCTGACTGGCTGCAGGGCCTCAGAGATGCCTGACAAAAAGGAAACACGAAGGGACAAGTTCAGAGGTAAAACTTCAGCCCTATTAGCACTGACTCATTGGGTGTTTGAATTGGAATGGAGTAGCCAGATGTGATCAGGAGTTTCATTTTTACAGCAACAAAACTTTTGAAGAAACATCAACCTTTTAATTCAATGTTTGTATCAGTCTGTTGGTAGTGGTGACAGGCAGAAAAACCCTTTTCTATATAGGCAGGTGATTTTCCAAAGTCTTGCTGAAATGTTTCATGTGCCTTTTTGTAGAGCAGCTGGCACTTGCTTCTGTCAGACACTGGATAATGAGCTGGAGGGAGGGAGGGAGGTGGGAGGGAGGCTGCAACCGTCACGTTGGCACAGACAGCCCTGGCTGGAGAAGCACATCAAAAATTCTGAGAGAAATGTGTACTGGATAAAATAAGACTAGAAATAAATATCATTTACTGCCTTTATTTGCCTTTATTTTATTGAATGGTGTTATTTATAGGCAGGAGGAGTGACATGTACTTCCCAGTCTTCAGTCTTGAGAAGGGCTTGGTGCTTAACCAGTTCTGAGTAGAGGTAAATAAGAGAGGGGCAGTTTGACAGAAGGGAATAGCTAAGCAGATTTACAAGCTTCCCTTTTGTACCTGGCATTTTCACCTGGCCAGGCACAGAGAGCGTAGTCTTTAGAGGATGCGAATCATGAAAACAGCTGCATTCAGCAACCTCACCCTCCCAAGAGAGTGCTGGAAGAGTGTATTTCTCGGGGCTCATTATTCTCTGAGCATACTTATTTATATATATATGTATATAATATACACGTACACAAACCTCATGAACATTAAAGGTAGCCTTGGGATGGAGAATTTACATCAGAAGTGAGAAGGAGATCTTAGGAATGAAGAAACCCTGCTATGTTCTGATACTCTGGTCTGCAGTTTTCAGTCAGTGTTTTAACAGCAACGTGTCAATATTTATTTCTTCAGTTATTTATTTCTTCAGTCTTCTGTTTACATATTACTTACTCAGAACAGTGATAAAAGTTAATAGGTTGCGTTATGTTAAAAGTGACAAAATTGACTAGTTTTTAATTTGATTGCGGCCAAGGTACCTCTGGTACAGGTGGTATAATATTCAATAAAATTTTGCTGTTTTGGCCAAGTGCCTGCACATTCCTGGCCTCACTGGATAGCTTTTAAGATTATAAAAAAGCTTTAAGTGATATTCACCCCCATAGTAAATAGCTGAAACCCACAATTTTGACAGAGCATTACAAATGCTGAAGTCTGCAGTTAATGGGCTGATCTTGAAGTTGGAAGTGTTGATACCAAAGGAGCACTTGAGTAACTGGAAAGATTCACATTAACTTTGATCTTTAAGAACTCTAAGGCCCAGATTCAACCAAGTGCACATGGCTTAGTTAACATGATGTGGGCCAGTCCACAGGGGCAAGGGAGCTGCACAACAGTTAGTCCACGTTTAGGTAGCTTGGTGCCTGGGTGCTTGACACCGTACATGCCTGGGGACTGATTTCCCAAGCAGGTTCTCTCTGGGTCCGCTCCCATTGTGACCAGGTACCATAATCCTGTGTACTTGTCCATGGGGATTTGAGCTTATGACACACTTAAGAGAGACCCTCAGGTGGGGGACATGCGTTTCTCGTGATATGACAACATTTAATGTGCTATCTAATAGCAGGGATGATGCTAGAGTTGGTGACCTTTTTTTACTTTTTTTTTTTTTTTTTTCCCCCCTCAGCTTTTGCTGTAGGAGGCTAATAGCTGGGCAGCCAGTCTTTTTATACCAGCTCTGTCAACTTGTCACTTTTGGGGTTGTGTGCACACCAGGGGACACTGAAAAGAGGTGCATTTTTTTCATGAACTTAAAAATAAATAGGTTACTGCAATGTTGCTAACACAAAATGGATTGTAGCATATCCTCCAAAGGTTACAGGGATGAGTTATAGCTGTTCCAGAGATATAACAACGTGGATTTTTCTGGCCTCTTCTTTGACAAAGGTGAACAGTGATGATGTGCCTGGTCCACTGCACATTCTGAACTACTGACATATAAATAAAATGAGTTGAAGTCATAATACTTGAGTGAAAGCAAAACCTATTGTTTATTCAGCTAGTAAATACAGTACTTCTTTATATACTGTCATTCATGCAAAAGTACTGAAGAGCCGAGTGCATGAAGCGCTTCTCAGCCAGACAGTCTAGCATACAAATATAAGAGTGTGGAGTTAGCATAACAAATTTGTTTTATGCAGATCCTTCTGCACACCTCATGGCTGCATCTCCATGCTTTCCACATTGCGTTAAGCAATGTGACCAGTGGCTGTCACATGTTGGCTCTTGTCTACCCTCTCTGTGCTTAGATTTGTGTGTTTCAGAAAAAGGCAAGGTCACAAAGATGTGTCTTTTACTTGCTGCAAGGTGATATGGTTTGCGATGGTCTTTGGCTCTGGAGGGGAAGTTTGGGTTTGTTTGTCGGTGTGAATTTTTGCAATTTGTTTCCTCTGTCACACTCTATTAAGTCTGTGGGCAGTATTGCTAATCTAGAAAACAGTGTAGTGTTCGTTATATAAGCCTTTTTTATTTTGGAGGAAAATGTGCCCAGAACAATTTGCATAATGTTCAGAATAATTTTCAGAATTCCCCAGTGAATAAGGAATTTCAGATCAGCACATAGCAATGCAGCTCTGCAGTTGTCCATTGACAAACGTGCTATTTTGAACAGTTTGGCACCAAACAGGGATGTCTCTTCTCCCAGCTATCAAAGCTATCTCAGGTCACAGAGCTGAGACCAGTAGCATAACCTACAGATATATGGAGGAAAACTATTTCTCACTTTATGCCAGTTCTCTGAGTATTTCCTTAACAAAGCCCTGTGAGTGGTGGCATTTGGTAAATAAAATGTCTTCTGGGAAAAGCTATTTTAGGTCATTCAATACTGTTCTTGCATTTGAATCCAGCTTGTTAGCCAATATGAATGTTACCAGTCTTTTGTTTTGCAGTTACCCTCCCTCCTCTTTTTTAATTTTAGAGAGGCAATGAAGGGAGGGTCAGTGTTTTCAATCATCAGAATACAAGATGATGAAAGTATTTTAGCTAATTTGAAATACTGTAGAGGGCTAATTTTTCACTTGAGAGTGAAAACTCTGGCTTTCCTTTTGTGTTAGTATTTAGCAAGAAGAGTTTTTCTTGGTTCCATTTTGTCATTTTTAACTCCTGTTGGCAAAAGCTGATTTAAAACAGTTCTCTTGAGGACTGCGTGTATGCCTGGGATACAAGCATATGCATAAGACCTTTGCTGAATTAGAGCCCGTGAACTGGGCTTAATTCTTAAGTTGACCCTGGAGCTGTTTCAAGAAACCATACAAATCATCTTTAAAAATCTTACTTCTGAAATATACCATTCAGAAGAAATACTATTCAGCTATGTAATTTCACCAACTGTTGAACTGATAATAAACAATCATACAACAGTATTTTTTAAGATGAAACCTTCAGAGATTCAAGGTATATGGTGGATCATGCTGTTAAATCATGCAGATCATCAGGCCTGTAAAATTTAACAAGGGGGCTCACCAGTAGTTACAGTACTGATTTATATAAATTTTTGAAAAGATAGAGGTTCTTTGTACAGACATATTAAACCTGGACTGTATTTGCAAAATATTCATCACATACAGTAAGTATCAGTGACAGTGGCATTGTCTGATTTTTTTTCCATGTGACCATCTCTGTAAAAATTGTCTCCTTTCTTCTCTAGCCTGTCCTCTGTGGTTCAGGACTGTGTTGCTCTGTCACATCACATGGTGGGCTGCCTTCAAGCAGCAATGCTAGAAGGATTGCTAATTATTTATCAGTTTAATAGCATTCATGGCTCTTCAGGGACAAATAGGTAGAATTCTTACATAAAAGTCCATCCAGTTCAAGGACCTGAGTCTGCATCTTCCTGACTTCTTTCACATGTTGTCCCATCAAGCAAAGATGTATTTACAAAACATTACCTGCTTCAGTAAAGGTGTAGGCATGGAAACTCAGGAGGAAAAGGTGTTTTGTTTCCTTGTTTTGGGATGAACCCCACATGCAACAATATTTGCCTATTTTATTTTGTTGCTGATTACGACCATCAAATGTTGTTTCTTTCTCTTTATGTTTTTTAATGCTGAAAAACAACCCCTTTAACCTTTCTGTCTCATTAAACGTGCCGCAAGCCTTACAACACTTAAACAAGCATCCCATGTGAGGGGCTCTTGACATCAGAGTTTTCTTTCACAGATGCCTGATTACTTCCCCAAAGGTGTCTGATTACTCTTTGCTGGAGTCTCAAATGATGCTGTTTCCCATCAGTGGGAATTCGCCTTAGAGTACCATCTTTAATTATGATCTTAGACTAAGTTAAATAATGAGCAGTCATAAATTCACTCTAGTAAAACTTACTTAGCTTTAGACTCTAAATTACAGCTGGGACATTTCTCCAGTAGCGTACAGGCGATCATTTTCCTCTCTGTTCTTTGTTATGCGGTAGTGATACGCAGTTTAGGAGTCCTCGTAACTTAATGCCAACAAAACATGGATAGGAGATACTCAGATTTTCCCTCCTGCATGCTTTGTACTGAAGGCATGGCTCCAGCTATTGACCTGCAGTCAAAGGTACGGCACTGCTCAAGCAAAGCAGTTTGGTTCTTATCCACTATTTCATGGCTCCTGATGCCAGAAATGAAACTAAGGCCTTCATCAAAGATACTGGCTTTTCTCTGTGGCGTGGCATCCTTGTGTTGGAGTGCACCTCCAGTGCAACAGCATCCAAAGTTCTGGAGATTCAGTGCAGTGACATCATCATTTTGAGGCAGATAGTTTAGAGCTTTGGCATCATCTGAATGAGAACAAGTTATTTGTCTCATTTATAGTCTCTGTTATTACTCCCAGTAATTTGTTTTTGCTTTCTAAATGTCTATGTTTTATGAGAACTCTCTCAAAACAGCTTTGCAGTCTCTTCATGCCCTCAGGTTCTCTCTGGGAGGCCAAGCAGAGTGTTAGGCAGAAAAATTCTACTCTTAAAGAACGTCATTTATATATTTTAGTCAAACTTAAATGACCACAAAACACTCTATAGCAGTAAGTGTAATCTGTCCAAAACAACAACATTGTAAATGTAAATTTAAAATTTTACATTATTGAAATCTTAACCAGCGATTGCTAATGCAATGATAACTATTTTCTTTAAATATCTTGGGGAAAAGAAAAATAAGCAAGAATCTTTTTTAATTAATTAACAATATGTTTATCATTACAGTTGATTGTTCTTGTCCTTTGGAAGAATCTTGGAAGATTTCTTTATAGATTAACTCCTTCCCAGATTCCTTGGATAACTGGACTTCTACTTTCCTTTTTTATTTCATTTTGTCATGAAGATTACCCTTTCCTGATTCAATTCTCCTTTAATCAGGCCAGTGCCCTACAACAGTGTGCAGGTGCAGATGAATCCATGTATCATTATTAGGATTTCTGTTGGTGCAGCAGACTGGCTCGGTGCAAAAGGTTGCACTTGAGGGTGGTAACACCGTGCTGCTAATTGCTTGCTCTGCATCTTAGCACTACAGACCTGCCCAGCAGCCTCTGTGCCTCCGTGTTCCAAGGAAACACACTGACCTATGGCTATGAGAGTCTCTTCTGACGTGCACCTCAAGTAACTGCTGTAATCACATTTTAGGCAGAAATCAGCGTGCTGCTTCTGCATAGCTCACCACCCCACCTATGTCTTGCTCTGCAATGCTGGGTCCTTGTCTATGCAATTGTCTTGGGGCACATTGTGCAAAAGCAGGAAAGGACAGGCTGCTGCCTTCCAAAGAGTCTCGGATCAGTCAGATCAAATGCAAAGCATTTCAGGAAAAAACTTGACCCATTTTCAGGGGGAATCAGGTACAAAAAGATGTGGGACATATACCTGATAGAGGTTTCATGCTGCCCTTCACAGTGGCTCTGTCCTACAGGATTATCTTTTCACCTGTAGTAATTTCTGTGTGGTTGTAATGTGAGCAGCACGTGTGTCTGCCTGAATGTAGTGGACAGCTTGCCAGTAGACTTATTAATAAACAGTAAGTAATTGCTTGTGCTTGTTTAGAGATTATAAAGGGCCCAAAGGGCAAGAGGAATTCACAGTGAAAGTTTAAGTATAGTTCGGCTTCACAGCTGTCACTAAAACTTTAAGAACTGAGTACTTATAAAGGAGCTTGATGGTTTATTCCATTTATACCTGCAAGGAATTCCTTTCTGCTCTGCCTACTGGCCAGTTCATCTGTTTGGCCCATGGGAGCACTGATTGTAATTTCAGTCTTGACAGTACATTGGACCATGAGTGTCTGCAGCTCATTTCTTGTATTGGAAAAAGCCTCCAAAAGCTATGAAAGGGAAACTGCTTTCCCGGTCTTATTTTGGGCATCCTTCAAGCATGTATTGGGATGCTCTACCAGCCCTGTTGGCTTGTTCTTCCTATACTCCTCGGTCCAAACAACCCTTGCCAAGACACTGGAAAGGGTGGCTTGGCTAACATGGCAAATACGTGTCGTTCTGGCAGGAAATCCTCCTTTGTCCCCTTGTTGACGCAGCACGTGCCACCGAATGTGGTCACACATGTTGCATGAGGCATGCTGCATAAATGAGGCCACAGGTGTACATTTTAAACACAAGCTCCCTCTGTGCGTATGTGTGCACGTGTGTGTGCAGTATAAACACAAAACTTGCAGGGCAGACCCTTGGCAGACATCAGTTTATCCCAGTATGGCATCCAATGGTGGAGGGCTGATCTGCACCCGCTGAGGCTTTAGGCCGCAGCTGTAGAAACAGTGTTTGTGAAATATATAAAATATTTGGGCTCAAACACGAGGTAGTGAAGCACACAGTCCATGCCTTTCAGTAAAACAGGGTCTGCTGCTGTGATGCCATGGAAACTTAAATGCTACAAAGAAAGCCATACAGGAATGAATCCGAGCACTGCCTGTGCGTTCACCTCGGGAAATGCGCAGGCAGCAGAGGGGCAAAACCCAGCTTGCCCAGAGCCCCTCTGTAGGAAGTGCCCCACGTGCCAGTTTGATCATGAGGTTATTTCACAGGGCTCATAAAACAAGTGTGGCATCTGTCCGTGTTCCTCACACTTCAAGAAACAACCCTGTCTGTTTGAAGCATAGGGAAAGGTAAGAGCAGGGAAGATAAATAGTCTGTCTCCTAGCTACATTCTGCCTGTGGATTGAAGTAGATCAACACAAATATTTGTGTGTACAGCATGCTCTGGAGCCTGCAAATGCCTGCTGGCGAAGTGCAGACAAAGGTAAAGGAAAAATGCATGCTTCTCTTTAAAGCAATTATCCTTATATATTTATAATGTCGTTTATAAGCACTCTGAGAAGTTAACAAGGTACACTAAAGCAAAGCAAAAAAATCACAAACGTTTAGTAAAAGGAGAAGGAGGAAAATGTTGTAAGTATGCCTTTTAGCACTTTTCTATGTATTAAAACCTGTCTTGTCTCTGCGTGTGATCCTCACAGTCTATTTGTTATCCTTTGGGACCGCAGCCTTTGCCGAACTCTGAGATTGAATCCGACAGCCCATAGAATGCTGTTGTTTCTTACGGATCAGTCTCTTCCCGAGCACCTCCAC
This sequence comes from Baryphthengus martii, assembly GCA_013396935.1. Classification (NCBI taxonomy): domain Eukaryota; kingdom Metazoa; phylum Chordata; class Aves; order Coraciiformes; family Momotidae; genus Baryphthengus; species Baryphthengus martii. The sequence continues at coordinate 183,201 of VWZK01015963.1, forward strand.
TGAGTCCCACCAATGCAAGGCAGCTGAATCTGGCACTGTCTCACTTCCCTTACCATGGCACTGTTGGCCTAGCACTGAAAGCAAGTGTGGGTTTTCTCATTGCAGTGTAAGTTGTATTTCTGCATTTCAGGGCTTATTTGAAGTTGAGAGGGTCTAATAATGAGAAGGAATATATGTGAGTGTATATATAGTTGAAAGTATCTTTCTTCCCTCCTCTGTTGGTGGTATTGCTTTTGTCTTGTTTGCAGTCGGGCTCCTGGGGGCTGCAGGGCTGAGGGACTGTGGTGCAGTGTTTTGCCAATAGCGCAAGCATCAGGTTTCTCTGAAATCAGCTGGGAAACTTGTGGCTGAGTTGGGTGTCCTTACAGCAACAGCAACAAGTGTTATCCACATCTGTCCAGCAGGACAGGCCCTTCCAGCTCCTTCCCAGGGCTGGGGCAGAGGGGAAAGAAACACCCTCTCTCCCTCAAAAGCTTATCCACCAACTTGTTTGTCTTTATGGGGAAGAAAGGCATGAAATCCCCATACTGACCACCGTACAGCTAGGAGCTGCAGCCCAGAGGAAGACAAGCCTCTGATTCAGTAATGGTCTATGGGTGCATCCTGGTGCCCTTTCTTCCCTCCGTGTATGAATTGCCTCAGTAGATCCCTGCCATTCTCACCATGAGGGATTCAGGACTTCACTGGCACGTTGCTTTTCTGTGCTGAAAATTGTCATGGTTTCATCAAGCAACGCTTATCCCACAGTACCGAGGAGAGGAACGGCAGCTTTGCTTTGCTGAGACATTCAGCAGGAGGGAGAGAGTGGGATTTTCCAAAAGAGGGCAGAGCACAGCTAGAAATAACTGCCTTTAAAGTGTTGACATTTTTATGTATGGAAGAGCTAACTTAGAACATTTTTAGAGAATTTTATAAATCCCTCTGAGCCTAGTGCCACTGGATTCATCATAAGAAGCACCTGTTTTACAGGGGGAAAGTGTACAAGAAATAACTGAATATACAGTTCTTGTGCTCTCTCAAACTTTCCCTAAATAGCTGTTTTCATAAGCACAGGTAACTTATTTGAGAAGCGTGATGAAAAACAGAAAGCTTGGCTAGTTTTGCATTTCTGTCTTTGAAAGAGAAAGGTAGACTGCTTTAATTAAGAGGAAAAAATAATTTTAAAAAGCTGTCATATTCTCTTTACATGCCCTTTCTGCATTCATGGATATATCTTAATATCAGTGGTTAATTTTTGCAAAACAGTAAGCCCCCTTTTTGTCTTTCAGCCCTCTGAAATGGAGCTGCCAGGAGCTTTTCGATTAAGCTTTATCAGGCTTCACTTAGGAAAGCCTCATGGAGGTTACATAGCCAAATACAACATACAAATCAAATTAAGGGAGAGATGGATGCAGAGTTGTTAAATTAATTTTGTTTGTTCCAGGCCATTGGAATGTTTTTAACATGAAGAAAATAATTCTCTGCTGTGTGGCTGTCCTGGCCGGTGCTTACGACTCTATTAGCATGCTGCATTTGTCTGCGAGCGGCAAACAGGTTTTCTCCAGGCTTGAGTGAGCCCTGGTAGACAAGGCTATCCAAGATGCTGGCTTGCCCTCTGCCTTCCCCGGCAGGCTGATCTTCAGAGAAAAGACTGTCAGGCTCCCACACATGGCCAACAGCTGGAGATGCCGCCTGAGGCTGCCCCGTGTCAGGTCAGAGGGCTCCCTCCAGATTCACCCGCACAGCCCTCTCTCTTCTCCAGGTCTCTGGGATAAGGCAGGAGCCAATGCAATTGTTCAGGTCATCCCTGACAGGAAGGTGAAGCAGTTCTTTTTCACTCCAAGAGGTCCAAGGTGTGCCACACTTGGGGCACTACCACCTGCTGTCAGACAAGCCGCTGGTACAGCAAGCACGCCTGCCTGTTGAGTGCCTCCGAGATGTAGCCCTGTGGCCCTGGCAAGGCTTTTCTGCCTTCAGGAGTCCTGGCATGTGCCATCTGCTAGCCAGGACGTGGTGGCTTTGGTGTCCTGCTAGACCAATGTGGGGCCAGCTCAGGTATCTGCTCAGGTATTGTTTTGCAACACAGAAAGACATCTTGAAAGCCCCCTCAATATTTTTAATATCCCTTAGGATTTGAATTTAAAAGAGAGCATTAGTAATAGTTGCTGGGTTTGGTTCTTTGGTTTTGTTCAAGCAGTCATGAATTCACAGACTTTTTTTGCTTATTTAGCCTAGCATCTAGGAAAAAAAAAAAAAAAAGGAAGTGAAGAGCCAGTGATTCTTTTAATCTTCTTTCAAAAATCCAAGGCACACAGAGTATTGAAAGGAAAATTAGATCTCTGGAAAATGCCAGTTGTTTTATAGATGGTCAAATCATTACACTTTTTTCCTTGCCTTTCAGACATTTGCTTCGTTATTATGTATCACTTTAATTAAATCATCAAATTGAATTATTGGATCAAGTGTTTTTTTATTCCATTGTGTCCTGAGCAGGTTTAGTTAAATTAATAAAACCATATGTTTCATTTTATAAAAAAGATTTCTTTTTTGGCCATTTGTAAGCTGATAAAAAAAAAAGTGGCTGAACAGAAAAGGTTGGTTATTACTTAATTACATCAGGTACTACTATGTGCCTTGGAATAATTGGAATACAGTCATCCTAAGTCATGAAAATTTTCTGATATTTACCGTGAAAAAGCAGTATTATGAATTTAGTCTCCTTTTAACCAGTTGTGAATGAGGTTTGTCCTTGTCAAAACTGGTCTCAGTGAAGTCACTGGAGTCATTCAACTGCTTAGAAATGCTCATGACCTTCTTGGATCCGGGTGCAGGGTCAGGGAGGGTCTCCTAACCTTGAGCCTGTGAGTCTCCTATTTACCCTTGGGAAATACCACTCCTTTCGTCTGTTTGACATGAGCTATTCTGACTAGAATCAAACCTGGTTGCAAAGGAAGGCATGGAATAGAGGATGTGGCAGTTCCTTCTCCCTAGGGTAGCTTGTGGTCCTTGTCTGAAAAACAGCTGGCTAGCCATGGTTCAGAAGGTTATTGCAATTAAGGTAGATCTCTCTGTCTCTCGTGAAGGTTACCTGGTTGAATTATTTCTAGAACAATTTGATGCATGATTACTTTAAATATATAAATCTCTGCATGTCCTGCTAGAGGAGGAGGACTGGATAAGACTTATAGGTCTAGGTAGTCCTTCACCCTGAGCTCCTACCTATGATAGGATTTGATTAGGTGAAAAGATAAAGGCTGATCTGGCATTTTGAAGTGTAAATCCGTGATGACAAAGGGCATCAAAGGGAGCAGTTATGATTTATTGGTGCAGTTATCAATAAACAGTGATGTCAGTGAGAATCGATTTGGCTATCTCAATGGAAAGAGGTGAGCATGGACAGGCATACCAGGGGTTGTGAAGCTTTGTAAATAGCGACAATAGCAACTACTTTCAACTTTGACCTCTTGGGTCTTCTTGCCCTCTTGTCTGGGTCCTGGCCACCATCATGCCATGCTCTGTGGAGCCCTGGCTCTGTGGGCTCCCTGTCATCAGAGACTGGGAGCAGGAGGGAAGGGGTCTGCAGGCAGCAGACTAAGGCGTTGCTTCTGGCTTTGTGACGTTGCCAGCAGAATGCCATTTTGGTCCCTTCAGCTCGGTGTAAATAGAGCCTTATATTCATTTTGTCAACAATTTGAGGGTACTGCAGGGTTTGTTTGCTTTGCTGGATCATTCTTCTGGGTTGAGCAGAAGGATCTACTGCAAAACTGCAAGATCGTCACCACTCATGGCAGGAGCAAGCACCAAAGATCTTTCCTGCCTGAGCGCAGTTCTGCGATGTCTTTATCTTGACCAGGATAGCTGCAAAATGTGAGTTAATACTGCACAAATGTATTAGACAGGAATTTTTCTATTGTATTGGTAACACTGGTGTTTACTGCATTTAATCATTTTTGTTTAGGAACGGTAGCTATTTCACTAATGTAACAGTGGAGCTACATGACCAACCTGCAAGTCAAGGCAATAGGAAAAGACATTTCTCCCCTTCAGTGCTGCCAGGACTCTGTAGAAGTGAAATAATGGCCAAATATACACACAGTCATATACTTACAGAGAGCAAACAAACTGAATGTGTTGGCTTTAAATGGAAAAGTCGTATTGGGAAAAATAATTCTGCAAACAGTGTCAGCGTGATGGGCAGGGTGACACTTTGACTTTACCTGGCAGAAGAGACCAGCTCCTTTGCCATGGCACATGTGTTTAGGTATCATTGCAGGTGATTTTTCTTGGTTCAGTTTATATTGGGAAAGAGAATGTGAGAATTTGTCTGGAATTGTATATTTTAAACATGACTTTTAAAGCTTGGGAAAAAAAAATCTGAACTCTTTACAGTCGGAAAGCTCATGATGTACTTTTCCAATAGCATATGAGTGCCATCTAGTGTTCTCCGTTCGTACCCTGACCTTTACATTTTAGTGCCTTGAAAAGTGTTTTTTTTCAGCAGCTGTGCATGCTACTCACAGTGCACGGGGTGGGTTTGCACCTTGGCTCATTCTTCCCTGGTGAAATTTGGGGTTTGGTGTCTGCAGTAAGCAGCAGCTGTGCTTCTGCCCGCTGGTTAAGCTGTTCCTATGCTGACGTCCCCACCAACTTTAGCTTGAGTGAGGAGTAACTGGTGCCTCCCCACTGCAGGCAGGGTTAGGAAGGCATGGCTTTCGGAACCTGGCTGATGGGTTTCTCTGCCTGTTGTGAGGAGGGGATGGCCAAGGGCCATCAGGTGTCACTCTTCCCTGTGCTGGTGATACATCGCTGACAAACAGTTGAGAATCTATGAAGGAAACTATGTGTTGAAAAAAGAGTATAGAGTAACTTCTGCTCATGTGCAACAGTGTTCTAGGTTACAAGGAAAATATTTACCCAATAGTGTCACACTTTCAGATAGTCCAACTATTTCCAGGACCTGCCGAGCACACAGGGATATTTATCCTATTCATACAGCAGGACACTGTGGACCAGGGAAGCTGGGGCTCAGGCTGATTGGACTTCTTAATGTTCCAGTGCAGAGCTCTTAAGTAACCAAGTTAAAGTGTACGTGCAAACACCAGGATTGAAAATAAGTCAAGAACTAAGCAACCTGCCTGCAGAGAATGGATTCTCTCGCTCGCTTTACTCTGGAGAGCAGAAAGCAGCTGCAGGTGGTATTAAATCCCATTGGTCTCAGTGGATTGCAGTCTAAGCCGTTACTGTAGGCAAGGGCATTAAAGAAAAAACCTGGCTCTTAGAGCGAGGCACAGTTCTTCCTGTTTGTTTTCTCTCAGTTATTTAGGAGAGTTTCACATTTTTTCCTTCTGTTTTTTAGCTTGCAGCACTCCTCCGGTCAACATGAAAGTGCAGCCTGTGAACAGGACAGCATTACTTGTAACCTGGAACCAACCAGAAACCATCTACCACCCCCCAATCATGAACTACATGATCTCATATAGCTGGACTAAAAATGAAGATGAAAAGGAGAAGACTTTCACCAAGGACAGTGACAAGGACCTGGTAAAACCACAGCATCAACCCCAGACATATGTATCAAACTATCCTTATATTGCTATTTTCTCAGTAGAATGAAGTAGAGGTGAAAAGCTCTTGTGACCATATAGACAGGCTAGTGTTTGACTCTCAATTGCTATTAAAATGTTCAGCACTAGTTGGACATTGCCTACCATACTACCCAAAACACTGGAGTGTTAATTCATGGCTTATGTGAATGTATAAAGGACTAAATCTGTAGATACTTTTTCATGTACTGTTGCTGAGAAGCAGCTGGCTCAGGAAATAGGCTCTGAATACCTTTTGGCTTGTGTTCAGCTCACAGATTTTCACATTAAAAGTCTGATCCCCCAAAATCTGTTCCTGGGCTCAGGCTTTTCACTGCGTATAGCCCCTTGCAGTCTTTGGAGCAGTTTCTGGCAGTGAGTGCTGCCAGCAGTAGGAGCTGCATGGTCAGAGCTAGAAGATTATTGTGGAGTGGCCCTGTACAAGCTCTGCCTATGTCTGGCAGTGGGAGTAAAAGAGGCAAGAGCAAGACAGTTCCAGCACAGATGGAAACACCGATCTATCTCCTCCATTTAGGATTTGATCTGCTTGTCATTCTTGTCTAAGTGGAAGCAAGTATTGTACCGATCTTTAACATTCTCTGCATATAAAATCAAAGTGACATATTCAGGTTTGAAAGGCCTCCGTTTATTGTTAATCAAAGAAAGCCTCTAGAATAATGAAACCAGTAATTGTATATGCACATGAAAAATGCAGCAGCACAGAGTGTTATTCCTAATGACTGTTATCATATTTTTTTTTCAAATGCACAGTCCTCTGGGCCCATTCAATCAGTTATACAATAATACTTCTCTTATTCTCTTAGATGAAGATTCTTTTACTTCATTTCCATTTATATTTTCAATTTCCCCACTAGACATTGTTATCTGGGTCACATTAGGGAATGATGTGCCTCATGAAATCAGAAAGGAATCTATTGAAAGGCACTCAAGGTTATGATGCATTGTAACCTCTCTCTTGTCATAACTCCACACTCTTAAGGGAGATTTTTTTTAATCAGGTATAAAGAGGAGAGCCTTAATCAGCAAAAATGAGGTGGGCATAGAGAAAGCAACCTGTTTTATGTAAAAGAAATAATTAAAAGTGCAGGGGATGTGATGGAGTGATAGCTTGGAAATAAATTGCAGCGAGACCCTGCGCTGTGCAGCAGAGCTTGGAGGTTAAGAAAGCAGTGACAGCTCAGTCTATTTTAGGGGCGAGAGAAGAAGGCAACTTTTTTTCAGAGGAAAGTGCGATTTCTTTTCAGCACTCTGGCAGAGGCAGTTGGGCTGTCCCATCTTAAAACAGAGCTAGACAGACCACTGGTATTTCAAGTGACCCACGCAGCTACTGCTGCTGTCTGCTATAAGACATGAAATGATGCGATTGTGGACTAAGGCAACACAAAAGAGTATCTGGAAGGCAGTAGGGCAGTGTTTCAGGTCTAAGAGTATGTGGGAACATCCCAGACCAGAGTGCTGAGCCGTCATATTATACAGGCCACTGGCATCAAATTGCGATAACCCGTTTGTTGCAATATAAATAATCATTTTGAACATTCAGTGACTTTCCTGGGCTTATCCCATGTTTGGGACTTGGATCTCCACCTATAAAAATCTCATTTTAATTCATGTAAGGTCAAATGATTTGAGATTTAGTTTTTTTCTGAAGAGAGCAGACTTTCAGGCATGAAGACTGTCATGAAAATAGACGTGGGACATGTTCATTTCTTTCTCAGGGGCAGTCAGCAGAGTCTGGGTGCTCCACTTTGGCCTTGCTCTCTCCCAGAGGACCAGTGAATATTTCCATTTAGAAATAAGTTTGTCATATACGGCATAAATGTCCTGTGTTAGCACAATGCTTTATATATTTCAAACTGATCGTGGACAGTACTGTGGGGGTAAAAAACTGAATAATATCTATTTTTTTTAAACAGAAGGCCATCATTAGCCATGTCTCACCTGACATCCTTTATCTGTTCAGAGTTCAAGCAGTTTGCCGAAATGAAATGCGTAGTGACTTTAGCCAGACTATGCTCTTTCAAGGTAAAAAAAAACACATACATATTTTTACATTAAATGACTATTTGTTTAACATTTTCTTTGTAGAGTGTAATATGGTATGGAATGATTTCAGAAGATGTTTGAATGCATGTAGAAAACGCTAATTTCAGATTGGGTCCAGTGACTTTATCAGAGTCCTATTTCTAGTGGTGGGGATTTGCCTACACCTTGGCTAGCAAGGTTCATCAGGTTTTAGGAGAATTCAGAGGTTTTCTTGATGCTAGTTTTCTAAAAAAAAAAAAAAATCATCAGAGACTGCTTATACATCAGAGGCAGAGCTATAGCAGAATGTGAGTCTAATCGGTGTCTGGTTTATGTAAAGAGAAAAGGAGATCAGTCCTACCTTGACAACCACATGTGGAGACATTCAGGTTTTACCATGCATTCAACCTCAGTGATTTCCAAAACATACATATTTAAATGAAAGCAAAAGAACTGCATGCTAAGGTGTCCTTAGTCATGGATTTCCTTTTAAGTTTATTGGAGAAAACTGTTAAAGCTGAGATTTGGTAGGAGAACTTGATGCTTTTTCATTTTTTTAAGTGCTGAAGTTTTGCTCCTTCCTGGGAATTGATTACTACCTTTTTATTAAGTAGGGCAAAATTAACCTCTGCTGAGAGCACTCATTCCCATTCCAGTTTACAGATATATAAATGTTGGATGGGTAATGGAAGAACAAAACAAGGAGAGAGTTGAAAATTTAAATTCTTAAGATGAAGTAGAGTTAAGTCTCTTGGGTCTGATGGAACAGACCCACAGTATATGGAACAAAATAATAGAGGTGTTTTACAGAGTGATTTTTGAAAAATGTGGAGGTTTTAATCCTGCTCTGTTAGCATCTGAAGGGTATCAAGCTGTGGACACAATTTAGTTCTGTTGCAGTGTCGTGCCACAGTGGTAGCAGCATTGCAGAGACAGCAAGGAGTGGACAAAACATGTCCCGTGCAAGCAACAGCTTGTGTGCAGCTCTTAATTTCTTACTCTCTCAGAACAGTGATTTGAACTTCACTTTAAGTGCCAGACAAAAGTCAGAAACTTGGTATATTACTGATTATAGCCTATTTTGGCAGTTAATAGAGTAGAAAAATTCTTTGCAATTTGAGCACGATACCAGTTTCATTACAGTCAAGAGTAAATCATTATGAACAGTTTTACTGGGTACTCTTTGGGTACTGTAGCCCATCGTTAAAGCAGTGGAAGTGATACACGCCTCTGCAATGCGAGTAGATGTTGCATTTCCTTCCATGTCTCCCCAGAAAGGAGCTGCTGTTCTCATCTTCAGCTTTACCCAAGATCTAACCCAGATAAAAAACTCTGCTTGAGCTTTCAAAATGTTCTTCAGCGGCTGATTATAGTTGTAGTTGAGATAAACAGCAATAAATAATGATAATACTATCATAACAAAAAGCTATTATAAGCAGCTGCTCTTGCTTACCCTGTAAAAGTCAGGACATTTTATCCAACTTGGGTTTGAAGGAGCGCGTGTGTTTTCTGACAGATCACTTAAATCAGCATTGCCAGGCCTCAGTAATTAAAGACAAACGAATCTATCTTTAGACATAAGTAGAAAGTAAGATAACACCAAATGAGCCGAGTTACTTTTACTCCAAGCCGAGACCTGCACGCAGAAATGTTTTGCAGTAGCGATGTTGAGCAGTTGCACCGGTGCCTCCCTTCCCAGCCCCGCTGAAACGCTGCTCTTCTTTGTTTCTCAGCTAACACTACTCGAATTTTCGAGGGGACCAGAATTGTGAAGACAGGAGTGGTAAGTGGTGGCGGGGGGGAGGGCCGGGGAGCGCGGCGGGGCCGGGCCCCGGCAGGTGGCAGCAGGGGGCTGCGGATCCGCGCACGGCCGCGGTCGCCGGGCGGGGACACATCCGCTGCCAAAGGGTATGGGACACACCGAAACTACCGGAAAGGTTTGGGGTTTCTAGCTTCAGCTCCCGAGAGGCTTTGACCGCTGGAGAATCAATAAGAGGGGCATAGATCTGTTGGAACGAGTCCGGAGGAGGGCCACAAAGATGATGCAGTGGCTGGAGCACCTCTGCTACGAGGATAAGCTGAAGGAGCTGGGATTTTTTCAGCCTGGAGAAGAGAAGACTCTGGGGAGACCTTATAGCTGCCTTTCAATACCTGAAGGGAACCTACAGAAAGGCTGGAGACGGGCTTGTCACAGAAGTGTCCAGTGATAGGACGAGGGGAAGTGATTTTAAGCTGAAGGAGAACAGGTTTAGACTAGATCTTAGGAAGAAGTTCTTCAGTACAAGGGTGGCGAGAGTCTGGAATAGATTGCCCAGAGAAGTTGTAGGTGCCCCCTCCCTGGAAGTGTTCAAGGCCAGGTTGGATGAGGCCTTGAGCAACCTGGTCTGATTGAGAGGCATCCCTGCCCATGGCAGGGAGGTTGGATTAGATGATCTCTGAGGTCCCTTCGAACTTAAGCTATTCTTTGATTCTTCCCAAACAAGTATTCAACTCATTTAGAAGGGATTTGTAATTTTAATGATGACTGTGGAAATAACATTTCTTTTGTTAACTATATGACCAAGTATATGCAACAGGAATAAGGCTTCACACACACACAGCATCCTTGCTCTTCCAGTGCTTTAAGGATAGCTGCTATTGTGTGAATAAAGCCTTAACAAGCTCTTTGTTCTAATTTTAATTCAGATGAGACCGTAACAATTCACTTAATCTAACTTTTGTATTCCAGAATCAGAAATGTTGATACATTTACTGTAAAACTGAAATACACTGTTTCAGTTTTGAAAGCACCTTAATTGGTTATTTAACATAAGGTATCTACAACCTACATTTCTTGGCATTTAGTATACTGAATTGCTAGTCAAGTTCATGGACTGAATTCATACTACAGAATTTACTCTAAGTACATTGCTTCTGGTTTTATTCTGTTCCAGTTTGATATGCTCCATAGTAAACAAATAACACATAAAAAACTTGAATTGAAATGATTAATGTTTGTTTAATGATGTACAGAGGTATTCTAGACATATAAAATCCGCTGTCAAATTTTCATACTCAGTCCAGCTTTGAGACTGTACATACCAGCAAAAAAAAAGAAAATCTCACAGTGCCTTAGGGATTCACACTGATAAGTATCTGAAAGTTTAGATGCTTTATTTAAAGTTTTGGCTTTAAGTCTCTAAAGTACAGGGTTTTTTTCTGAGATCTCAGGTTCTCTGTGATTGTAGCTGGTCAAAAATGATGTGAGAAAGCAGCTTTTCTTGGTTTGCTGCAGCATTTCAGCTACACAGTCTGACTGAAACCAGGAATTGCAGAGAGATGCAGAAATACTGTTATATTATAAATTTCAGTTCCAAAAAAAAACCAACATTTTATGGTTTTGCTCAACATTCTGTAGTACTTATTTAGCCCTTTTTTGTCTTTGTCTGATGTGTACCTTTCCAGCTAATGCTTCTCTTGCTGATTAATTCCATAGCATTAGACATTTTTCAGTACGCCATAGGAATGTGGTCAGATTGTTTGGCAGAATTGACCCCAGCTCTTCCACAGAATTACACCTTGTCCCTAGTCTTCTTTAGTGTCTTTTTACACTGCCCTGTAATTCAGGAAGGGAAATGACTTGTCTAATTCTTTAAGAATACAGCAAGGTTTTTGCTTTCTGGTAGAGTATACACGTGTGCACAGATGCCCACGTGCGAGGACGCAGGCACTGGGTTGGCATTAGAGTAACAGTGGCAGGGTGCAGAGGATGCAAAATCCATGCTTCATTCTTTGGTGCTTCTCATCTCCCAGAGGGAAGTGAGCAGCACCAGCCCTGGCTCTGATGGTGGCCAGGGAGAGCTGTGTGGATGGGAAAGCTGAGTCTATACACGAGTATTACTGCCTGGTGATCCTGGTAGAGCTCCTGGTGACTTGCTGAAGGGATCCTTATGCTCTTCAAGTCCTTCATGAGTGCCCAGCTGGCTGTGCTGCAGGTCTTTTCTAATGAGAGCAATGCCTCAGTGCAGCACCAGTCCTTAGGAGAATAACGCTCATGGATAAATGAAGGAAATAAAAATAGTACTGTTCAAGGCCCTCACAATGTGTGTGGGAAGAGACAGAGTTCCTCATTAGAGCAGACCCACTAGCCATGGACGCTCACGTTGGCAGCAGAGCCCTTATTTTGGGACAGCCCTTACGTAACACTGTATTTTTAAACTTCTGTATTCTGAGGATTAAAGCACTGTGAGTAATGCAGCTAAACTCATTAAACTCCTTTACATCCTCCTCACCCCTGAGAGGAAACGTTACTCACAAGTGATTGGTGACATGGGTGGGAAAGGTCCTGCTGTGAAATAAGGATAAAGAGATTCTCAGTGATAACGACTGTTTGGAATTGGTGATTGTGAGGAGGTTTCCTCCCTTTGTGGTTTGCCGTGTAGCTCTGTGGCATGTCTTGGTCTGGCTCGACCCTGCATCCAGCTGGTGAAAATCTCTCTTTAAGAGAATGGCAAGGAGAATGGTTTGTGTGTGGAAAGGGAGGGAAAAGCAAAAGTAAAATAACCCCAGGTAGCATGTTGGGGCCTCTGCTGATGCTCTCTGGTTTGTTTTCTTTCCCCTCTTCTGCTGGTGACCTCCTCAAGCCCACAGCATCTCCTGCCTCCTCTGCCGACATGGCTCCCATCAGTTCTGGTTCTTCCACCTGGACCTCCTCGGGGCTCCCCTTCTCCTTTGTGTCCATGGCCACAGGGATGGGGCCTTCCTCCAGCGGCAGCCAGGCCACTGTGGCCTCAGTGGTGACCAGCACCTTGCTGGCAGGCTTGGGCTTCAGCGGTGGTGGCATCTCCTCCTTCCCTAGCAGCGTGTGGCCCACTCGGCTCCCTGCTGCGGCCGCCCCCAGCAAGCAGGCGGGACGGTCAGTGGTGGCTGCCACCGAGGCTGCTGCCGCCGCTTCCCCGGGGCCAGAGCGGGACTCGGCACTGACGAAGGACGGCGAGGGAACCGAGGAGGGGGAGAAGGATGAAAAGAGTGAAAGTGAGGATGGGGAGCGGGAGCATGAGGAAGAGGAAGAAAAGGATGCCGAGAAGAAGGAGAAAAACAGGGCAACGGCAGCCGCAGAGGAGCGCAATAGCACGGAGTCCAGCATGGCCGCAGCTTCCCCCAACCGGACTGCTGAGGAGGAAGGAAATAAAACCATATCGGGTGAAGATCCAAACCAAAATGTTGCCCCCACGGCTGGAGGACCCGAGGAGGAGAGCTTCACCAAAGCAGATGCTCAGCCCCAGCCGCTCCCTTCCACCCAAGTGCCGCCTGCATTCACCAACGAACTTTACCTGGGAAAGATCCCAAGACCAGAGACAACAAGAAAACCTCCTTCAAAGGAGGACAAGTTTCCAGAGGAATACCCCTCAGATAACAAGTTCATCACCATTAACCCAGGTGAGTGAGCCCTGGGGAAACTGTTTTTACCATAAGAATATTGGAAAATTACACAATTCAAACTCCTTACTGACTTGTAGTAGATAAAACATTTTTATGGTCCCTGGCTTTATCTGATGGGCAGGTCATCACAGGACTCGATCTACAAATGGTTACTGGGGGGAGGAGAGGTGGGAGGATCATCCTTTTATTTTATTGGGACAGATTCGTGCTCCTTGTACTGCTTACTAGAAGAGAAAATTCGAAAAAGTGTTAATCTCCAATATGCTCCATTAATAATTTTGTTTAAAAAAAAAAATGCAGTGAACTATAGCTGTGAAATTTATTTGGAAGAGTGGTTGCTGTGCTGAGCTGATATTTCATGGTAAGGTTGTTCTATGTGCTGTAGGCTAATTTAGTTCATCCGCAGGATTCTCCCTGATTGGGATTTGAGATATTCTCCTAAATACAGGATCATCACTGGTTTATTCCTCATCACAAAACCTACATACTCTGATCTTGCAAGACAAGGCACCTTTTGCACTAGGGTTACCTTCTCTTTTTCCTAGGGAGGTGGAGGGCGGGAAATATACATTAGCCAAGACGCGTTCATGTATTTTCTATGTTTGTCGTGATGAGGATTACTGATTCTCCTGTACATGCCAACTCTGGATGTATGTACGTGCCAGCTCCACAGTATGTACACAGCAAATGCAACTTTTTGGAAGCATGCCCAGGTGACCTCCATGTGCACCGAGCCCTTTGTGGTCAGGATTTGCTGCACAGGCCTATGCCAACAGGTAGCTCATGGTGCTCCCAACTCGCTGTGCAGAAAGCCCAGTGCATGCACACATTTCTGCTCGAGGAGCTCCAGGCACTGGTGAGGAAAACAGATCTTGTAGCTGCAAGGACTAAATGGAGTAGACGCATATGGATTTATCTGCAGCGTAAGGATGGAGATTTAGATAGGATGATGAGTTTATCTGAGTGATTATGTGTATTACCACAGCGTTTATATGATAACGCACTTTTTGTTTGTTTTCTTTACTGTTGTTTATTTTGCTAATCTATAGACTGTTTTGTAATTTTGTTTTTCTATCCAAGCTTCTCTAGAGTTAGTCCTGTGAAAAAACCTTACATATTTATTTTTCTCGACATTCATAAACACAAAAATGCAGACACTGTGCACTCAGTTATAGCTCTGAGCCAATTTAAAAAACAAAGCTAAATCCAGTCTTTGATAACATTTGTTACAGAAATGCTGACCTGACTTTAATGCTGTGAATCATAACTGTTCTGTAAGAGAACAGATTAACAATGTGGAAGCCAAGAAATCTGTACCAGGTTGTGCTGATTTTTTTTTAAATACACTGCTGGTTTTGTTATCCCTCAGCTGGAACTCTTCAAAGTCCATTGCTCCCACTGAATATGGTCTGAGATGCCTGTCAGGCAGCTTTCAACATGCCACTTGCCCTAATCACCTTTTAATCAGGAAAGAGGGAACTTGCAGTGTTAGGAGTAAGCATTCGGCACCATTTAGGTTCAAATCCTAGCAATTCAATCTACCTGGCTAAACCTGCCTCTGGAATAGATGTTCTTCCTGCCTTCTGCTTCCCTGTTTCTCATGTGCTAGATTCTTGGATGGCCCAAATACAATGTCCCTTATATAAGACCTAGAAAGGGCCTTATGGTTTATTCTCAGCCTAATAAATTGGCAGAAAGATGGGTAGTTGGTCTTGTTTCTTAGCTCATGACAAAAAGATTCTTACAGGATTCTTATATGGTGAACTTTATTCCATGGTGAAGTTAAGATGAAAAAGATTAAAATTAATGAGATGGGTAAATATTGTTAATATTGCTAAGAAGTACATACTGGTTATCGTGAATATCACCTTAGCCTGTAGTGATTCTGTCTCTTTCTATCATGCAGAGAACTACCACTGAAAATGGTTCAATACAGCTTTGCTTCCTACAGGGCAACTTCTTTTAAGAGCTCTGATCACTTGCAGGCTTGGAGGCTTGAAGTGACCCTGCCTGAAGACGGCACACAAAGACAATCAATCCTGAAAGGACTCTGCAAATTAGGTTTTCCGTGCTTATATGTGGAGGGAGGATAGCTTACTAAGGTCATTGTGTCTCACAAAAATGGCTTCCATGTGTAAGAAGTGACATCTGAAATAACCAGCACATGTTACCTGGGGGAAAGGATGAGTGAAAGAGTTGCCTGTTTCATCCAAATTAACCTTCGTTGAAACATACCCAGTGACATACATGGGATGAGGAGAAGGAATTGTACCATATTTTCAGCTTCCCAGCCAAGCCTCTCCCAGGCCCCTCAGTGTACTGAGGAGGACACTCAGCAGCAAAAGGGCTGGGAATGGCTATTCAGAGATGAAGAAGGGCCCATTTGTGGCGTTTCCTTGTTCTTGACTTGCAGATGGAAGAGTTTAGTTCAGTCACAAACCTGGTAACTCCCTGTCTAGATATTGGGAAGGGCTAGTGTTTTTCAATTCTGAGAGCATCTCAATTCAATTTTGAGATGTTTCTTACCTGAAGCGCAGCAGAGGCTTTCAATCTGAATCTGTTTGTATCAGATGTGAGAACCTTGTCCTGCAGTCATTTCAGGCAAGTCCTTCTTTTCTTTGCAATCTTGTGTCACCAGGCTTCTGTTGTGGATAGCTGAGGCCTGCCTAATTCAGAATTCACCCAAATGTTTTACTACATGTGTTTGAATAAGGCCTGGCTGGCCTGTTGGGAGTGCTACCCATGTGAGAAGACTCTTGAGAATACTGGAGAAGGAGCTTCCTCCAGGCTGAATCTAGGTTATCAAAGACACATGCCAGAAAAACCCACAGCTGGTGAACTGGCCCATCAGTCAAACATTAGCACTAAGACTAGTTGCTTCAGCTTAATTGTTTTCCACAGAAATACAGAAATTTGTAATTCATGCAGGCAGACCTGACCTACCTTATGCAGAGAGTTGAGTTCAGTGAAACACCAGACTTAAGCAAGACCTCTTCCTATGAGAAAGGCCCTTAAAGGTTTTCCATAACAAAGTAAACCTGAAATCAAGACAACAACCGGCAAAGCCAAGAGTACATTGCCAGAAGTGTCTGAAAGCATTCCTGAGCATCAGGACAGTTAAAAGGGTGTGAAGGCCACTTCCAAAGTGAGCAGAAAGAATCCCTGTAGCTTATTGTGTCCCATAGAGGGCAGAAACCTTTTTAGTTCCATCTTTTCTCCAGGAAAAGAGTTTTTAAAAGCTGTGAAGATTTCAAAAATGTCTTTGTGAATAGAAAGTTTAATCATTTTAAAGAGTAGAAAATTGTTTCATAACAATGTACACTTGTTAGATTAATTGTATAGCATCACATTAGCAGTTGTAAGGAGATAACTGACTGGGGAAGTACTCATGAGTGTGGATGATTAGAGGAGAACAGGGAACACATGAGAAATGACAGGGAAAGTGCGAGGCCAATTAGTACAGCAAGGCTCATTTTCTTTTAGTGCTTATTTCACACGCACAAACACACACACCTCTCCCGAGGCCATGTCATTATTTTCCAAATGGCATTGGCCTCTTCTTGTGTGGTGGTATCGGCCAGCGCTAATGATTTTCTTCTGTCACTGAACGCTTACTTGCATTCTCCTCTTTCATTTTCCTGATCGTCCTTTTCTCTGTTTTGGTGCCCACATTAGACTAATTGTACCTTTGATCTGCAACTGTTACACACACAGCTGCTCCAGCATTGTCTGCGACTCTGAAACCTGAAAATTAGAAAAACAGCAATTAGAATGATGCTCTACCAAAAAAAAAAAAAAAAGGAAACCAGCATGATTCAGTTTAATCGGAGCTAGAGCAGACATGTCCAAGAGAATTTGGTTAGTTGTGCTGGACAGGAGATAACTCATGAACTGTCGTGAGCCAAGTAATAGATGGTCCAGTTGGGGCTTTTGCCTGAGTCATGAGCTGGGACTGAAGAGAGACGTGGGTTCGGCCCTTGATCCGAACCTCAGGCAGGTCTTGTCCCTCGGCACTCACTCCTTTCTCCCGCATTCCTTCCATGAGTGGGCTTTGTAGAGAGATCATGATGTGCAGGGCTGAATTTCAAGCCTTGTGAATTCTTTTAGCAGAGATTGAATTTTGTGTTTTAGAACAGTCTTTTCCAGGTCCGGGGTTACTAAAGCCTTTTGAAGGTAATCTCATGAAGATAATTAAACATTTGTATAATTCTTTCTGTCTCCATATGTAGCAAGGATTATTAAGTTGTATTTTCATGTGACACTAGAGCCATTTTACATGGCAACTTACAGGAGTGAAGAGCAGAATCACTTGAAAATAAAAGGACTGAATTACTTGATGTTTGCAAACAGTATGAATTTCAGATATCTGATAACAGGATTAAATTTGATGGGCATCTGTTTACAAAACAGTGAAAAGCCATGCTTAGTTGTGCACAGCCTGTGAATGTGACTACTGCAGGAATGCCTTTAGAGAAATAGGGAGAAAATAGCTGCACAATGACTTGAGCTTTTATCAAAGGTAATTCCCTTTTTAAAAACATACAGTTTTGCCTTTTCATAGCTGAATAATACGGCCAGTACTGTCTTCCAGAATGAATTGTGATTTTGTGTAAGTCCACAATTTCCTTTACTCAAAGGAAAGATGAGCAGGTGACTTTCTTTTCAGAGACCAGATGTTCTGAGGCAGGTCAGCAGTGGGGGTTTCTTTTGGCCTGCAGAACACACATATTGTCGTAGTTAACAGTATCTGTAACGGTACAACAAACAGAACTTTGTCCTGGTGGTTTGTGCAAGGGTAAGAGATGATAAAGGTAGATAGGTTATATATTACAGCTATGGTTGCTTATTATAGTAAGCACTGTTACTTAAGGGAAATAAACATGTTTCCGTTCTCAGGAATCAATTACCAAGAATACGTGGAAAAACAGTACATTTCATAAATTGTAGAATGCCTCTTTCTGCCTTGACCTTTGTGCAAGAGTTGCTCTGGCAAAGCCTCCCTCGCTGCCTAATGCCCTTTAATACTCTGTGCCCGGGCCTCATCCATCCAGCGCCTGGGTGGAACTGCTGAATAGGTGATTCACAGGAGTTAGGGATTTTTCCAGATGCAGGAATGGATTTAGCAGTGCCAGGGCTTGTATCATGTGGGACCTCCTGAAACGGATATGCTGTAATAATTTTTATTCCTTCTTACTGGGATGAATTCCAAGCCAGTAAAAGGCAAACTGAATTAATTCAACGAAGGCATATGCCACTAGAAACTGTTTACATTTCTTAGCAAAATTGGAGTTTCCTCGTCCATTTTTTAAGCTTCCCCTCCTGAAAGTACAGCGTATGGTGGGCACCGTTACAAGGATATGCTGTTGACACTACCAAGGCTCAACATTTTTGCTTTGATAAAGAGTGAAGTGCTGACTACTTTTTATTTTATAATATTTTGTTATGTAGGAGTACAGGAAGATATAAAGGCCCAGATCTGTGTCTTTTTTTTTTTTTTTTTCTTCAATGTACCTTCTTCACCTCTTTTTCAAAGTTATCCAGTGTGCTGCCTTTTCTTAGGTTCTTCTGCCATGACATTCAACAGACAGGCACCAACACTCCAGCTATACTGCTGTACTTCTGTCCCCAGCTATCGTTCTACTGAAATTTTTATTGGCTTTGGTTTATTTAAGCTCTCCCAATGCTTTATTTAAGCAGTGGAAAACACCTAAGACTTTTCCTTCAAAACCAGCACAGGAACGGTCTCTTTTTTCTGAAGCGCATCACTGCTCGGGCATTCCCAACTGGAATTTCAGGGCCAGCCATCAGCATGTGGGAATGGCATTTGCTATGCTAGCACTCAGCATACTGAGTGCTTTCTTATCCTCATATCTGCAGCGTGGAGAGTTGGCAGGGTAAGACAAGTGTGCTCTCCACAGTAGACTGAGTAAGAGGAGCATCGTGAGCACTGCAGAATTTAATAGCGTGCACTGGGACTGCAGCCCGTGCTGTGCTTACAATGGAATTTAATTTTCTTCCCATGCAAACAGAAACATATGTTTTTGTGTTGAAATGTGTGGAGGTGAAATTAAACAGACTACTGTCCTTGGAGAGAAATGAAGCAACACCCAAATGAATGTAAGGTGGTGGGACTATTTGCCTCTCCTATGAAGTTTTATTATGTTGCCTGGGTTTTATTTGCTTTGTCCCTTTTACCATTCTGATTAGGAACACTTACCTCACAGACTTAAATTTTTCATGCTGTTAAATGATTTGAAATGCACTGATAAAAGCTTCAGGGCTTATGATTTTTGCAATTTTTTCAAATACAGTGAAAAAGACTGCCCTAATTTGGAGGTTGCTCTTTTCCTTATTCTTTGCTAGTGAAGAAAATCAAAGACCTGTCTTAAAAATGATGTGTTGTATATTATTAGTATCCTGTGAAGACGAAAGCTCACCATGTGCTTGGAGGCACAACGTTGTGTGCCTGCTCTGCCAAGTGGTACTGTTGGTAACCTCGGTAGACTTCTTACTGAAGTTAGAGGCAACTGGCTCCTCATCTCTTTTTTGATCAATTCTATACTCAGTGCATGTTCACTTCCCCTAAACATCCCTCTGATTAGCACCTCATTTAGGCTGCTTGCTAAAGGGCATTACCTCCATCAGCCCAGTTCTTAAAACTAGAAAGATTTCTTGCTGGGCTTGCAGCAGCCTGCAGCCTTGCTCTGTTTTTAGCAGTCAGGCAAAAGCATTTACAATTAACCTTTACTTCTATGTTAGTTGAATTTTACTCCTGCCTATGGAGGAGTATAATCTAAATGCTATTAAAATAGAGTATGACTTCATATTATGTGACATCTGGTGACTTCCAATTTTCTGTGTTTTGCCTGCCCATGGTGAAAAGGCAATTATGTTTTTCTGGTAGGATTTGTAGCAGTTTCAGAAGATATGATAATACAATACTGAACAAGGGCAAGGAACCACATTGGTAAGGAAAGACTCACATAGGCTAAAAAGTAGAAGTCAAATGCATATGTTTCAGTCCTCTTGAAGTCTGAAGCTGTTTACACTAATCCTTACCCATTACATCCTTTTGACAGGTATTAATCAACTACTACGTGTTTGTTAGGAAACATGAATAAGATACATGATCTGTTTCTGTATTTTTCTTTTACCATTCTCTGTAAAACTATTCATCAAGTCTCCATGAATTTGCAGAAATTAGATATCTTTGAAATATGTTGATACAATGTGTACTCTCATTGGCTCCAGTACTTGCAGAACCTCTAGATACTCATCTTATATGTGATAAAGTAATTTTAACGAGATGTCATGAGAGAAGTGAAATGGAGTTGCTCGGCCAGATCTCAAGATATTGACCAACTTTAATTTTCTTCAAAAGCTGTGGCATAATGATTTCTTCTGTCAGTTACAACACATCCTATCCATTCATTCATCCATCCATCTTGACAATCCATATGCTAAAAAGTGCTTTCGTATGCAGTAACTCACCAGATTGTGACAATTCTGCAAATGATGTGACATGACACCCAACATGTTGAGGAATTTTTATTTTAAGATAGTTACCAAGAAATTTATTTCTGAAGCAAAGCATTACACCGAGCTTTGCAAACAGGGCTGTCCTGTAATGCTGAGAAACCGTGCATTTATCTGCAAACACTGATGACCGAGCAAAGCGTTTACTTTGTTACTTTGGTGAAAGGGGTACTCCACATCTGATAATAGGTGTTTCCATGATAGAGTCCTAAAATTGTCTATGAGACTATAATTACAGGCAGTAGTAAAATCCAAGCCATATGTGGCAATAAACACCATACTTTTGTGCGCTCATGTCTCAAACTAAAGACAAATGGAGTCCCACCCTGCAGTTAGAGGATCCTTGTTCTAGTTACTCATACCATGTAAAACGGACAAGCTATTTGCTTACACATTTTTCCATACAGTAATTCTCTTTCCATTTAGTGACTGGTTTTGTTATGTGTTTAACACACAGCCGACAAGAACAGCTCCAGCATGGCCACGAGACCTTCTCCTGGTAAAATGGAATGGATCATCCCACTGATTGTGGTCTCAGCACTGACCTTCGTGTGCCTCATTCTTCTCATTGCTGTGCTTGTCTACTGGAGGTGAGCCTGTTTCCTTTTGATTGGAAACTGATTATGATTTAAAACACATTTCATGTGGTGTTTTTTAATGCGGTCCTGTATTTTTGATTTTATTAGATGTTACAGTGGTAGATGCATTAGATAACTCTCTGGATACTAGAACAGCTCTGTTGGTTGACTTTTCAGCTGTCTTAAATATTGACTTTTGTCTCGTGAAAATGAACTTGATAGAACTCTAGCAATGATAGAGCTGGCTGTAATGCCATCAGATATTTTCACAGTTAGTCCTTCTCATATAGCTAAAAAAGGGCCTTGGCCTTCAGGGAAGGTGGTTGTGGGAAAAAAGCCCAGTGAGACTGGCCTTGGTTCCGAGGGTGATTTTGTCACAGACCTCCAGTTAATTGTCAGTAAAATAGGTATACTGCTGTTTTTCAGTATACCTATTTTACTGACNGTTTTGTCACAGACCTCCAGTGTTTTCTTAAGCAGTTCTTCTCTTCCATTGACTGTATTTCAACAAAGGGGGATAAGCTTGCTTCATGTCATATAGCAATGCTCTGAGTAGGGTTCTTTGGCATTGGTGAAATGTTCAGAAGTGCAGCTTGCAACACCTTGAAAGTAAAGATTGCCTCTTACAAAGAGATAGTGCCCTTTACATCAACAGGCAGTGGTTCAGTGGTAGAGACTAGGACTAGAATCCACAAATCCATCTCCATTCAATTTAGAAAAAATTCAAACCTGCAGGACCTTCTTGTGCCAGAAGCAGAACCCAAAGACACTTCATTTGTAGTGAAAATTAACCAGGGATTAGCCTCATAGAAGGTATTTAGAAATTATTTCAAAATCTGATTAGGTGAGACACAGAAAAGTAGCATTGAAGAGAAAAAGCAGTCCATTGATCAATTTAATTGCAGAATCAATGAAAAAACTGCCAAGCTGTTTTTCAGTATACCTATTTTACTGACAATTAATTGGCCACATTTTTGAGGCTGGGAACATTTGAAAGAATATTAATAAATAGATGACAACAGTCTTGTGAAAATCATTTCTATTAACATTTGCAAGTAACTAACATCACTGCAGTAAGACAATGAATAAAATTGTGGTTGTATGTGCACAAAAGCTGAATGTGGAAAGCTTCTGAAGATCCCTTTGTAGTGTCCTGTCCTTCAGTATATGTTTTCTTCATTTGAAGGACTAAACGTGGTCACATTCGTACTAGGCAAGCCCATGAAGAATATGGTGTATCCTGAAGCACTGTGATGAGGGGCTAGTAATATTTATCTTGCGTTGATACAAAATGTTCTTCTAAGGAGGAAAGGCTTTTGAAATAAAATGCTAACAGTTATTATCAAGAAGAATGCAAGTCCTTTTCATTATTTGAAAAACATTTCCATTTCCTGCAATTTCACTAATTGGATTGAGAGAAAAAAATCTAAAATTAGCATTTAATTTTCTCAGAGTGCCAATACCATCCCTGAGAAAATACTAAAGTTGGAAAGTACTGATTTAGTGACCAATAGTTAGAGATTAATTTTTCATAAATATTGGCTTCTATTACACAGTATATTACTCAAGTCTAAAATTATAGCATGTTAATTGAAGTTATAGACCTTTTATCTTCAAAATTCCAAACCATCCACCTCACAGAATTTTTTATTTTTTTTTTGTTTCATGATAATAAACATGCATCTTAATCAAGGAAGATACCTGAACAAAGACTTTAGCTCAAACCAAATTACTTTTTCAGTAATGTTTGTTGTTTTGCATACGGACAGTAATTGTTTCTTATCTGGTCTCCATAATATGCACAAGTAGTTAACATTCATCAGTGGCTTTGGTAAAATGACGAGCATTGTCATTAATACCTTTGACAGCAGTGAATCACATTTCTTTCTATAACTGCTGCTAAAAAAAAGGTGATTAAAAATTAATATAGACATGGAAAGTAAGCCATGTAGAAGTCAAGTTTTTTGATAAATATGAAGCAAAAAATTGAGAAACAATAAAAATCTTGAGAGCACATGTGTAGCACAGCTTCAAAATAATCTCCTGTGTCTCCTTTCATAGTTCTGACGATTTTTTTAAAAAATACAGAGAGTGTATTAAAAAAAGTAAATGTGTGTTTTAGGATAAATGAACAAGCAACTAGAAAACAAATTGTACACAATAATATTTCATGTTGTGCAGACCATGTCACTGAAGTGGTAACACAGCATTTTGTATACCCTTTTCACCTTTCCTTAAGAAAAATAAAATACTTGTCTCTGAGTGTTTTAAAGTGAGGAAAAAAACAGATCCTCAAACACTGTGGAGTCTTAATTTGCAAGTTTGAAAGGAACAGTGATCTGGATTTTCAGGAAGAAATACTTAGCTTAAAATGTAATGGGCAACATATGGAATAATTTGCTAAATAACACCATCAAAGCAAATGGCATGAAAACGAGTTGGAGACAGATTTTTCAGTAAGGGAAACATGGTATTGAAGTGCACAGCAGAGAAGCACTTGTTTATGAAAGGATAACCCTCAAGGGGACAGGCGTGCTGGACCAAGGGGTCCTTTCTTGCACAGCAATTCTTTGTTTTGGTGTGATGAAAAGCATTACAAAACAAAACCCAGAGAAGTAGAAAATGCAGAAGAGACGTAGTTACCCTTTGGCAATACATTTTGAGGGTAAAACAAATGATATTTTCACTTTTGCTTTTTTGAGCATTTGTGGGATTAGATGATTTGAGACCAGAGGTGACATAAGTAGAACAATGAAGCAGAGAGAAGCCTTCTGTTTGTTTGCATTACATCGATGCCCTGTTATCCAGGGACCAAAATAAGGAGTTAGGGAAGTTGCTTGTGAAGGTTTGGCAAAGCGTTTGTCTCTGTTTGGATCCCTTGTAACTCATTCCATGATACCGCAATTAAATAAATTTTGTGATGATGTCTTCTTGTAAGGAAGCTTTATTTTCTATTCCCTGTCTTTGAAAAGGAGAGTGTTAGGAAGCAGTCGTTGTTTGATGAAGCTTTTCCTTTCTTTATCTGTTGAGCTCCCATGCTGTGTTCATTAGAGACTTCTCGTAATTGAATATATTTGGAAATGTTCTGTACCATTTCTGAACGAGACTCCCTTATTTGCAGAAGTAATTTGCTGTTCTCAGTTCCCTTTCCATGTGGATCCTGGAGAAATGGCAAAAGGATATGATTGATGTTGAAGAGAAAGGGTCACTTCCATCTTTTTAGCATGATGGCCATCTCAATAATGAAAAGGGATGGGAGCTTGCAGGCAAGCAGCAGCTCTGAATTACCTTTCTACTAAAGTTTCCTGAATTCAGTACTTTTAATGGCACTGCTGTGCAAAGAGGGCTATGTGATTTTAAGTTAGTAGAGTGGAAAATAAACTAGGTCAGCATAATGAAGCTGCAAAAAGTGTGCCTTTTATCCCAGAACAATGAGGAGAGCACAATGAGGTCATCTTGGGATGACCAGGACCCACGACGTCTGCTGGGGCTGGTTGGCAGTTGGGCTTCCTGGGCAGGAGGGACAATGATGGCTGTAGTGCAAGTTGCTTCTGTGTATCTTTGATTCCTCTTGAGGAAAAGCTGGCCTGGCTGATCCTTGAGCTGTCATGGACATGATGAAGGGGACTGTTGGTCCTAGGACCTATAGTGCTTGAAACTGATTTCTTTTAGTATCAAGAATTTGAGGCTTAGCGGACAGAAAAGGTGAGGAGACCAGATTCACCATTCGCTTCTGCAGTGGCACAGTGGTATTTCTTTTTCTACTTTCATTCTTTTCATGCTGGTTCCTGAAAGTGTGTGCTGTAGAGACAGCCATTGAGTATTTCTGAGAACTATTCACTGGGATTTTAGGATCTTTTGCTGCAGCACTACTAGCTCTTCTAGAGACCATTACAATGCGTGCATTGCAAGGTGCAGTTTCCCGAGCACATTACTTTTGCATTTCTGGGCATTTATTTTGCATCTGTGATTTTATACTCAGATTCAGCAGCATGACTTCCTTCTGCAGCTCTTCAAGGTCAATTTAAAATTTGACTTGGATTGTCTGCAGTCTTTACCACTGTTATTCTCACAGCCTTTTCTACAAGCTCTGAGCTTTGCAGAGTATGTTTGGTAGTGACCTCCAAACTATTTAGGGATTGAGTGTGACTTCAGGTTTTTTTTGCAACAAGGAGAGTTCCTGTAGCATGCTGAGCCATAATATGGCTTGAAAGATGTCTTTTCTAGCACTTCCACTATATTCTGTTGCAAATTGAAGAGGTCCAGAGTATTGACACTTTAAGGGAAACCCGGGGTCAGTGCCACTTCGTTTTTTCACACAGGTGGAGGAGGGTGGCTAGAGTTGGGAAACCAACTAAAATACTTCAATACACATTAAGTTCTGTCACTTTCAGAAAAAAAAACCCAACTATATTTTAGGAGTGACTAGTGACCTTCCATTCTGATTTTTAATCCAAACATTGTAATGCTATAGACTGTGGTTTCATAGGGAAAAATAAGGCGAGAATATTAAGAAGCAATTAAGATTTTAGAGTTTAGCCAACAGCAACTTTTAAATGGGAACTAAATTATAGCCATTTCTCATTTTCAGCTGAGAGGAAGAAATTAATTCACAACTATAGCTGGAGAGTTTTCTTTTTCTTTATTTTGAACAGATACCATAATTCACCTCTGAATTATTGCCGCCATCAACATCGTGATCCCAAAGACAAAACGGGAATATTGTATTGCATTTCTTATTAAATCAAGCTGTTTATACAGTTCTAATATGTTTACATTCAGGAGGGATTTTTGGAACAACACAGCTGCTGCCTTTCAAAGAGCAAGCAAGCTTGCATTGCTTGTTTATAGTCATGTGTGTATATGAGACAGCTTGGGAAAAAGATGACTTTAATTTTCCTTAGGCAAAACCCTATAGAATTTAGTAGACAGCAAGAGTTTTCTTAGGTTTTTGTAAAGCACCCTGTGTGAACTGAACGGAATCCTTGGGACAGATCCTGTGGTAGAGTCTCATCCTCCTCTGGCAAAACCTTTCTGTGCAGAAGAGATGACATTGAGCACTAGATGTGGATTCTTTTTCTGACTCAGTCATTGATTTTCTCCGTGACCCAGGGCCAAGTCACTTACGGTTTGACAGTATTGTTGTTGAACTCAATGGCAAAGATCTCACTGGGAGCAAGCTCAGGTGTTCGATATTTCAGCATGTGAGTTCCATCACTGGTAAAATAGCACTGAAGAAGGTCAGTCACATATATTTGTAAATCAGTTTGTGATATAGAAATGAAAGCTGCAACGTAAGACCAAGGACTGTTGTAGTTATCATGCCTAATAACCACACATTGGAAAACTGCCTTTTGGTGTTAAATTCTGGGGAACTTTCACAGCTCCGTATCTACAACAGTGTTAAAACTACGGTGGGAGGAAAAAAAATAACTTCTTCCTGTAGCAGCTTTTAAGAAGAGCTGAAATTGTTATTTGAGCCTATCTTTAGGTTTTATTTTATGAGTACACAATGTGTTATTCATCTACTGTACTGATTGAAAAAGGAACATTGCAAATTTACAGACTATTGTAAAATTGCTTGCTTACAATAATAAAAGCTACTTTCATCTTACTCTAAAATATTTGTGATTCTGGTCATACTTGCATTCATGGAGGATGCTAGGTGGTAACGCTTTCTGAGAGCTCGTGTGTTGATTTTAAGAATGCCTCGTGTGCAGTTGCATGAGTATTTATTTCAGCAGTGGTGGTTCAAGCAGCCTCCTCTGTTCCTGCCCTTGTTCTGCCCTCTGCGGTACTAGCGCAAATGTTTGTACAACCATGTGAGGAGCTGGATTGAGAAATAATCCATGTTGGGGGGAAAAAAAAAAATATGAGAGGGACTTTTGTGCCCTGATTTAAGCCAGATTAGCTCCAGTCTGGTTCATGTAGCAACCAGACAGAGCTGTACCAGCGTAACTGAGGGACAGCCTGAGGCAGGAATGAGCAGGAGGGATGGGGATGCTCGTACTGATGCTGCACCCAGTGGTGCCTGAGGACTATGTCCAGGCACTTGTGCTCCGCTTGGGGATGGCAATGCCCCAGAGCTCTACTTGTGTCACCACAGGCAGCGAAGAGGATTAGTCAACAAGGGCAAGAGATTTCCTAAGCTGGGAGACAGGCAACGCCACAGAGACACAAGGGGAAACGTGGAGGTGAGTGGCATGCCTGAAACCTCTGGCAGCTTCCATCTCCTTTTCAGTGGCCCGATGTGCCCTGCTCACACTGAACAGGGCACGCCCTCATTTCCCTCTGGGAATGGTCACATCATATGATGACAAACAGCCTCAGAGGAATGGGGACAAGAGGGATCACTGCCTGGCGAGTAAGATGCACCCCAGCCTGATTCAGAGCCTTCTGATCTCCTTGCCTTAACCTAGGCAATGCAGGAAAAGGACTTCAGCTTTTACTGCGGAAGATCCAGGTTGTATTTGATTTTGCGAGTGCTGGAGGCAAAGGTACTAAAATATCGGGCCCTTTTGCATGCCGTATCTCAAAGTGCTGCTCGTTTTCATTAAAGGGGAGCAGGCCTATGATCGACTCCCTTTTGTCGCACATGGGAAGCCGAGCTCATCCTTTGTGCTGATGGCAGATAGCTTGCTTTCAAGGCTGAAGCTTAGGGCAGTTGCCAGTTGCTTGTTCTAGTTGTTGGTCTCATTCTTTGAACGCTCGTCATTCTTCCATTATGAGGAAAATCAATATGAAAACTTCTCTGACAGCATCTGCGCTCTTTCATCTGGCAGTGCGCAGCCTGGGGCGAGGAGGAGGAAGAGCCCACGAG
Source organism: Baryphthengus martii (assembly GCA_013396935.1). Lineage (NCBI taxonomy): Eukaryota > Metazoa > Chordata > Aves > Coraciiformes > Momotidae > Baryphthengus > Baryphthengus martii. The sequence continues at coordinate 211,160 of VWZK01015963.1, forward strand.
GAGATCCGCTAACGCCAGATCGTAGCGTGCTGCTGCTATTCCTCTCGTTGTCGGCTCGTGGGCTTTTATCTTCTCCTCTTGCAGGGGGCTGGAAAGGATCCTGCCTGGCTGTTTGCAGGAGTGGCGAAGCACTGGGGTCTTCTCTGTGCATGAAGGGCTGAGGTAGGCGAGCGCAGCTGTGCGCAAGGGAAGCTGGGACACCGCCCCACCATTCCTTCCCAACTTCTTGCTCAATAACCATTTCCCAAATGGCTGCTTTCAGAAATCATGGGAGTTGTCAGTTGTTATAGTAACAGACCCCCTGCTGCTGAATTGGCCCTGAGATGCCCATTTGGGCTTTTCAACAGCCTAACTCATGTTCATTAGACAAAAAAAGAGAGACAGATTTGCAGATGGAAAGTTGTTTTTTAAGCATGCTGGATGGTCTGTTAAGAGCTAGACTGTGGAAAGGGGCATGTTCTCTCATTATATGCCTGTTACTTTTACTCTTGTTTAATTAACGCTATTTTTACTTTTTCTTGCAATCCAGAACTCTGCAAGATTTCCATTTTCTCACTGGTGAGGCCAGTAGTGAGCTATTGCTTTACAAATTATTTTTGTCTTGAGAAAGGAAAGCAGTTGGAAAGGGATTTGCCAAGCTTAAATGCAGATCAGTAGTGACTTCCAGAACTATCAGGATATCTACATAACTCAGAAAATAGTACTTTTAATCCTAATTATACAGCAGCAGGAGCAACATCAAAAATCAACAAGTGCATTTTGACCTAGGAATGTCCCATCTCAAGGAAAGAGCACAATCTAGATTTTTCTTCAGGTTTTAACCTAGGCAGTCCTCTTAATGTTAAGAGTGACTCCTGAGTATCTGCTATCAGCTAAATCAGACCTTGCCCTTGTAAATTTGAGTCTGCATGACTGAAGAACCTGCATCACCTTCAGTGGGTTCTTGAGAGTATGCAATTGCAATAAGTTACTTCTTGCCAGGTATCTCAAGCCACGTTATTCCTGTCACATGTGTTCAGCTTTCATTTGAATTTCATGAAGCAGTGTTCTCCTCTCAGCTGTCCTGTAAACGAAGAGCAAATCCAGATTTATGGCAGGTGATGTATCTCCAGGTGTAAATAAGAGAGGACTGTGGTTGTTGTGTGATAGACCTTTTCTCTGAGGAAATTGGTTAAACCAGATGGGCAGGCAGGGTTGTTAACGGAGAGGGGAAATGTGCTCTAGTACGTGAAAGGGGCCTGCAAGGAATATGTGATCTTCTGCACTCATTGTGCTGGGGGTGACGAGTGTTTGGCTTAAATTGAACTAAGAGAGAAATTTAGGTTTGACATTAGAGGAAGCTTCATGATAGGAAAGACAATAAAGCAGTGGTCTACAGAATTTCCATCATTTTTAGGATCCAAAACAAGGTTAAGCAGCCATCCATCAGGAGCAGCATGGGAGTCATTGCTCCTGCATGGGAGCTTTGAGACCCATTCTCCACAGCTCTGTGGTGGGAGCTTTAAAGCACACGTGCAAGCATGAGAAGAGAGGAAGAATGGTGTAGTATGATAAATTGTCCTGTAAAACACAGACTAGAAGCCTGAAAAAGTGTTTGGAAAACACTGTTTAAACGCATCATATTTAAAATGAAGCTGATAAAAGAGCACATCCAAGAATTGGGGGAAGGAGAGAAGAGAGTCTCTAGCTTTGGAGCAAGAGTGAAAGGAAGATACAAATGGGCAGGAAAGAAACTACAAAGGCAGCTTGCAGGGGACAACTATGTCAGGAGACCCACAGGTTGGTAGAAAAAAACCTGTTTCAAGTTTTGTTCCATCTGTTCTCTTGCAGCAGGGAGCCTAAAAGAAGAGTAGAGTTAAGAGTATAACAATCACTTGAAGTTTAAAAACAAAACAGAGGAGAAAGGGTTGATAAAGCTGCAGTTTGTTGCCCTCATCTAAGGCACCATCCAAACAGCACATGTCGGTACTGCCCCGTTATCAACAGTAAATGCCAATATAAGGCCACTCCTGGTGCCAAGGGCAAAGACCTTGTGAGCAAGCACCCAGGGTGACTGAATCTAGAAATCTCTGGAGAGTCTGTTATATGAAGGTATTTTCTTGCGAAGGAGATGGGGAAGGGCGATTGCTCAAAGAACCAAGATTACACAGCTATGAAACCACCCCTCCCAGCACCAGCAATTCTGGTGCCTGCTGGATTGTAATTATTTTTAACAGTACCTTTCAATGAGAACTCTTACTCTGAAACTGTGCGTATTCCTCAGCTCCTGGGATGTTTGTACCATGTGGGTCAGTTGAGTGAACATCTTTTCTACAGACACTTTATGGATGTGGCCATTGAACTCAGTGGGAGTCCAGATCGGCATCACCTTTATTTTAAAAGATAATGTCAAGCATGCAATCTTAAGTCAAACAACAGGAGAATACATGCTTTGGTTGTAGAAGACTAAAATTCAAAATACCATGCTGGTGACCTTGAAAACTCTTTAAGAAAGTATACTTTTTGTATTTTTAATTTGCTATACAATGTGTCCTGTAAGAGTTGAGACATTTAGGCTATGCTTTGCCCACAGGCCCACACAGGCCTTCCTTAAAGGGATTGAAGTTTATGTGAAAGTCTGGGCAACAAGTCAGAAAACTGCTGTTGACACATCCCTCACCACTTTGTTTAGAGGTGTAACAACATTTCCAGAAATACTTTCTTCTGCAGAGAGAGCAAAGAGGAGCAGGCAAGGTCAGCTGAGAGCAGGCAAGGAGGGATTTGTGGTAGGGCTGCAATTGATCTTTCTGTTTTGTTTCTGTGGAACTAATTAAATGGATTAATTGCAGACTGTTTTGGTTTTTTTTTCCTGGAAATTCTTTCCCCAGTGCTGCTGTAATGGTTCTATGTTCAGTAACTGGATTAAAGGTAGTAGTTTACAAGGCATAAGTTTGTACAAATATTTTTAAATATTCAGATGTTCCAGTTCAGCTCCATTAAGAAATGGTTTGTAGGTGCTGAAGAATAGCATGCCATGAAGAGTATGGGTTTTCTGATAAGCACCATAGTAGAGGATGTCAGGTACCACTGGCTTCTACTCATCTGTCACATCTTTTGTAAGCTATTCTACAGGAATCTTTTATACACCTTGAATTTTTTTTAACTCTGGCTTTTAAAACTATGATAGGTATTTTAAAGGAGAAATAAATTTCACAAATGCTTTTTGTGAAATTAAATCACATGGGGAAAAAAAAAAAAGACTATTTATTAAGAAGATGAATGCATTCTTTTTCTATTCCTCTTCACAACTCAAAGAAGCAATTTATTAACCCGTTGTTTTCTTGTTTGATCTGTTGCTAGTTTTTCCATTGATCTGTTGCTAATTTATATCTTTTCTATAATATTCTTAGTATGTAAGAGTATGTGTTAAAGCATATACCCGTATCTCTCGAGTAGATTTGCTCTCATAAATTGGTAGGTTCAGAGCTAGAGGAATGTCTCGGACAAACTGTGAATGAAATATGCTATAATACAAGTAGATGTACCCGGAGGGAACAGTATACCTCTGCTGTGAAACTGTGAATTAACCACAGCAACCAGATAAATTATATTTTTTTTCTCTCTCCTTGTAACCGTAAAATATAGCTATTGAAGGGCCCTGTGCTGTCCTAAGTCCCACAGCAGCATTTGGACTAACATTAGCAGTAGCTATTTCACAGCAGGATGTGGTCTGAGTGTAAAATTACAGCGTGAAAATATTAAATCATTCCAGCAATCTTAACTCTTGGATAAATACTAGGAATCAGCAGACTAGTAAAACAATAACAAGCAGGGGTGGCCTTAATTTTACTTTCCTTAAAACCTGTTTGGGAAAACCAATGCCTCAGAATGCACAACGCGTGTTGTGCTGGTATTAGGAATGTTGCAATTATGTGATTTCATTCAGTTTATTGTAGAACATTGAGTTTGTTTGTTTAAAAGAGAACATTTTCTCTATTGCTGTGAACAGCATGTGTTTTACTCTACTGATTTACAGGTTAAAATCCATTTCAGTTCTAACGTCTAAGCTGAAGCAGGCGTAGGTGGCATGTCTGGGTCTTGATTGGTGGCTTGTTTCATGTTTTAGAAATCCTGTCTTTTCTAAATATGAACAAAACCATTTTGAAATATTCTACAAAGTGACATTTATAAAGTAATAGAAATAAGCCCAATTTGAATTTTAAAAATATTTTAAACGTTAACAAGATAAGAAATCAAAATATTCCTCAATAATGACAAATGTTCTGTTCCCTGAAGGCTCAAATTTGTCTTTTTTATTTTCCTTCTAATCAAATTATCAGTTAAATGGATATATTTCTGCACAGTGATATACTCTCTAAAACTGGTTTTTAACCACCGTCAGAAAGTCTCCAGTGAGTGCTGGTAAAAATTCATCATGTTTTGTAGCAGCACGAGCTTATCTCATTCACCCTCTTGTCAAATATGTTTTAAGCCGTTACGGATCAAGGCATGTTCTGTTGTGCTACAGGTTGGAATCAGGGCAAAGGTGCTGAATCCCTGCAGATGGGAGGTAGAGGGATGTCTAAAGATGTGTAAAGGGATGTCTTTCCTTTTGCAGAGGCTGGTGATCCAGGTGCTTCTTAGCTGGAGCAAATCCCTCACTAGTAGTGGAAGGAGATAGGAAGTGGAGTTTACCCCTGCAGATAGATATTTGGCATAAATGTGGGATTTGAATGGGAGTGTGAAAATAGCCCTTTGCAAGTCAGGCAGAGGGGAGTGCATGTCCTAAACCTGTCATAGGAAATTACTTCTGCCAGCCTCACAGTTCATTGGGAGCTGAGTGGTTCCTCAGTGAAGAGGATTTTAAGCTGTTAGAGAAGTGATCAAAGTAAACTAGGCTGAAAGCTTTCCAGCTGCTTTCCAGGTTTTCTTAAGATATTTATTTCCCCAAGCTGGTTCCGCTAATGCTAAAGAGGAGTGTGGAGAGATGGGCACTGCGAGGCCAGAGGGTGCGGAGCCAGGACCGCAGAGAGCCTCTTGTCCCATGGTGCCAGGCTCTGCTCCCCGTGGTGCAGATGCAGACTGGAACACTTGTACAGCAGTAGCAGTAGGGAGGGCACACAGGACTTCTCACCACATCACACTCAAAAGGCTGGGCAGTTAACTCTTCAGAGTCTAGTCGGTTTCCTAAATTTCCTTGTTTTTTGCTAATAGCGACTGGTGTAACGGACACAAAGTTAAAGCTGCGAAGATGCAGTTCTCATACCTGATTCTTTTGGACTTTTTCGTTCTTCTTTTTTTCCAATAAAAGCCTAAGACCTAAAATGTACCAGGATGGTTACTCTCTTCCCATTCATACAGCTCCTGACTTCTGAAAATTCAGGGTGCCATTTCAATTGGAGAGTAAATGGGTTTGCTTTTCAGAGCCTGCAAATGCTGATTTCCTGAGTTAAGGCTGAACCTAGGCTTCTTTATCCACATAACCAACATTTACAGAGCAACAAAAAAAGATTCTTCTGGCCCTGATATCATTACAGGCTTCGTATTCATTTGAATGAATTAATTTTCACCACTTTCCTCACAGTTACAGATACAAACAAGCCTTTTAACCTGAAAGGGCTTTTCCTGCAATCTCTTTATTCTTCAGCAAGCTTTTCTATAGGCTTTGCATGACAGAAGTTGTAGTCATGTTTTCTCCTAATGCCTTGTCTCCTTACAACCATACATTTGTCCTGTGCCCTTGTTCTGTCTCATTTTGGGGAGTGGGAGGAGAAAGAGAGAGAACTTAACAGCCTATCCAACATCAAGGACATTTACTTGGTTTACATCTGCCAGACCTACTCTGAACATGCTTTGTGATACTGAGGGGTGTATACACCTTATATTTATCAACAGTAATTTCTTAGTAGAAAAAAATCTGTTAATAATTAAGTTAATGCCATTTGCATGCACAAATCACCATAGTTTGACTTGGGTGATATTTAATACCCTATTTAGGCAAAACAATTTTATATCTGTGGAGATCAATACTAAAGAATAAAAAATTAAAACATTTTTTAATTTGAGCAATGAAAATAGTGTCTTTTTTCTGAGATGGTGGAAATAAAGTTTCTGCTTTCCATAGGAAAATACAGTAATTAGGAAATTTGCAAATGGAAATTAGCCTGTGTTGGTCTTTGTCTTTATTTATGTCATTAAATGGAGTCTTTAATTAGCATATATATTATTCATGTTTCACTATAGTCCATTTTATAAGTCCAAGTTCAAATATAAAAATCAAAATGGGCTTGATGCACCCTATTGTTCACATGCAAAACAGCTAACATAGATATAAAGATATGAGGTGAATTGAAACATTCATTTTCCATAAGGATGCGGTCTACATTTTCTGAAATTATGGCTTGAACTCTTATTTTTAACTTTTTCTCATTTACATACATATTAGTCTGTTTAAATTATGTGTTAATTCTATTCATTAGACTTCAGTGAATGCTTCTAACTCTCCTGATAATCACGCATAGGTCCCTGGAAAGCAGATTACGGACTTTGATGTTGCAAAACCCGTTGTAAACGTGACATTTACCACTGCAAAGCCAACTTGGGTGGAGCACTTGGCTGCAGCCAGGAGGGCAGAAACCTTTTTCTTATGCTTATGGTAATGATTGTAATCTATAAATAAGGACCTGGCACCAGGTCCCTGATGTCTCTTCAGAAATGATTGGGCACTTCAACAACTACACCACCCTCTTGATGGTAAAAATGCCAGTTCAACTCCTTGGGGGAGAAAGAGTAACCTTGACTCAGGTCTTCACACAAACAGCTTCAAGACAGTGGACATCAAGAGTCTTCTGTTCCACATAACGTGGTAGTGGAGACAAGAATTCGGGGACCTACAAGAGCTCTGCAGGTCTCTAGAATATAGTTTGCTGTCTAAGCAGGAGCCTGCAGGCTTGGCTTTGCAGCTGCCCAAAATGCATTTTTACTTCGAAATCTCAAAAGCGGTGGTCCTGAGAGCAAAAGCACAAAAGTGACAGTAGCACAACAGGAGTCCATCCTCTGGGTCTCTGAGCTGGATCTTGCAGCAAATGTGGGAACAATCTGTGGGAAGAAAAGGGGCAACAAAATAGTATTGGAGTTAGGTTTCTGACATTGCATATTGATTTTCCAGGCTGTGACAATTCATCTTTTTAATTCTAGGTATAAAAGCATTGTTATCCCAGTGGTAAACCCGAGGTGATAATTTTGCAAGGTTTTATGTTGATGGGGTGAGCCCTGAGTGGTGCCACACAGGGAGTTGCCATGTGTGCTCTGATTAATAAAAAATTGATGGAAAGAAGAAGATTTTTATGCCATCACTGCGAGGAAATGCTTGACATCTTTAAAGGCCCATAAGTTTAGGTTCCATCTGTTTTTTGCAGAGTCTGGGCCTTTTCAAAAGCAGTGCTGGTGTGCTGTAGGGAACTAATTCAGCTCTTTGTGGTAGCAGAAGGTTAGAGTTCAACATCACTGGTTTTGTATCCACAGAGCTCCATGGAATGAGTTCCCTGTTGTATAGTTTAAAGAAATAGGTGGAGACTACTAGAAAGAGACCTGTTGTCCCTACAGCTTATTTTTATTCAAGATGCACGATGTAAGAGAGCAGAAGAGAAGAAATCACAGTATTCGATATATATTCTCAGCAGCTGCTTCATCTCGCCATGTCTGAACGTGTAATCACTCTCAGGAGCATTCTACATAAGAAGCAGCTGGGCGCTTCTGAGCATACAAGAAATGCTCCCATTTCACCAGCATTTGTGATAATCCGAGCTGTAGAGAGGCCTGTGGGGAAATGAAAAGTCTGTGTTTTATTGCAACTCTGAGATTTCAGTGGATTGCAGTGTTGTCTGTAGGATTTGAGCTTGCACTTGGATGTCCTCTCATTCTTTAGCAATGCTTCCTTGTACTGAAAGTGTGCAAGAGAATCCCTGAGCTATAGACCAGATTTTCTGAAACACTGAAACCATCTGCAGCCCTCTCCTCCTTCACTCCTTGGATGGTGAGCGTGGTGTCCCATTGACTTCTGCACTGTCAAGCTGGGGCAGGCTGTGCTGTTTCCCTGTGTGCTTAACACAGAACGAGATGCTGTAGAAAAGGGGCTTTAAACCACCCCTAGCTCAGGATTACCCACAATTCTCCCCCTACCCCCACCCCCCCCCCTTTTTTTTTTTTTTTTTTTNTTTTTTTTTTTTTTTTTTTTTTTTTAAGCCTGGAAAGTAGAAAGCTCAGCTCACAGGGCAATAAAACAGCAGATGCACTTTCCCCTTCCATGCCTCCTTCCAGCATCTTTTTGCCTTGGTGTGCCAGACAGCAACTCTCCATTGATGCATTGGCAACCTCACTCCTCATTTTTTCTGGTGACTGGATTAACTTTAACATTGTCATTGCTCTCCACTAACCTTACTGTATTTGCTCAGTTTTCTGTGAAGGAGGAGTTAAATTCATATGGGTTGGATGTTTTCTGTTATAGCTCATGTTCTGTTTTGACCTTCTTGGCTTCACATATTTTCCCCTTTTAAAGTTACTAGCTGTATCTGAGATCTAAACATCAGTGGGCTGCTTTGTGGAAATAAATATTAATGAGATGGCTGCTGATAGCATCTTATGGGTAGAAACAAATGCTTTTATAATAAATGGAATTTAATATTAATTGAGTGGTTTGGAGTTAAAGCAGGATATAAAGTGACAAGTGCATGGCACAGCAAACTGCCCTTTGCAGGAATCCAATTAGAAGAGTGAGCCGCAAATTGTAAGCAAACTTGCTATAATCACACGGGGGCAATAGAAGAGTGGAGCATAATTTGGAGCCTGGGACCCATCCTCTTGAATGTGTCATAATTTCCATGAATCAACATTCAGTTACTGTGTGGTGTCAAGTTTGCATTCTTCAGCTCTTTTCCTGGCAATGCTGCGTCCCATTGCTCCAGTCAAACCAGAGGGACACGGTACGTTTTGCAGTAAAAGGGCCCAGCAGTTAAATGCACTATGTTCTGCTACACGTCTGTCGGAGAAAAGTGACTCATTTATTAGCCTCCTGAAATTACTCTGCATTGAAAATCTTGTGCTGATGTTACAGGATTTTCCCTGATCACTTGTAGCTGTTACCCTTGCCTCAATGAGAATGATCAAGATTTGTTCCCTTTTCAAACTGCAGAGTTTGTTCATGACTTGAAAAAATAGATGATTTGCTGAGATGTGTCATAGATAAATAGTTAAATGCCGCCTGGAATAACCAAGTGCAATTGTCACAGATGTATCACATGTCCTACAGGGTGGTGTCAAGTGCTCACTGAGTTTGAATTGTTCAAAAATAGTTTCTCTAAATGTTGTGTATCATTTTCATCTGCCAGATGGAGCTGTAGAAGCTGCTATAGTGAGAGTTTGTTTGTGGCATTTCAGACAACCTGGGTATTGTGTGAAATGGGCTTAGCAAGCCTTTAAAAGGAGGGTGCAGGAGTGATAAAGACCCAAGCACAGCATCTAGGAAGTTGGAGCTGTGCTTCCAGGCTGATGGAGAAGCAAGTGGGAAAAAAAAAAAAAAAAAGGAGCAAGTCTATTTATTCATTCTGTCAAAATGGCTGCAATCAGCCAGGAGGCAAATGAATAAACGGATCAACAAGTATTTCACACTTATGTGTTCTCGACAGGAAATCACAGATCTGAAACCAAATGTCTGGGACAAAACTACCAGAAATAGTGGCAAAATACTCTGCTGTTTAGTCTGCATTTAAACATTTTTAGCTCGCAAAACTCCTTGAATTAAAATACTGGAATAAAACAAGAACTTGTTACTACAGTTCCCAGTTACAAGCCAAGATGAAAATGGTTGGAGTGGATCTAACAGCAGGACTTCGGTCCATGCTGGACTCTGCCTTTGCCTGAACACCCAAACACCTGTTGTTGGCCGTGATGATGGCTGCTGTCTTTTCTCCTCCCAAGCTTACTGTCTAATTGCTGCACTAATGGCAGCAAAAGCACCACCAAAGATCACATCAGAATATGGAAATGAAATGCATAAATACAGTAGGAGGGAAACGAATCTGAAGTGCTAGAGGTGTCAGCACTGCACAGTTCACCTAGGAGCAGACATCCCCTGCCTTCCTCGAGAACAGCGTGTCTGCCTGTGCAGCCGTGTCACTTCAGGAGCTTCAAGGAGAGGAAATACTGAGCCAAGAGCTTGTGTTTAATTTACATGTCTGTTTCTGAGCAAGTGGCTGATGGATCCAGGCAAGTACATTAGGAAGCATTCATGTTTTTGCTAATGATGCAAACTGCAAGTCTTGTGGGCTTTTTTACTCCAGTTCCCTAGTCCCACATTTATCAGCACTGAGAGGTTACAAAGAACTTAATAAAAGGAAGATTAAGTCTTTGAAATAGTGCAAATAAAAAGAAGAGTCTATAAATAGAAAATATATTAAACTGTATCTGGTGTTAAGGGATCTAATAATTAACAGAGGTTGACTGGATTTCTTCTGTTTCACTTATCTGCAATGAACTTTTATCTTGAATCAAAGTGTTCTCCTCCTGTGATTAGTTTTGTTATTAGCTGTTCCTACACACTGATTAAGACAATAGGAAAGCCATGGTTTATTTGACAAGTGTATGCTTACTGGAAAAGTGTGTGTCATGAGGTTGGAAGCAGTTTCTAATTTTCAGAATTATTTGGACGGATTTATGAAAGGCGAAGTCTCTTCTATGCGTGTTACTTTATGATTTTTCAGTTCTTGACTCTTCATGATATTCTTCTGATATGCCTCATAACTTGAGTACTTTTGGTGTAATAGATGTGTATTCCCTTGACACTAAAATTCAAGGAGCTTTAAATAGGTTATGGGCCTGAAACTTCGAAGATGCCCTTCTTTAAATAAATATTTTGAAAATGGAATCCTTCCTCACTTCATTTCAAGCACTTTCAGGATCATCCTTCTAGCACCTTCTGCCTCTTGGTGGAGTGGGTTCTACCCCTGTCACTTGCTTATAATATCTCTAGAATTTTTTCTTATGGCTTATTTGGTCTGTGGAGATGGTAATTTAAAACATATATTGTGGTTTTTTTTCTGTGCTTCCTGATGATACTTATATATGCTTAATACTACTTACTGCTTTTTGGCATTATTAGATTTTTTTCTTAGGTCATTAATTATCTGGGAATTTGCTTGACCTTATTGCTGTTGTTGATGCTGTTTACTTTTTAGAAACATTCTCATAAAAGGTACTGCGCTGTTTAATGCAAATGCTACTGGAAGGATCCTACTGATGTGGAGACTTTTTATTCTGATGTATTAATTGATGTGGGTTAGTTGTGTTTAGTGAAGGGAGCCCAGTGGCTCTATGTTGACACCACACTGATTGTCAGATTTAACCGCAGCACCGCTTCAGCAAATACAACTTGCTTCTCTGTGGTGTAGCTCTATTAATGCAGAGCTATGCCCAAGGTACTTACCCCAGCAGATAAGGCGTATTGGAGCAGGCAGAGCTGGCACTAACGTGCCTTCATGTCTCCTGGCATCCAAGATAGGTCACTGGGGTCTGACTCGGGTATTTTTACGGAGCTAGTTAGAGATGTATTCAGTATACCACAGCGGAATACACAACATGGTATTTCTCAGTGGTTTGGTTCAGTGGATGGTAGTTTATTGTCTCCGATATTTGTTTCCTTGTCACATTTGTTAACCTTTGAATGCAAGAAACTCATTAAAGCAATTCCTCAGACACATATACTCCAGGCCTCCCTAGAGCTCTCGAGTCACTACCAGATTAGTATCAGCGACAGCAAGAAGCAAATCTCCAAATGGGTTGATTGATAGCGAGATTAATGATCCTCAAGACTTCTGTCCAGGTTTATTATTTGCTGGCTTACAAATCTCTGCTTTCAGGGAGATGGGTGGGTAAGGAGGACCAGCTGGCTGCCACCCGATCTGTCTGTATTAGCGTGATGAGATGATACACGTAGCCCTGTCAGAGCGCTAGCATTAAGTAGTGTATTTTCAGTGTTCTCATTATCTGTCAGGTACTAAATAATTTGCTTCTCTGCTGTTGGTGCCAGCTGCTCTTTTCTTTTGCTTTGTGCTATGCTTCCAAAGGTATCTTTGTGTGCCATTTCTAATTGTTCTAGACAGCGCTAACAGAGAGACCATAAAAGTTTTTAGTAGCTATTTCTCCTTGAAATGGCTAATGAAAAAAAGCCCACCCTCCAAATACACTGTGAGAAACAGAGAAAGGAAATAATCATGCCTTTAATGTTTTATCCTGGCCCCGAATAAGCTAAACATGAAATATGCCCAGGAGCGTTGGGAAATCTTCCTAGTTCTCCCATGCAGCTTTAGTCCAGGTGCACATGGACATGTCTGTTGAGAAAGAGGGAGCTTCCCATTGAGTAGTTAATTAATTTAACAAACTGGTATTTCTACCTGAAGATGGGCAGGGCCATCAAAACAGAAGAAAAAGCTATGCCTAAATTTTTAGCATATTGTTGTGCTATGCCTAGGTCCCAGGCCGTGGCTTAGGATACCTAATATAACTGTCAACTGAATGTCTTCATGTCACAGTTGAAGGAAGGAAATTATAATTTTCCAAAGGAAAGAGCAGGGCTCTTCCATTTTGAGAGTAATTAGGGACATTTAGGTGAATGTTCCAAAGAGAGACTCTGTTTCTGTTGTCCTCTCTTAGGGTGGATCATCCCTGCATTGGTTTTCTTATACTACAATTTCAATCCAGATTAATTAACACTTTGCATTTAAAAATACCTGTATTTTAACTTTCTAGTGTGCCACTGTTTTTATTCTTTCCTGAGATTCATGCCAAAGGGAACTCACATCCTGAAACGGTACCCAAGTATGCCCAATTTTGAGTTCTTAGAGGTGCTACTAAAAGCTCCTCTCTAGTAAGAGGCAATCTTCATTGATTGCTGCAGTTCTGGTGATTACAGGTCAACTCTTGACTTGGTTGAATTTATCTTTCTTCTGTGAGAAAGTTTTAGGCTCCTTTTTAATATTACATGATGTTTAGGGCATTGGAAGTACACATTTTATAGGAACTGCCTAAGGTATTATTTGATTGGAAAAGGTATGTCTTTGTTTTCCTCTGTGATTTTCTAGTCTTTGTTATGAATGTTGCATTAAATAAATAGTTGGCTGAGGGAGAAGAAAATGAATGCATAGGGCTTCCCTTTGGTTTTTAAAACCATGCCTAATTTTTAAACCATTTTAAGATACCACCCACAGGTTTCTCTACCGTGTTTTTGCCTGAAGACATTAAAGTTTTGAGTGGTAATGCATTTAACCAGGGAGCTTGCTCTCTTGCGGTAGAATATACTGATGGGTAAACCCATTCAGTCATCTGTAAAATTGCTGAGTGTATCCAACACAGCTGCTGTGAGTATTGATTAAAGCAGGAGGGGAAGGTCTGATGTTGCTAGCCCAGTCAGAGGTCACCAGGAGAGTAATTAGCTACCAAGTGTTACAGGGTCAAGTGTCATCACAAATAAGGCTTCACCATTGCCTTTCCTGTTCTCCAGGGACACCAGGAAGATGGGACAAGGAAGCGTGGAAAATGGTTGTGCTGAGTTAAACTAAGATTTATCCACTTAAAATTTGCAGTTAAAGAGCTTTCCAAGTGCATTTTTGCACTGGCCACCTGGGCACTTTCAGGTTGCACAGCTGATGAAGGGGGGAGGACTTGAAAGCCGCTCATCTTGCTGTGTGTTGTTATTTCTTAACTGTTTAATTATTTGAATATCCTTCTAAAAGTATTATTTCTTGTATAATGTCTGACTTCAATACTGTATGTGATGTAAATGGGTCTCACCTGTCTGGTGCAGGACAAGATCTCAGAGGATCAGGAGAAGAGGATTTTTAATTTTGTAGAGAGCTATATAGTCAGCTGTCAAATTTAGTCCATAAATATTAAATTAGCTGTCTTCCTGTGTCAGAAATCCCTAGTCTTGTTTGCAGATTAGTTTTTCAGATGGACAATTTTACAAGTGGTGTATTCTTCATCGTAAACACTGTCTCAAAGGGTTGCCCACCTTCATTTTTTTCCCCTCTACCTTTCCTCAGCATTTTTCCTGTCTTTATTTCTCTATGATACTGCAGAATGTGTGCTTGGACTGGTGATTAGTGTTTTGGATTCTTTTAGCAGGTACTGTGTTGGTGTGCAACAACTCACTAATGTTCAAAAGCATTTCTCCTTGTCCAGAGAAAGTCCCTGAAAATGACAATCCGCTCCTCATCGTTCTGTGTAGGAAAGGAGGCCAAGGATTTAGAATGCTGTGAACTTCTGAAACCTGTCCGTGTACCATCTAGACCTCTCCAGTTGTTATATCTGTGCAATGCTTATCACTGCTCAGGAAGATTACAGGCAGAAATTGCTTTGTGAGGAGAAGGTAGATCATCTTTGGAAGGGATATGCAGGAGAAGCAGCATCATTGTAAGGAAATTTTCCTCCTTTTTCAGCACTCTTTTGTTCTCTTAGTTTTTATGCATTCCTGCTTTGTATGTCCTCCTGTAGCTCAAGTTCGGTCAGCCTTCGCTGCCTTACTGCTCCAGCATAGCATAGGTTCTTTTATAACTTGGCTTTTGAATTCTGATCATTAAGAGGTAACATCTGGGAAGGAAAATAATTGCAGAAAATTGGGGCAATATAAGCCATTTTCTGGCCAAAAAAAAATTGAATGCAGATGTCCCTCTGATACAATGAATGCAATATTGCTGCTCCATACTGGTCACTTATTCATATTTATAAGATCAGCTTTTTTCATGTGGTTCTGCCTTCTCTTTTTCTTCTTAACGCTTGAGTCACTTTTATTGCTCATAAAAATCAGTGACTGATGACCCTAGCTAGAGCAGTGCAGACTGCAGACAGCTGTTGTCCAGGCTCCCATCCACTGCTCTGCTGGTGACATGGTCATGATTTGCAGCGCTTCCGTTGTTCTGTACTCTGTGGCTCTTTTCTGAGGAGCCATTGCCAATTCTGACGGTGACAAATGCTTGCCAAGGAATAGTGAAGCTAGTTTAAAGTGCAGAGCCATGTGTTACTAGTACACTTGACTGCATACATACTCTGGTTTTGGTGCCAGGAGAAACCAATCTTAATTGTGTCTCCTGGAAAACATGCAAAACAGTTCAACGAGTATCTGAAGCATCTTTTCTTCTATTAAAAGTAAGAATGAATGTGCAGAGGTGATGAAAGGGGATCGTTTCCTATCTTTGGATCCTCGTTTGGTAGTTATTTGCAGACCACCCTGTGATGGAGAAGCATGGTGAATGAATGCCTGTATCCGGGTTGCATTTGATATAGACTGAGCCATGTCCTGTGCAGCCTGGTTTAGAGGTCTGTTGCAGATCCTGGTTTGACTCCTATTCCATCTTGCCTGTTCTGCCCACCAGATAAGGACTGTGTGTGAAGCTAGGGTGGCTGCCGGGATTATTGGCCTCTTCATTAATACCTGTACATTGTGCAGAACTCCTGCCTGTGGGAAGCTGTTTCTGCAGGTAGGGTACCAAGGGGACGAGATTTGTCCTCCTCTGACATTAGTGAATAGGCCTCTAGGACCCTTTCAAGCCATCTGCCCCCAGATTGGTTATGCTTTAAGAAGTAATGACCCAAGAAGAGAGTAGTTGCAAGAAACCAGGAGCCTGGAGCTCCTAGATGCTATTACAGAAATATAGTAGTATAAATCTGGCTACCCTTGGAGAGGGAATACACACAGCTCCAACCAACAGAAATGCCTGGAAGAAGGTGTAGATCACTAGCAAACAAGGGAGCAATGGATGTGCCAGCCACTTCAGCGTGTGAGGCAGGACACAGCTCTTGGGTGTCTCCAGAAAGTGAAACATTCCTCTTTGATTTTCCCAGTGTTCAGCCACTGTCCTGGTGATTTCAGGCAGCCGCTGCAGAGGCCATCGCTTGCCTCTCTGCAGTAATCTCATGCTCCTTCTCTCCCTGCCTCAGCTACTCCGGAACAGCACAGATCCCTCGCCTGTCATCACAGATCAGGGGATGCTGCCTGCGCTAGACAGAGTACAGAGGAGTAAAGGCCAAACACTGCCCTCAGAGCTATTCCCAGAACTCCCATCAACTGCAGTGCACGCCGTGTGTTTATATTGGAGGCAGTATTAACTAAACACTAAGGCAGTATCTTCTGTGCAAAAATAAAATGCATCCATGCTTTCAGGCCATTATGTGATCTGGTTCTCCCTCTTGCTTTTAGATGCATATAAAGGAGAAGCTGCTTGAGGTTTATTAACTAATAACCAAGGAAACCTGTTTTGAGTGTCAAAATCTCACAAGGCATCTTTTCTTCTAAAGAAGCTAATCTAGTATTTTACTCAGCAGAGATGGAACAAGCATTTAACCCAATAATCAAGACCATCTCTTGGCATATTTTTATGCTTTCAGCTTGATAGTAAGGTGCTGCTGCTCTGGACTTTGCATCCTGTTAGGTTGTTTTAATAACTCACTGCCAGTATCTCTGCAAGAAGATTCTGGGCAGAGGGCTGCTCTCCCGTGCGTCGTCTTTGCATTCCAGACCCTGTCTCTGCTCCTTCTCCAGGGAGATGCTAATCTCGCAGTGTTTTACTTTGTGCATTTTGGTCCATATGTGACAACTGTGTGTCTGATCACCTCAATCTCGCACAGTTATTGTACCCCCGGGAAAGTGAGTCAAAAAAACATATGGGGCTAGAGAAAACGGTGTGCTTCACTGCACACAGGCGTATTTCAGAGACACTGGTATTTTGCAGAAAAGATGTGGGCTCTCTGAAATCTTTTGGAAGTGAAATCAAGGCTATGATTTGCTTTTCCCCAACCAGTGCTGCAGAAATGTAAGAATTATTCTAAAATTAGTGTTTCAGTTGTTAAGATTTTAATAATCATTTATGTCATTGTCAAATCCCAATTGCTCCTTCACAAAGGACTGCTTCTATAAGAAATTAAAAAATCTGTGATGTTTTTTCTGCTGACAGTGTTGGTTTCCTGAGCAAATGAGCACGCAGGTACAAACAACTGCACATCTATACACACATACATGGGATTAAAAGTTACACACTGAAGTGCTCGTGTGAAACCAGTTGTAGACTTGCACCTTGTCTAGCCCTGCATCCACTCCCAACTCTTTCCATGACTGCTTCCCCATTGACTCGAAACAGGCAATTTTCTGCTCTCATCCTTTTCCTTTAGCCAGCCCTCTCTGTGTATGCACACAGATTTACTGCAGCCGCTTGTAGCCTTAGCAACTGCTGCTACTTAAGATTGTATACTGAGGGAAAGGTAATGGGTAGGGGAAATGCCAGGGAGTAGAAAGGAGCATCCTAAACTGGGGCAGAAGGCAGATACTAAATTGTCCAAAATGCCTCTCAATAGCCTTCATCCCACCGACCAGTGTTTATTACTACAAACTATACGAGTTTGCAAAAGGTACTTCTTGGGCCCAGGCGTTTCCTCACTCAGTCAGTCCCAGGCTGAAAATGGACATTACGCAAACTGGGACTCTGGAGGCATCTGCCTGGCTCCCTGAGATTTATGCTCTCTCCTGGAGCTGCACAGAGTAGGAATCAGACCCACTAAGCGAAACTTGCTGGAAAACTCATCCAGCAAGTCTATGAAACCCAGAAAGGTCTTTTTAAAAATGATCCTGCTCTCAAGTTTGAGCCTGCATAGTCCCATCAGCGCTGCCTACTGCTGTCACTGGGAGTCCCGGAGACATGGAGTGAGTCACCAGGACAGGGATGCAATGGGCTGTGCACAGTGAGCTCAGCTGTAGAGGCTGAACTTGAAATATTTACAGCAATTACGAGCAAGTGAACAAAAAAAAAATAAAAATTTAAGAGGCATGTCTTCACCTAACATGCCAGTATCCAGTATTGTAAAGTAATGAACATGCTGTGTTAGGTATGTATATACATGAGACAAAAGTGTATTTTAGTGTGATGTTTGTAACTTGAGAAAAACTTTAGTCAAATTCCATGGTGACTGCCTTTTCAAAACAGCTACGGAAAGTCTTCCAGGAATGAAAAACGGAATTGTTAATGACATTAATGATTGTAGCAAACTTTACTATGTGAAATATTCATTTAATACATTGTTATGCCAACATAGTGCTCAGCAGAGATACGCTGGGCTGGGTATTCAGCTGTCGCCATCATGGGCCTTACAGTATCGCACAATGTGATTATCCGACACAATGTTTTGAGGCTATTAAGAAAAAGCTATCTTATGGCTGCATAAAAAAACATAATGCCAGCCTATCAGAGCCTCTCAGAGTATAAAATAACAAATTAACAAAAAATAATTGCTTTTCTTAAGTATCATCAGCTTTAAAAAAATCCTGTAAATCCCTGCATAAAGGTCTGTCTTTTTATCAAATACCTTCTTAAGGCCTTCATTACCAGGAGAAGCTGTTCAAGGATTTTTGTAGTATTAACTCAAGGGAAAGAGCCCCAAATACATCAAAATCAGGAACATTTTCCCTGTTTCATATTCATAGTTTCTTCTTTATGTGTGACTGATTTATTCTGCTGCATGCCCCCAGGGTGTGCATTGTCCAAAATAAAGGCTGCCAAAAAAAATGAGAAGAGGGAGCAAGTAGAGGAGGGGGGAGTTCAACCGATGTTTTTAAATGCTGTGAGATTATTGCACATCTTGCATCCTTGTGTGTGAATTCACCTTATGGTGTTTCTTAACAAAAGCATACTCACTAAATAACTTGAGCACAATGCAAGACACCGTGCCTGAAAATAGAAAACTGCTCCGAGACAATTACTCCATGCTGTGAAATCTGCTCTCTCCCGCTTTTGTATTGTCTTAAGTTGTACTTGTGCTGCCATAGCATGTGCTCGCATTATAAAGCACTGTGACTGTGCAGTGGAAAGTACAAATGCATAGAGAACAAGCGCCAATGATTATTTCAGGTTCTGCTTTTGCCTTAAGAGAGTAGTTTGGTTTTCAGTGACTTCTTTGCTCTCTGGCTTGTATGGATGTTGAAAACAAGGGGAGCACAAATTACTTTGACAAAGTCAGCAAAGCCTGCTCTGCAGAGTGGGCTCTCTATGGAGAGCAGAATGCTGGAATTACAGAGGAGCGGACAGTGAGGCAGAAACTTAGGAGTCCCTACATGCATGGATGTTTTAGCAAGAGAACCAGCAACTTCACAAAAAGCAGAGCTCACTAGGCCGCCTGCAAACTTTGCCCAGGTGTTGAAGAGCAGTTCACTAAGGGCTGCAACGAGGGAGATCTTTCTGCATCGAGAAGCTATTGTTAAGCGCCCTGACAGATGAGAGCAGACCCTTCTCCTGCCACAATAGCTGCTCACACCAAGCAAGACTCATTAAATATTCAGTTCCAGCCTCAAGCAGCTCATTAAGTCAGCAATGAGCAGTGACGCTGGTGTTGGAAAACCCTGCCTCAGTTAATATCACCATGCAGAGTCTCCTTGGATCCCTTGATGTTATTCTGCTCAGTACCTTTTCTGTGATGACCAGCTTGTGCTCTCTGCTTTGCATTAAATACAGGTAAAAGAGTCAGGTGGATTTAAGTTCTCCTATTCTTTGTAGGCCTTTTCAGAGACGAGTCCTGGGGCCCAGGCTAAGTGTCTATTGCGTTTTTCTATAGCAGCATATGTAATGCAAGTTTGCAGGAGGAGGATGGGATGAGGGTTATGTGGCTTTAGTGTTAAAAAACAAGCAAGCAAAAAACTGTAATGTTTGAAAGATAACTTTCATAGCAGAACATCATGCCATGCAGCAGTTACAGATGCTATACTACTGTCTGTCGGCTGTTACACAGCAGAAACCTACAGTAATTGTATTTTCCCTGGAAACGGTAGTGTCTTAAGTGGATTTTGGTTAGAATTTTATGCTGAATATGTTTGTTGTGTACAGAGTTTCTTTCTGAATGATGTATTTGAAACCTCTTTTGTAACCACCAACTATTGTGAGTATAATTTCACTAGTACTTGGTAATAATATACAGAGGCATTTATGATGGGTGAATGTCAGATGTCAGTGAATTAGAGCACACCAGAATGCAGAATTAGGATTGTAATTGTAGAAAACACACATATGTTTTCATGCATTGATGTTTTAAATCTGTAATGTCTGAAAGTCTGGAGCAGAAATAGAAAAGAAATGGAGAAGCAGAACATGTGCAGAAGTTTTCACTTCTTATTTCAGAGGACAGTTTTTCACACCTTTAATGTATTTTATTTTTTTTCTCTTTAACAGAAAGTGTTTTCAGACTGCCCATTTCTATGTGGAGGACAGCAGTTCCCCCCGTGTGGTCCCCAATGAAAGTATTCCCATTATACCTATTCCAGGTAAGACGGACTTAATGTCCTGTGTATGTGCTGCTTGGAGTCTGGTTTAATTATATGAAGAAGAGAAGGTTATGCTTGTGATAAATTACGGGATTTTGGTAGAAATTTGTCATATTAGTGCTGCTTTATTTAATTTAAGGTGCTTTGCAATGGGACTGTGAGTGCTGTGTTTTTCCACAGGCACCTCCCCTACATTGTTTTAATAGAAATTTTAGAATAACCTTTGTAAAATGTCAAAAACATGAGCAACACTTCTTAAAAACACTAATACATTGCATCCAGGGTGAAACCAGCTGCTCCATCAGAGCAGGTTGTGGGTGAGGGATATGCAGCTCCACTGCTCTCTCAAGACTGGGGTGCTGGCCCCCCACTTCCAGTATGTGCAGAGCTGGCGTCTGCTGGGTCTGAGGGAGGAAAGCAAGACACAGGGATAAGCAAACAGTCTCAAGTAAAGTCCAAAGCCATCTGTTAATTTGGTATTAATCAAGTTACCAAAGGTCAAATTCTCTGCTCAGCTATACTGAGAGTGAAGCTGGAAGCAGAGTTTAGCGCTATTCTCTCCTCATAGGCATTTCCCCTGGGAATTATTAAGTGCAGGATCCAGCGCCCTTTAAGCTGTGATGACAGAGAGCAGCTTGGTGTTACAGTGGCCTTTGCAGCCACTGCCTTGTTTGATGTTGCTAAGTTTCACAGGCAGTATTAAGATGCAAAAATGTTTTATTTTCAGTCTGTCAAACGCTGGTACTACTTGTTTCAAGGTGGCTTCAGTTTCAGAATACAATTCTGAAATTTGTGTTGTTGGTCTAAGATTCAGCCTGCAGCTAATTAGGTTCATTTTACCAAAAAGCATTCAAAGCCATCTCTGACACTGAAGAAACATGGTTCCTAGAAAAGTGAAATAATCCAGTTATGTTTTCCTTAATTTTATTCTGCAGACATGTGTGACATCTTTCTAGAAAGAGTCTTTCAAAGCACCCATGGGAACTAATATGAAAGGTTAGCTATTACATTCCTACTGAAAACGTTAGGCAGTTTGCCTTGCAGTTTGATGCTGTGCCACTGAAAAATAAAAGAAAACATGCTCTCTTCTCCTCTCCTTTCTGTGGCAGACTTAGATGCGTGTCCTGGCCACCTCACTTCCTTAGCAAGAAGCCACCCTTCTTCTCCTTTAGGATAGCAAGAGATGGGAGGGTTTAGTCTTAGACCACCTGGGATGGGTTTTCACAAAAGAACCTAAATAGTTAGAGAACTCGGTTCTTCCCACTCTAAAACCAGGAGTACTTCCCGATTGGGACTGCTTTTGGCAGACAGTTTAATGGTCCCACCATGCCTGCTCTTATGTGATTGATACC
The DNA here is from genome assembly GCA_013396935.1 of Baryphthengus martii. NCBI lineage: Eukaryota > Metazoa > Chordata > Aves > Coraciiformes > Momotidae > Baryphthengus > Baryphthengus martii. The sequence continues at coordinate 232,838 of VWZK01015963.1, forward strand.
TCCTTAGGGCTTGTGAGGAAGGGGAGGGTGGACTAACCTGGCCTCTGTGCAGAGCAGTGTCAAAACCCAAGGGATTATGAACACGGGGCAGTGGGAGGAAAGAAATTTTCTCCTCAAGAGAGAAGTATCTCTGGCCAATGTATAGGTTCTTTTACTGTAATTGAGACAATTTTTTCTTAGGTAAAGAAACCAGCAGAAAGCTCTGTCTTTTCATGCTGTGGTCCGTGTGGTTGAGACAGTGGTTCTTCCCTGTGTCACAGGGATATTTTGATGATACAGGCCGAGGGAGCTGGAATTGTTCAGCCTGGAGAAGAGAAGGCTTCAGGGTGACCTAACAACAACCTTCCAGTACCTGCAGAGGGGGCCTATAGGAAGGCTGGAGAGGGACTGTTCCCAAAGGCCTATAGTGACAGGGCGAGGGGCAATGGTTTTAAATTAGAGAAGGGCATATTTAGATTGGATATTAGGAATAAGTTCTTTACCATGAGGGTAGTGAAACACTGGAATAGGTTGCCCAGGAGGTAGCTGAGGCCCCATCCCTGGAGATATTCAAGGTGAGGCTTGACAAAGCTCTGAGCAACCTGATCTAGTTGGGGATGTCCCTGCTCTCTGCAGGGGGGTTGGACTAGATGACCTTTGGAGGTCCCTTCCAACCTAAACCATTCTATGAACAGTCCATTAAAGGATGACTGACATTCATACAGATTGTAACACAGGCTGAAGAAGTTCCCTTAAAGCTGCAGGTGGCAGGTATTGTAAGGCCAGCTTCTCCAGCAGCCACACTAGCACGTGACAGCTGACTGAGAACATAATATTGCCTTCTGGGGACATCTTGCTATGACTAGAGCAAGCCAAGCTGTTGGACCACCACACCTTTGGGACTTACATGATGCTACCATCACTGCAGTGGACACTGTGGTCTGCTCAGGCTTAATAATGCTATGAAAGAGCTGCTCACCCCTGATAATGGGCACTACAGGTTAAGACACCTGTTAAGCAAGTGGTGCAAGACACCTGAAGAAGCTTTATAGTTAGAAATCTAATGATGACCACTGATGAGCTCTAAGGCACAAGAAGAACTGGGCCTTAGAGGTTTAGCTAGTTGGATCCAGCCCCATCTAATGACAAGATTTTTGTGGCTATAATGGACATTTAGGTATCTGCATACAGACATCCAAAAGGAGGTACCTTAATCTGAAGCTGTGTTGTGCCCAAAAGGTCTTAAAAGAGAATGAACAGATGAACTTGAAGATCGTGGTACTGACATTAAAGCTATTTAGGCCATCAAAGCCAAATCACCCTCTAGGTGTGCCTCTCTCTGTGCCTATTAACTATTACCTGTACAGGGAATGTGTAGTGAGGCTCAAAGTTAGTAGAGATAAATTCCAGCTATGTTGGCTTTTTCCAAAGATGGGAGATACTGCCTGGAAAGATCTTGAAGCTCACCTAAACATTTTCCTTGTTTGGAGATGTAGAAGAGGCCTGCTTTTCCCCATATACCAGTTGCTAAATGACAGTTTTGTCTGATGTCAGCTGCTGCTCCCACATAGGCAGCCCACTGAAATGCCTTAAAAACATTAAATGAAAAAATTCTCCCTGGAACCGATTGGAACTGATGAAATGATAAGCCACTGAACTTTTCCTCTGGAAGCTGCCAGAGGGTGTGAGAAAGTTTTTCTTGCTATTTTGATCCTAAAAGCAAAATATAAGTGGCATTTTCACAAAAGCGCATTTTTCAAAGTAACCTTGTTAGGTTGTGAAACTCTATCCTTGCAGAAGAAATTTGAATAGCTTTCCATGGGACCATGCATCTACCTCCTACAATGTAGTGGACCAACTTCTACTCTCAATTATGGGTAAGCAGCCATACTGATGGCAATTTAGAGCAGTGTATCTAGAGAAGTTTGGTAGATTGGCCAAGGCCCATATACAGCAAGCAGTGAGCTTCTGGTCAGAGGAGGCTGAGTGGGTTTAGGTTGGCTGGTCCTGGCCCAGGTGTGAGGTGGCTTTGCCAGATGTCTGGAAGCCAGGCACAGTGATGTCCTGATGAAGCTCGAGAAGTTTCAGAAGCAACACTGGTGTCTGTGCATGCCACCGCTCTGCTCCATGCTGTGCCAGCACGCTCAGAGGTAGCTTCCGTGTTTATTTCAATGCCACGCTCTGCTCTTGTTTAAGCAAACCCTCCATTTTCTCAGGTCTCTGAAGTCAAGAATCAATCAGGCAGCTACCTGCAATAGGCACACGGTACAACTTTTCAGGCCCAAAATCTAAAAAACATCTTCTTGTAAAGGAATTATTTTACCCATTTTCTATTTCATTTCCCATGGCATACGTGCTTAATTATTGTGCATGAAGCCACATCACCCATAGGCGTGTGCTTATCTGTGCAAATTTGCTCTGAGACCCAAATCATTATCATTATTCATAATTATCTGCACTGCTTGATCTAGAGAAACACAGGACAAAGGAGATAATCATTAACTGAGTCACCCACTGGATATTACAACTGAGGTATAAATCTAAAGTCACCTAATCCTTGTGCCTGACAGTAATGCATCTGTAATCAATGACAGATTTCTGAAATTCCCCTGCCGTTCACCCAACAACATTATTTCTCCACATCTTCTGTCTTTGTCTCCACACTCAGTTAATTTTGGCCACGTCCATATCATGTCTGCCTGGACCTCTTCACAGTAACATTTGGTCTTGGCAAGATCTCTTTCTCAGCTCCTGTTCCTGTGTGTTGTTGCGGTTGTTTGGTTTTTTTTTTCCATAGCTGGGTCAGTATGTGGTTAAAACATTCCTGGACTTGATCCTTTTCAGTACAGATGGATAAGTAGGAACAATGGCAGCATCATGGCTGCAGACCTGTATGTTTTGTAGCACTGCAAAAAAAATACATCCCTTATCAGTTTTCCTTTCTTCTTATCACAAGACTTGCTCCATAACAGCAGTGCCAAAGTGCACTTCTGTGCAGCTTAGATGATATCAAATATTGGAACTAGCATAAATTTCACTTCTACTCTCCTCTTCCTATCCTTTGTTTCGAAGCTTTCCTGCTCTTGAATGGTGCGCTGTTTTGGAGCTTGTTGGGCCTTTACTGGTTCCTTGCCCAGCCCACAGACACTGCGACACTCGTGTCAGCAGGACTTGTGAGATCAGTACAGAGGTAGCTGAGGCTTGACCCTATGGCAAAACTCAAAACTCTACATAGTCTTAACCACAGTTCATGGTTCATGGCTCATAAAAAAAGCAGCAGCTGGCCAGTGCTGCTGATTCATTTAGCGTATTATTCCAGATGTCTTTCACCATTTTTAGTTTAAGTAAAATGTCTCAGATGTGATGCCAGCCAGTTCAGCTGTGTCTACACTGCAGGGCTCAAGGCTTGGATCAAAGTACATTAAGTTTTAGGTGTAAAGGGCAGTAAATTAATTTTTTTAACTAGTACTGGAGTTTATAAATACTGTATTTAACCAGGGGCAGTATCTGATGGAGAAACACTCTCATGCTTCTTCAAGAATGACTCAGTGTGGGTGCACGAGCTCAGGAAATAGTGGAATAGCCAAGTACATTGCAGTGAAAAGGTGTCTTGACCACCTCATGGAGTCGTGAAAGGGTGTGAGGCCAGTGCAGCCATGACTCTCCTTCATTTCTCTCCTATCTCATGGTTACAAGAAGGAGTCCCCGCAAGTCCATCTTATTAACTTAGCTTCTGTTAAATCTCTGCAGAATTTTGAAATCTTTTTCCTTATTCACTCAATATCCATGGTTGCCTTCAACCTTTCCTGAAGAGCATCAGTGCTTAGACTCAATATGCTTTTGGCAAGCTCCATTCCTGCACTTCTGCTATCAGTAGTATCCACCCTGTGACAAACTGTTTGTATTAAGAGACTGTACCAAGAGATATCTCATTTGACAAGAAAACTGTACCAGGACATGTTTGCAGCCACTATACTGCGCAGTCATCCTCTGTGCTGGAGACTGACGAGGTAAAAGGAAAAGCGCTAACTGCAGCTGAGGACTTATTTCTCAAGGGCACGAAGCTCTTCACTGAGCACAGAGGTAGTGCTCTTCAGCTGTTTAAGACTTTATTTCTGCTTTCTGCTCCCTGCGGATTTATGTTCCAGCACCATATTGTGAATTGTACCTATCTTCAGCTTCAATTAAATTCATGAATGCAATATTGCAAACACAGCCGTCCTCTGAAGCCAAGAAAATACCAAGGTATTTTAGGGAACATCCACGTTCTTTTTTCTCTGCTAAAAACTATTGCTCCTGCAGCACACTGAAGAATTTATGCTGTGGTATCTCATCATGGTACTTTTAATGGAGCCTTCAGGAGTTGGCTGAATCACTCAAAAGCATGTTTTCATGGTGGCCATGTGAAATGTGGACAAATCTTTTTCTGAGAGACATCACGCTGGGCTGCAGAGCCCTGGAGTTGAACCTCCATATGCTTAAATGTAAGGCATGTATGTAATTGATGGCATGACCGGGACCTGAGGATGTAAATGTGTGAGATTAAAATTGTGTGCCTTAGCAGGCGGTACCAAATAAGATCATGTTTAATGTCTGTGCTAAGGGAAAATTCACATTATTTCATTCTCTTGGGCTGAAATTGGTTTTTTGCTTAAAGGGAACAAGTGTATTACTATTATATTTATAATTAATGATAACTTAATATAAGATTTGTACAAGCAGATTTAAACTGAGCTCTTATTTTGACACATGTAAAATTTTATCATTAACATCTTCATATTCCTGACTGACACATGGCTAATAGCATTGAAGCAGATTAAATCTTAAAGCAAGAGAGATGAATGTAGCTACAATATTACAGAGGTAATTTTTCATATTCTACTTTTTCATGTGTCTCCCCTTTATCAGAAACCTGCCCTTGTGTTCAATTGACTTGATTATAACAAATAATAGTAATTAGCTTGCTGGAAGGACTTCTATGTTTTTCTTTCAACATGCCCAACTCTCCAGGACTTTAAAATGTATTCATAGAGGTTTCTGTACCTTTTCACTTTGAAAGGCGTTTTTATTAAAATCAGTACTTGCTAAACACATGATTACAAAAACGTGATCGTTAATGAGGAGTAGTGTCCTCAATAATCAACTCTTAGTATTGTATTATTTAATTTATTTTAATTTGTAATTTCTCTTAATTGCTGAAGTCAGTGACTTCAGAAGGATGCTAGCCTTAAAGGGCTTCTGGAGGTAGTTTGCTCTTCTAGAATGAAACCTTCTGTATTATGTCTTTAGTGTTTATGCAGATAGGATCTCCACAGAAAGCAGACACCTTCTCAATACTTGGGATTTTTTAATTACTTTGTTTTATCTTATATTAATTGATACTCATGTTATGCAAATAAAACTGTTCTTATATTTCTGGTCATTTTTTATACAGCAGGCAATGCAACAAGTCAGAATAATTTATTTTTTCGAATGAAGCACAATGACTTTGTTTGCATTTTTATTTTAAGTAGTTAAGCAAGGAAAGCCCATATACTGCAGAATTAAAGTTTCTGACAGTATAAACATATATAATTCAAACGTATTGATTTTAAAATACCTTGAAGAAAGCTGGACACCACCCATTTTCACGTGTAGAATCACCCATGGAGTCCAATATTCATGTAAATTAGTGCAGGACCTGACTGTGAAGTTGCCTACTCAAAAGTCATTGCCAAAATCTGAGCTACATGTGAAGTTTCTGACCCGGTAAATGTGTGCACTTTGGAGTATACACTCAGTCTGTAGGTTCGGAGATTTTTGTGTAAGCTTCTCTGTAGAGGTGAACACCTGACCTTAGTGGAGTTGAAAGGGTTTTGCAATAACCTCTACTGGGGCAGAATTTTATCCAAGGGTACACTGTTTTAATCCTTGCTATGTTCTTTCTGGTTGACCACTTTTCTAAAGACAGACCAAGTACTGACATATTTGGGCTTCACATCCCTATTTAGTACTGTGTGTTGTGTGCACTTTCATATTGCGTGCTACGGCTGCATAGATCCTATTTAAATCTGGGCTAGGAGTGCCTCATTGCTGGTTGTGGATGTGAAGTTGGAACTGCACACCACATGGTTACTTGGTTTGAGTGCTGCATGTGAAGGCAGGCTTTTGTTGTAGCCCTGCAACGTTCACTCTGATGTGTGTAATAGCTTATGGAATGGCTGTGAGACTCAGTTGTAAGTAATATGCATTCTGAATCTTAACGCTAGGTATTCCAACGGCTTGCAGAATTTTTCCACCCCTCTTTCTAAAAATTTAAAGTCTATGAACCCCACTGAATGTGGTTAACAATAAAATAAACATATAAAAAAAAAATCCTGAAGAATAAGAGGGCAAAGATGAATTGACATCCCCAGGTTGAGCGCCACTGAGAACAGAAAGGTGCTCGTTTGCTATGGGACATCATTTGTCAGATATGTTATTTTTCAGTGAGGTAGAAGGTTAAATCCAGTCCTGCTATGAGCCTACTGGTAGATATTTCTTTCTCGAATCAGGAAAACTTTTTTTGCAGAAAATGAGGACAGTGAGGATACACTATTGAGAGTGGGTTCTCCACAATTAATGTCACTAACAATGTCCCTGGTTTCAGGGTTGTCATAAGCCAGGTTAGATTTGTGCTGCCATCAGAAGAGGCAATTTCGCTGTCGCTTTACTGTTCCTCATGGCAATGAGTAGGATCTACCCATCCACCCCACTGACAAATAATCTTTCTTCCCCATCCCTACAAATCAAATAATCCTTTCTCATATTCATCAGCCAGATCAGCAATCTGATTCACTTCACTGCTCAGCCCCGCAGGCGAGGAGAAGGGAGTGGGAGAATCCCCTTGTCCTTTGGCTGAAGCCAACTGTGAAGAGCATGCTGAGAATTGATGGAGGTGCTTCTAAGATGCAAAGGATGGCACAGGGTGGCTGAGCAGTGCAGTAAGTGGCTGCTGTTGGAGCAGATGGGCCAAGCCACGTGACTGCTATGGCACATGAATCCAGGTGGCTTTGCAAATGAGAAACTGAAGTGCAGTGACTTACAAACAAACGGACTGAGTTTTCACATTAAAAGTAAAGCATGAGATACATGGAGTATATTGGATTTTAAGTAGACCAGGTAAGATAATAGCTAAAAACCAGAAAGCATTTACAAACAGAATGAAAGGCATCAGAGAATTTTCTGACCAAGACCTTTTTTGTGTGTGTCAGACATCTGGTCTTCAGAAACACCAAAACTCCAAACTAGACAAAGGTAATATGAGGAAGCACTTTAGTTTTGACCTTCTGGATTAATTCCTGACCCAAAACCATCTATTCCAATCCAATGCCACTAAACTATCCAGTGAGCTCTCAGGCTATAAATGAATCAAAATGAATCCGAGATCTTATTATGTGGAAATGCCATCTCTGATACGCTATCCCATTTTTCTTTTGAAATCGGCCCCTATTGCTTTAACATTACAAAGGCAGCTTATTAAATGGGAGATAGGAGAAAATCCTTCCTGGTAGTATTACTAATTATCCAAACTCTAAAGGTAACCCTGTTTGAACTTCATTGCTTTTATACACTTTGGGCTTCTTTTGAAGGTGGCTGGCTTCTGAAGGAATGTATTAAGTATTCTGCACTGTCAATTGCCATTTCTTAAAAAAATGAGGCGCAAGTGAAGGTTTTCCTCTACCATCATTTTCTCAGACAAACATGACTTTGTTGGCATTCTCACTTTGTGGCAGGAAATAAGCTCCATTGTGGTCCCCTTCAGTTTTATGGTTTTGAAACTCGTCTCAGGTGCTTGTCTTGGATGATGAAGTGAAGATGGGAATTCCACCAAAGTGTTAAATACCTAACACAGTGATTAAACCTACTCCCCACCTCTCAGCTTCAGCAGAGTTTGATTATAAAGAATATTATAACTTATTATTAATAATAAATATATATATCGTTATTTCAACATTCTGAAGACTTTTGCCCCTGTCCATCTAAGATTACTTCTTTCTCTACATAACGCTAAGGGTTAGTATGTTAGTATGGTGCCAGATTCAGCTCATATTTTGTAATGACATAAACCCAGAATCACTTCATTGACACTGATATAACAGATGGCTAAACCCAAGCTAGACAGAACTGTAATTATATCTGCGGTGTTAGAGGTGAAGGTATGTTGTTAAAGCATTTCCCTGTTCACTTTGAATCTTGTGTAGGTCTTGCAAAATGTAAGCTTCATACTGACTATCAAATGTCACTCAGGCTTTTGGATGGGAAAAAGTATATGGTACAAAAGGGAATATGCGCAGAAGAACTATGAGGGCTCCTAATTAGCCATTATAGGATTCCATTAATCTCTTCAATCGACTAAAAGAATTATAGCCATTGAAGTCTATTTGTCTTAAGGTGGAAAGAAGGCTTAACCAAAGCCTTCAGACTGACGATAGTGCAGGGAAAAGCATATTCTGTACATCTAGCTACATCTGTTGGTTTTCTTAGAGAAGGTCACAGTAGCTTCAGTTAACATTAGAAGTGGTATCATTCAAGAGTGCTGAGTGTATTAGAACATATTTTACTGGAGATCTGACAAGCTACCCATGGCAAAGCATGCATATACCCCAGCTAAAGTAATTTGTATTCCGGGATTCAGGAATTGGAGGTCATTAATAGAAAAAATATAGGCCCAAAGTACTTCTCTGTCTCACTGGTTAGTCTAAGGATAAAAAAAAGAGAGTCTCACTGATTGTCTTAGGTACAGCTGCTTTCCTGTGTCTCTCAGCAGGGGATAAGGTGAGTGTGCAGCTGGGAGTGCCCAGCCATGGGCTACACATGTCCCTCGAGGGGTGGCCTCCAACTGACTTCTGTGCAGTAGCTGCCAAATCTTGCACAGTCAGTAGGACCACATTATCCCAGCAGTTTGAAAGCTGGAAATCATAAGCCTTTTTCTGAGTTTCTAACATTTATGGTTCTGATTTTCATCTTCCTAATACAATTGCTCTTACTGCAACATGGGATTCCCGAGTTTATGGACAGCTTCAGCAGTGTAAGCTCCCTCTCACCCAGTGAGCTTATATGTCAACGGTATTTCCTATTTATTTAATGTTTAATTGTTGCTCATGTTATCACATAGGGTAAGAAGCTGTATTGGGTTAATGCTTCTGGAGGGGATCAGAAATGAAAATGCAGAAAGGAAAAAAGGGAGAAGAAACGGTAAAGGATAGTGAACAACAGAGAAGTGAAATAGCAGTGGCTATGAAGGTGGAGACATACTGCCACCATGCAGTGATGATGGTAAAAAGAAAACTAACCATATTTTGCCTTGGATCTGTGGTGCAGACCCATCCTTGAAATTGGTGGGAATTCAATGGACCAGAGAGCACGCTATCTCTAATGTATTTTTTGGCTCACAGATCACTATTAAAACTAAATTCTGCCTTCTGCAAAATTAAATTGGACACTCTGGTTTGCTGCAGTGAATCCTTGATCTCACTTGGTCTCAGTTGAGCTAGACTACTCAAGAGAAAAACAAACAAACAAACAAACCCAACAAATCACAACTATGGAACTTTTCTTGTGAGAGTATGTGAAATTGCTATCATAGCACAAGTTATTTTCAAGGAAATGTATAGGTTACTTTGCAGGAGAGGAAAGATTTACAGGCTCTCGCTGTTGACTGCTTTTCCTATAGATCATTCCATTCAACTGTCTTGGCTTAAAAAAGTATTAATACAAATGTTGTTATGAGATTATGATGTTCTCAATATTACATAGAATAAATATTATCGCTAAAATATTTTAAAGTGCCAGCATTTCTCATGTTGCAGCTTTTTGCTAAGATACACATGCGCTTGTCAAATGTTTTGAATTCTGTATTATTCAGTAAATGAGCATGTGGTTAATTAAAGTAGCATTACTATACTGGGAGGTGATGAGATTGCAAACATATCTTTAACAATTGGCTTTTGTAAATAAAATAGGAGAGAGCTGATTGAAATCCGAAAATGTCAATAGATGCAGAAAGCCACCTTAGAGTGTTACTTGATAAAATAAGAGTAGAGAAGTAATGACATGGTCAATATTAACTGCCATCAGCTGGAAAGAAATCAGATTGTCAGGGATCTATAAAATTCTTGCCAAAGTAGAACCTCATTTACACATACAGATCTTCATACCCCTTGCTAAGAAAAGCATATGTGACAGCTTAGAGGTTTTAGCTGCCAAATATCTTTCACTCTGAATACAGTAAATGTCACATCTATTTATTTATCGTTAAATTTTGCTAAGTATCTGTAGAAATATTTGGATTTTTTCTATCATAATGTAGATGTTTAAAGGGGAAAGAATCCAGATTATAATGCAGCTGTAGCACCAAACCATATGGCTGCTAAATGGGAACAAAAATACACCACTGAATTACTAGGAGTAAACATAAACTGGATGCAATCTTCAGAAGAATATTAAATGGAATATATAAATACCAAAGTATTGCCATAAAATCATGCAATCAGACAATAGTAGCCATCAGGCAATAGATTATTTCACGTGCTGAAAGTAATCACAGTTGTATAGCAATTTGCGTTTTCTAAATGCCAGATTGAAAATATTAACTAATGAATCTTGGCAAGCACAGTGCTTCTACCAACTGCAGTGGTGGTTATAACAACATCTAGGCCTTTTTTGAGAGAGAGAAGTAAGACAGCCATCCTACACCCTAGCTTTATTAGAATCTGTCCAGAATCCCAGGTGCTTGACACAGTATTGTTTGTCTTTAATTCAATTCAAGCCTTTGAATATTTTCTTTTAAGAACAAGTGTGGATGATTTATTGGTATATTGGGTGGAATTTGCACTGTGCTGGGCAAGAACAAGTGGTCCAGTGGAATACATATTCAATGTTACGAATGGTGTTTGGCATGAGAGAGAACTCAAATTAGTGTGGGTGGGTGTTACGTTGCCTGTTCTTTTGCTCAGAGGCAATTTCATGATAATTCCATTTGGATTCTACATTGTGTAAAAAGGAAAAAGTTAATAATTTTCAGGAGAAAAGCCTGTGTCTGCTCAGTCCAGTGAAAACTTATTTCAGGCAATTGTCAACTGTACTTTGATATTCTGGGTCTCTTATTTTCTTTTTATAAAATGTTTGTGGAGAGGAGATTTCTTCATCCCATCCACAGCCATCTTCAAACTGCAAACAAGAACTAAAGAAACCTTGAACTTCAATTGGACTTTCTAAATTGGCATCCAAGGGAATAGACTTTCAGCATTCATAGTTATAGTGCTTAGAATTAGAAATATTATACAAAGAGTTTACCTCAATATTGGTCAGATTCATCAAGATTTCTTATGACTGCATATTGAACTGGCTTTGCCCCTGGGAACTCAGATCTAAGTGAAGATCTAAGACTTTCTCTCCTGAAGTTTTATGTATGAAACAAATAGCAACTCTGAAAATCTCTTTCTTTTTACAGATGATATGGAAGCAATTCCAGTCAAGCAGTTCGTTAAACACATCAGTGAGCTGTATTCTAATAACCAGCATGGGTTCTCAGAAGACTTTGAGGTACGATTTAATGACCCACCAATGAAATGTTGTTTTCCTAAAGTTAATTGTGCATCGATAGTTAGGGGCTATGCGACATCTGTGTGATGCTGTCATGTCAGGTAAATGCAATGCTCAAATCTATAAGAGGAAATAGGGAAAATATCAGTTTGCCACCAGGTATGAACAATGTGGGACTGGACATTTAAAGATGCTTTCTAATCGCCACAGGTTTGGTGTTTTTAAAGGGGGGACCCTCCTAGGTTTTTATGAAATAGGAAAAACTGCCTGAAATCCCACAGGAACAACATGAAGATACAAGCAGTTGTTTTCAACTCCAGGCTTTTCTTATGATCTGTATCTTATTGTACTCCAGTCCCAGAATCTGCACTTCTTAGTCACACTGTGAAGCCACATACTCCCTGGGTAACTCAAAAGGAGTAAAATAGTGTTCACAATGAGTAAGAGTGGTAGAATTCGGTCTTTTATGAAAATTCAAACTATGGGTCAGTTCCTGGAGTCCTTGTTCATGCTCTATTCAACCCAGAAAGATTGCTGTTGAAGTCGTTGGTTATTTTGTTCCAATAAAACCAAGGAGAAAGGGTTCAGAATTTAGTTGGTGGTATTTAACTAATGTGAATGTTTCTAAGTTTGAGTCGTGTTATCTGTTTAGGACAGATTCTGACCTATAAATCTGCTATAATTTGGAGGTAATTCCAATAAAGTGAAAGTAGTTTTCCGCTTCTTGAGTTATCAAAGCCCATATTGTGCAAGCACAATAAATACCACAGAGTATGAGGACAGGTTGCAGAGTCAGGCCTTAGTAAGCACAAATCAGTATTCCCTGGCTAGTTTTTTAGGTATTTCTTTCACTCAGTCTAATCACAGTGACTGCTGAACTTTTGGAAGTATTGAGAAGCAGGAGGAGCCCCGGGAAATTTCATGGAGCTGTGCTACTGGCTTCCTCACCGGCAAAAGGAGGTGTGTTTGTGTGTTGCATGTGAATCAGAGAGGCAGCTTTGCTTGCAAACAAGGCAGTGAACCAGAATAGGTGGCCTAATATCTACGGCTTCTTTGCTTACTGCAGCGAAGACAAGACTGTATGCAGGAATTGTTTTTAATGGGATCATTTAAAACATTTATTGTTGCTGTTTGGTTACTGTCTATAAAGAGCGGCTGCTTTGTCTGATGCCCAAAAACCATTGTGGAAGTTAGAAACATTTTGTATTCATGAGGAAGGCAAATGTGTAAGGTGTTAAAGTGATTTAGTTCAATTGACTGCTGGCTGGATGGCTGAGCAGGAATATTGAGGCATTTAACAATGTTGATGGTATTCAGGACAAACATTTATTCTCCGGAGAGTAGAATTTGATCAGGATGATCAAATGCGACTCACTCTTCTCAATTATTTATGAATTGTGACCCCAGCGCTATTCATCACAGCTGGGTTTTACACCATTTAATTATTCAAAATAATCAGCAACACATCTGTAAACTTGGTCTGGTTTTAAGCAGGCTTTGCTTCAGCTGTCGCAAAATCACTGCTATTAACAAATGTTGGACACCTTCTGCCCGTGTTTTAGCAAAGAAAAACACTGCTCTAATAGCCTTATTTTACTCTTCCTGCTAGAGCTCCCCGCTGTGAGTGCCACGCTGTGGCAGCCAGTCAGAGAGATAGCTTTGGCCAATTAGTCCTGTGCTGGGGAGCGCGGAGTCCCCTCTGAAGGGAAGTTAAACTCCTCTGACTGCACTGCACGCGCCAAATTCTGTTCTCCGTGCCGGCTTAAGATTTGGAGTGTCTGCTTTGAAGTCAGTATAGCTACTCCAGATGTGTGTCTCCATAGCTGAGGTCTCGGCTTCCTAAAGAGTAAATGAAATCTCCTCCTACAGTAAAGAGAAAGAACAGGAACAAGACAGTCAGTGTGTGAGATAAACCATCCGGCTCCCTTTCATTGCTTGTGTTCCGCCCTGCTGACGCCTCATGGGCCTGTTTTCTTCCTTATGGTTCACAGTGATGGGACAAAAGAGTGAAACCCAGGATTTCTCACAGAGCCTGCAGGTAAAATGTTTCTCAAGTTCCCAAACTCACTCAGATAAGAGATCAGAATCCCGGTTTTGAAAGTGGCTGAGAGGTAAAGGAGCCTGAGGTTACATTTATATAGTAGTTATTGGAAGTGGCCACTGCTCACGTCTGGTCAGATCCAGCCATGGTGTCTGTGCTGGAATTGTATCTGCCACCTACAGTGAAGACTTAGCTAATGTTTTATGGAGAAACAGTAGGATTCCAGCTGAAATAGAAAATCCAGTGTTACAGGGCTGCTAGCCTTGGGTGGGAGGTACCACAGCCATATCATGCCTTCATGCCTGGGGAACTTCTGAAAAGAGGTATTAGGTTCTGCAGTCATACGGGCTTTTTACATCGAAGAGGAAGAGAGAAGAGGATGTCAAGGGGAAGCTGAAAAAATGTGATCAATACTGCAGAATAAATAAATCTTCCTAGAGATAGGCAGCACATGGGATTTTTTTAAAGGAATAAAGGATCAAAGATATCTTCAGAAATTTTTGTGGCAGGAGGTTTATGGTGGAAGCTGTGAAAGTGAAGACTAAGAGAGGGACACACAAACTGTCCAATGTAGAAGGTAAACATTCTCTGTTTATTCCTAGGTTTTGGTGTCTCTTCCTGTATTTTTGGCAGCGCATTGTGTGTCGTATTTAGTTATTAAGTGAAGAAAATTCCTTTGAAAGTAAATTGTGTGAATGCTCCCTCCTTCTCTTAAAATGAGCTGTAATTACAGCTAAATATTTTGTGCATGTGCTTAGGAAGCATTTTACATGCAGAGGAAAAAAGGACTTTGAACTCACAAATTTTTCTTTGGAAACTATACACAAAATTAATCTTTTATTCCCTTTGGGAAATCACAGTGCAAGTAGCCAGCTTTATTGTCTAGTGATAGCTGGGCTTTCTTGTATATACAGAATTGCTAAGATTTCCTTTGAGTCCCATGAATTTTCAATTTTTGATATAAACTAGAAATATAGGACCCAATTTAATACTGAACAACAAATAGCTTTTTAAAATAAAGCCCACAATCCTGTATCGCCAGTGCTGGTCTCTGATCTATCTCTTTGTGTTCTACCTTGGAATTTGTTCAACCTAATACTGAAAAAAGTTCAAGGAGGTTTTTTGGCTTGCTCTCGGGCAGCTCCAGCACCCTCTTGCAATGGCGTACGGGGTGAGGTACCACATTTTTACAGAGCAGCGCTGGGGCAGGGTTTGGTGGGAAGACTGAACAGAGATTGAGAGGCTTCCCAAGCCGGAGATTTTCTTGGCATCATTATGTTCAATAGTATTTGATAGACCTTTCATCCATAAATTTATAGTTGCCTCTTGAATCCTTTTAGCTGTTCAGAGCATCCTATGGCAATGAATTCTACAATGTCTTCCACAAGAAGAAACTTCCTTTAGCTTTTAACTCATACCCAGTAATTTCTCTTGGTGCCTTCTGGTTTTTGCATACAAAGTACCTCCCTGTTCATTTAAATGCCTCATGTGAGTCTGTCTTCCTCCCTCGTATTCTCCCTTAATCATCTGTTTTCAAATCTGAAGAAGTCTCAACTATTTTCTTTGTTTGAGGAAGCCATTCTAGACTCACGATGACTTGTTACCACTGTACCTTTTTTTCTTGCTTTACCAAATCCTTTTAAAGATGGGAAGGCAAAACCTGTGCACAGTATTTAATGAGTAGGTTTACTGCAGAGATCAGTGGGAGCACAGTGGTGCTTTCTGTTTAGTTTTCTATTACTTTCCTTCTTCCTAACATACTATTTGTGTTTTTAACAACTACTGAGTACTCAGCTGACACCTCCAGAAAACGATCAGCTGTGACCCCAAGGTCTCGTCACTGAATGGCAATAGCAAATTGGGAACCTGTCAGTATGTATGTATAGTTAGGGTTGTTTTTCCCAAGTACATCACTTCGCATTTATCAGCATTGAATTTCATTTGCCATTTTATCACTCAGTCACTCAGTATTGCAAGATTGTTTGGCTTCCTTTCACAAGCAGCTTTTGTCCTAATTATCCTGAATAATTTTGTATCATAAACACACTTTGTCTCCTCTGCAGTCCATTTATGAATAGATTAGGTCCTCATAAGATCCCACTCATGAACTCTGAATACTGACCATTCCCGGGCTGGTGAGTCCCACCTCTAACCTGTTAGTATACAAGGCGAGTTTTCCTTTTGCTCCAAGACGGATCCGTTTTGAAACTAATGTTTTCTGAGAGGCCTTTTCACAAACATTTTGGAAATCCAAAATGCTATTCTCTTCCAGGCTGTTCTTACCTATATCGACTTCTTTGGGGACCTCTCCACAGCGTCTTAGAGGCATTGACTAGCTCTGCTATTTATTAGTGTCTAGCAGTTTGCCCCATAGAGAAGTCAGATTTAGTGGACTGTAGTGCCCCAGATCCCTTCTGGGTCTCGTTGTAAAAATTGATGTCACATTTGTCATCTTCTCTTCCCCTGATAGTCTGACTATATAGAGCATAAGTCCTCCAAATTCTTATATCAAAAAGTGTGAAGTGCCACCTCCCACGATAAACCTTTTCCTTCCCTTCCCCTGGCCAGTTACTGGAATAGCACAGTAAGCTTTTTGAGTAGTCGTGTCCTTTTGCTCTAAGAAAGGAACGCTAAGCCAAGTAATCACCCTGCATCCCCAAAGCTAACTGTGAATTTTTATAGTACAATGCAGTATTTGGACTTCTGAGACCAGACACTTTTATTTCCCTCCTCCCTAATTCTGGAGTAGGCTGGTCAGTGCTGCTGCGGGAGCGATTAGAGTGGGTGAATGCAATCTCCGCAGACCTCTCCTGCCTGTGGCCGCGTGAGTGTAATGATTCATTGCCAATTTGGAGTCTGAACAGGCTCGCTGAACTTGGAGGCAGGCTGTCTAGCTCCCTCATCACATAAATTGAAAATATCTTTATACTCCAGTGGCACCTTCTTCTAAATGTCCTGAAATGTAAGAAAATAACATAAATCTATATCTTCAGTGATGTGGCAGGGATTTGCTAACGTTGTTCTCATGGTTGCTGCTGCTCAGGGCAGGGGTCAGTAGCGGTTTTTAACCGGTGACCTCAGAATGTAATTCTCTAGCGAAGGGCTGCACTGAAGACAGATAACGCTGCACTTCGCGCATTTCTCGAGACACTAAAAACACTGTGCAGTTATACTGTCATCCCTTACAGATTAGACACCGCTTACAGCAGACACATGCTTATAACTGCATCTACACCAAGGAGTCTGGCAGTAGAAAGATGCCATTTCAAAAGCATGGTGCCAGCAGGTATTACTGTACTGGGAAATTTTTTATAACCCTGGCCCAAAACTGCCATAATTAGAGATATTCTCAGCCTATGCATTGCTCTACTGAAATCGAAGAGAAGCAGCACTGAGAAGCTGGAGGAGGAAGGATTGCAGCAGAAGAGGGTCTTCCTGGCATTCTCAATTCTTATCTCACCGTTTGACCTACCCTGAGAAACTGTCATTGTGAATTAAGAGATAAAGCTGAAGAGAAGCAATAAAAGAAGTTCAGGTTTCTGGACTTTCTGTTACTAATTGTAATACTGCAGCCATGCTGAAAGTTTCTGCCTGAAAGCCCCATTCAGGAGCCATAGGCCCGCATGGGCAATGCAAGGTTTCAGTCAGACTCTGACACCTCCCTGCCTAATGAAGGGCGGGACACCGCAAAGAAACAGTCCTCCACCATCCTCTCCTCTCATTCATTTACATTAATTTTTAGCTAGCTCTTTGTGACTCCTCTGCTGTTATTCCTGTGCTGAGTCCTTTTGGTTTGTTTGTTTTCTTCTTCTTTCTAGGCTGTCCCCAGCTTACCTCTCTCTTGAGTGCCATTGGAGAGTTTATAATAGTGCTAAATTATTGCAAAAATCTACACTGTTCCTGTGGGATATCTTCAAATACTATCCGCTGTCTCTGTTGGTATGCAGTCTTCATGTTTGCTGTGATAAAACAAACAGCAAGAGCACTACCGCAGAATTCTCTAATTTGGGATTAAAATAGTAGATCAAAAGTGATTTTAGGGGTGGATGAACAAGCAGCTTTCATGCTGAAAAATCACAATAATATAAAAATGTAGCTATGGATCTTCTCTAATTTAGTCCATCAGTTAGGATCTTTGCTTTGTTCATGATTCCTCCTCATTGCTATTCATAGGCTTTCACAGTTCAGCCCCTGCTAGGACATCAGGCTGAAGTAATGGGAAACAACAGCAGTACTGCATAAGGCCCAATCAAGAGACTGAGCTCCTGCTCAGTCACTGTGGCAGAAATTCTTGCTCAGACTCTTCTATTGCCAGCAAGACGCTGGAGCAGTTTGATTTTACACTTAAATGGAAAATCTTTGAAGTTTAGAAGAAACTAATCTGTAACTTGTTTCAGAAAGGCAATGAAAATGGGTCGTTAAACCTGGGTGTATCAAAATCCAATTAGCATTAGCATGGACAATATAATTAAAAGGTAAATTAGGCATAATAGCATAGACTAGAACACTTTTTACAGTAACTAACGGTCAATTGAAACCATGTACTTTGGTTTCTTGGGTTGTCAATGATAAGTTGAAAGGACAGAATAAGAGCCTGTATCCATTCATCTTTGGACAGTAATGTGTTCTGCAGAGTTATACGAGAAGAGCAGCAGTGTGCTAGCCAGCTGCCTTTAAAATCACTGGAAGAGACTAAGTGGGATTAAGGAAAGTGGAAGAAGAGACTCCAGCGCTGGAAAATTTGTGGAAGAATTATGGATGTGGTTATATGGACACTATCTGTCCTGCTCCATGGTGCCAGTAGTGGGTTTTGTGCTAATTAATTGGAGACAAATTTGTTTAGGCTGCAATGATCAGCCTGGGATCAGACCTGACCTGGTGGCCTGCCTACAAACTTAAGTTATAATAATAATAATGGTATAATCATGGTGATGTTTTAAGTAAAGGAAAGACTTGATGCTCAATAACATTTTTAAATGGCAGGGTGTTCATTGCATAAGCAATAGAAAATGCTGGCAAAGTAAGTGTGTAATATACGTACATGTGGTAAAATGGCATAATTAGGATGGTGACTTTCTGGAACTTTCTCCAGGGTGATATTTATTAGCACTGGGCTGTCCTCTTCTGCCAAAGGGTAAATAATACTCTTAACAGAGGCATAGATAACAGGCTGCAACTAGTCTTGTCTTCTTGCAGCATTTTGTGCATTGATGAAAGACAACCACTTTAATAACAAAGGAATGTTAACTTCTGCCTTGCTGTCTGGTGGGATGAGCCTGTGGTTTAGTAATTTGCTGTTAGGATTTGGAGAGATGAACCCAGAAGGGCAAGAGAGCATGGATAACCACCCTCTGCTCTCAGCTTGATTTGTCTGTGCAGCACAGGCAGACATTGTCAGTGGCCAGTATAGAGCTGGAGGATGCCCTTGGTCCCCTTCTTGTAGGACAACTTCAGCATTGGTTGCATCCTGGACTGAGCCAGGGAGAGAGGATGAAGTCAAAATGGCCTTTTATTGTTGCATGTTGATTTTTAAAAAGACAAAAAGAATTGAGATACATCAGCAAGAGGGAGCTTTTCTTGAACAATCTCCTTTTGCTATGCTTTGCAGTGTGCAGAAACAGGAATCCACCATTATAGAAGCTTTCCAGACTATTAAAAATCATTTAGAATGTTATGTGTTAAGAAAAGCCATTTTCAGATGATCAGCTCTTACAGCATCAGACCTTCTTTTCTATTGCTGTATTTTTTTCACCATCTTAGCTTAATCTTCCTCTTCTATTAACTTTATATTGGCCAGCTGGGAACATGTACAGTTGAGAAAACAGTCAGCATCAACATAAAAAGGTTAATTAAAATGATTAACCTCACTAACAATTCCCTTAAGGAAAAATCCTATAGAATTTAATAGAAAGTGATACATTTACTATGTAGTATTTAAACTGTCAGAGAATATTCTTTAGCAGGGAGGTAATTCCCTATTAAATTCTGTACTTTTTAGAGTATTCTCAACAGAACCTTATTAGATTCATCTGTATTAAATTCTACAGCATTTGATATAAATGTTTCAATGCTAATAATTTCTAAAAAGAATTTAGTACTGATGCAGAGATGTGGAGTTTCATGTGAGGCTCTTCAGAAGCGAGGGGTTATTTTTAAGGATTGACCTACAATGGTACAGCAGTGATGTTACATGATTTCTAAATGCAAAAAAAAAAGAAAAAAAAAGAAAAGGTAAAATGAAATTACATTAAATCAACCTAACATGTAAGTAATGCTGCTTTTCCAGTTATGACTTAGGCTGAACTGATCCTGCCCATTGTGTTATCAGAAGTCCCTTGCTTACTGGAGCTGACAGGCAGAATTAGGGGAAGCGCACACTTTAATGTGGGGGTTTTTTTATTTCTGTGATAGAAATGGAACTATGAAAATTCTATTAGGGCCAGCTGAGAGTTTTGCTCTTTCTCTTCGTTCAGCTCATCTCTTTGAATGCAATATGTTTCTCCCTATGGAGAGGGGTGGGGGAGAGCGAAAGAGAGAGAGAAGCAATTGTTATTTGGGAGTGTCATGTGAATATAAAAGCTATAAAATATTCAAGGTTTTAGTATACTTTGCACTTTTAAAATGTAAATGCTGGGCAAGATACCCAAATTGCTATGCAAGTCCTTTGTGAAATGTCTGCATAATGCTAAACTCTGTTACATCTGCTGTTTGTATAGCATTTCTCTTGATAATTTTTCTCTGTCACTTAGCTCGTGATCTTTGTAGCAGCTGTGAGCTCCTAATGACTTTCCCTCTCAGACAGGTTCTATATTGTTATTTTTAAAGCCTGAAGTACAAAGTAATTTGGCACTTCCCCATATATCCTTGGGAGAAATTGGTTCAGTTTGGTGTGATTTCTGGAACTTGCAAAAGACTTGAATAAATACAGTTTCTTCCACAACTTTGTAAAGTCCAAACACTGATTTTGATTTTTTAAAATGTGTTTTTAAACTAAGAATATTTATGCTAATTGTAAAAGGGCGTTCAACTTTTTCAGCAATAGATCTATTGTTGAACAATGTAAGTAAGGGGTAGGTTAAAAACTGAAGAAATCAATGGGAAATAGGTATCTAACCTACAGCCTCAGCTACACAGAAATCTGCATCTCTAGCTTCCTGAGCACCTCGGCAAGTCTGGCCTCTTTCTGCTTTGTAAATGTATACATACGAGGATACAACCTTTTATCTTTTTCACTGTATCATGGGCTGTTAATCAGTGTCCAAGCAGTGGTATTTAAAGCACTCACTGTTATCTTCAGAGATCTATTTTATTTATATTTTATAAAAGGCATCTCTCTGCAGAGAACTAACAAAAGGTCAGCGCCAAACTTAAATGTCAGAAACCCTGTTTTGAGAGGTTATAGGCAAATAAGTTGTCCAGAGGTAAAAGGCTTCTGTTGAAGTGGGTTTTATGCTTAGTTTCTTACAGTGTACTGGCCACTCTTGCCTTTGAGGGACTCTGTCTTCCCTTCCCGAGAGGGGAAAGAGTGGGGCGTCATAGGGGATGTAGTCCAGAAGATAGCTGGACTGCTGATTAGAGGGGACAGTTGACCCTCAGGGTGCCCAAAGTGCCTCTGTCCCCAAGTCTGTGGAGAGGACAACCACACACCAGGGAGCAGCCGTCAAGACTCCATTTAAGCAGACTATGTCATACAGGACAACACCAAAGGACTGTGTGTTCAATCCAGCAATTCAGATACTGGTATTTTGAACATGGCTTCTGTAAGCTGTTGCAAAAGGAGATAAAACAATTTTTTTGGACTGACACATTTTCCATTGCAATAATTTTTATGCCTAGGAAGTGCAGCGCTGTACGGCCGACATGAATATCACTGCAGAGCATTCCAACCACCCCGACAACAAGCACAAGAACAGATACATCAACATCCTAGCCTGTAAGTAAGCACAATGAATCGACCCAAAAAAGCACTCTTCTCTCACAGTGTGTCTGTGTGTGACTGGAAAAGGCAAGTGGCTTCAAGTTACATAATTGCACAGTAATTAATGAACATGTGAAAGTGTGACTGGGAGGTCATTTCCCTACTAAAGGCAGTGGACTTTTTGACTTCTTTGGGGCCAGGATTTCACTCCAGCTTTTGTTTTAAAATATTTTGCAGTTTAATGGTCCAAATGTAGTTTTAGAAGCATCCGTTTGGTGTGAAATTTAGTGGAGGATAAATCAATGAGCTCTTATGCCCGCTAATGTCTGAAAACTGGCCTAAGGGAAGGGCATAGTGGAGCAAAGTCTTATTGATGATCCCTGGGATTCCCTTGTAATCCCAAAGGTGCTAAATCTTACAGAGTATCTGCTGTATTTCAAACTGCTTCAGCTATGTGTATGACTTGGACAAACAGTAATCTTTGTAGCACAGTGCCGGCTTTGTCTGTATTCTTCTGAGAACTGCAAATCTGGACACTGCTCTAGAATGCAGATTGTTGCAGGTCTGGGATGGAAATGTGGTAACTTTTTCCATACCGTTGTCTGATGTGGAACGAATGGCAGATGCCGCAGTCACTGTGGTTTAGGAACAAAGATGGAGAGCCTCTGATAAATAGTTCACTGTGTTCGTAAACTTTGCAATAAATCTTGAATGTTTTTGATGGCGTAGGAAGGAAATGCATGTCTCTAACAGAAGTAATCAAGGTGCCGGCTGAGGACCGACTCCCAGACCTGTAAAAGACCTATTGTATGGCCTTGGGCAAGGGGATTCATTGCAGTTGTGCCAATTCTGACTTTAGATATAGATGTCTGGTCCCTTCAGGCACAGAGAGAGAAGCACCGTTGAAAGAGAACTGGAGCAACCACTTCAGTCCTCCAGACTGCCCCTGGAGGAACCTCTTTATCTCCATTGGTGCTCAGGGAGGGCAAGTGAAGCCAGATTCTTCATGCTAAAAGTTATCCCACATGTCTCATCTCTGCATACATCAGAAGCACCACCCAGCCCAATGCTGCTGCCTAGGAGCAGGAGGAGGGCTTCATTATTTTTCTGATTTAAACCAAAGTTAAGCATTTGGATAGAACAAAAAGAGGAACTAAAGAGCGTGACCTAAAATCAGTCCTCTTGATGTGATGAGGATGGTGGAGGAGTTGAGGACATTCACTCAGCTCCCAGAGCCAGTCGAGCTGTCTGAGCCCAGCACCAAGTGGAGGATGATGAGCTCAGATGCTGAGCCAAGCAGCAGCAGCTTTACTGCCTGCGAGAGCTGAGCCAGTGCCTCCACCCGGTGTTACACAGCTCTGTGGGGTGCCCCAGCTCTTTGAGTCACACTACACTGTGTGATGTGGATGATCCTAGAGATCGTGCTCCTGAGGCTCCAGTGTCATTCCTTTAAAGATAAGCTGCCCCAGCATGAACCACATACTTTAAGGGACTTGCAACCTGAGGACCTGCTGACATGAGCAGATGACCAAGAGCAGGTACTCCCACCTCCCACTTGACTCCAGTCCAAGGCCAATTTCTTCCATGTATTACTAAGGGCTACTCCAATATCTAGGAAATGGGATTTTTACCTGCAGTTCTGCACTATGTTTCCTTAATGCTTCTCTGCTCTATTTTATCCTGCAGATGATCACAGCAGGGTGAAGCTAAGGCCTTTACCAGGAAAAGATTCTAAGCACAGTGACTACATTAATGCTAATTATGTCGATGTAAGTTGTTTGTACTGTTTTTTCTTCTCTAAATCCGAATCCTTCCACAAGGAGGAGGAAGTATTGCCACTTGTGAAGTGGTCGTGTTTTGCAGCTTCACCTGATAATTTTGCTACAAACTCCTCGCTATTCTGAATGAGAAAGGCACCTTTCTTTGTTACCTTTAAAATATTAATATGTCTGCCATGATGTTGCTTTCATCTCACTTGGCATTATGGTTTTCTTTGAAGGGTTACAACAAAGCAAAAGCCTACATTGCTACCCAGGGACCTTTAAAGTCTACCTTTGAAGATTTCTGGAGGATGATTTGGGAACAAAATACTGGAATCATTGTCATGATCACAAACCTTGTTGAAAAAGGAAGAGTAAGAGATTTTCTAGTTTGTTAGAAGTTGCTCCTTTTACTGCCTCTGCGATTCACGTGGGCAGAATTTGTTTTTAAATGCTTTGGGATGATATATATTGATGTATAATATCTAACTAACATAACAGGGGGATACAGAGCTAGGCATGATTTGACTTTTTTAAAAAAGCTGTAGGCACAAAGATAAAGAAGCAACTCAAACCCTTAGTCAACCCACCCAACTATGTTTTTGTTCAGAGAAAATGTGATCAGTACTGGCCGTCGGAGAACAGCGAGGAGTATGGCAACATAATCGTCACGCTGAAGAGCACAAACATTCATGCCTGCTACACTGTGCGCCGCTTTACAGTCAGGAACACAAAGATGAAAAAGGTGAGTAAAGCCTCCACTGTTCTCATCCAGGTGCCTTCTGGCTTGTGGAGAATGCAAGGCACACAGGAGCAAAACTCAGGGTTTGCATAGGCAACTTGAAGTAGCAGGTGGATGGGAGATAAGTAAGCACAGCCAGGATTACAAGGAACCTGGTGAAAGGTTTAGTCTGTATTTCTTTTTCTCAAGTTCACTGCTGCTTTAGTGTCACAGTTATTGCTGTTATTACCTGTTCCCACATGTATTTTTCCTTGAACTCTGTCTCCACCTAGCAGGAGGCAGAGCTGCAGAAGATTTCTTCCAGCACTTTTTCAGCTGAGCAAGCTGGTAGGATTGAGTATCTTTCTATGCTTCTCTTCCCTAATCTTTTCCTTCTGCACACACTTTGCACTCAGGGTCAGAAAGGAAATCCCAAAGGGCGGCAGAACGAGAGAACGGTTATTCAGTATCACTACACTCAGTGGCCTGACATGGGTGTGCCAGAGTATGCTCTGCCTGTGCTAACCTTCGTTAGGAGATCCTCCGCAGCCAGAACCCCGGACATGGGACCAGTGGTGGTGCACTGCAGGTATGATGGGTGTGATTAACTCCTCACGGCAAGCACATCTAGCGCACGGCTAAGACAAACGCCTCAAATTAGTAGCGCAGGAGTGTGCCAGCCCCATGGAGCGCAGGTAGACATGAGCTTGCTTTGCCTACAGCTTAGGACAGCTCTAATGCAAAAGTTTCCCAGTTGCCTTAGCAAAATCCTGCCTCATGATGCTGAGCTGCAAAGCGTTGCACTGATGTGGTTGTGCAGTTCCTTGTTCAAAGTCTGGTTGTAGCCTGCCCATTCAGTGTGTGGGCAGGGCGGGATCACCTCTGCTCTCAACCAGCCATGTGAACAGACAGACACCTGGGCATGCTATTGCCACTGAACCACACTCTCTTTCCCCAGCACGTGTACTCAAAAAGGGAATTCCCTTAAATAAGTCAAGGGATGTGGTATTCACCTCTGTGTGTGAGGGGGCTGTACACCACCACAGCAAAGAGGAGGGGATGATAGAGGTTAGACCTCCTTCCTGAGAAGAAATGGAGAAGCTCTGAAGACTTCCCCTCTCTGTTGGGCCCAGGATCAGCCTCTGCCCACTTCAAGGAGTCCTGCCTCCAGGATTAGCCCCCTCTTATGCCTTTCTGTAGTGCTGGTACCACTTGCATTTTCAGGGCAGGATTACAACTCTACTGTGAAGCTTAAACTTTAACTCAAGACTGAAGCCAACCAGGGGAGCCCCACAGCCTGAAGCAACCTTGGTGGTCCAAGATAGCAGCAGTTTGGCATAAGGTGGATCTCTATATGGCTCCTTCTAGGCAACACAAGTAACAGCAGCAGTGGAGACAGGACAACCAAGTGTCAGATCATGAAATATATACCTGGTAAAATTCCCAGAAACCAAAAATCTTTTATTTAGAAACTTTCATGGTTGGGACTAGTGGGGAAATGAAAGTCTGTCAACAGGAATATTTGCTTAGATCTGATCTGCTATTGTGAACCTTTACTTTGGTGTGGCTGTGTTACATGGGTTTCTCTTATGTCTTCTGTAGTGCTGGTGTTGGCAGAACTGGTACCTACATTGTGATAGACAGTATGCTGCAACAAATAAAAGACAAAAGCACAGTTAATGTCCTGGGTTTCCTGAAACATATCAGGACACAGCGCAACTACCTCGTCCAGACAGAGGTAAAGATTGCAGTGGGGTTGAATTTAAAGCCGTGTTTATTTTTATGTTGTAATCAAAAAGAAAATGGATTTTTCAGTTACATCTCTGTAAAAAACGAATATATTACCAAGTGGTTTTTGCATTGAAATGTCTCTCTTTTTCTAGAGCAGAAACTTCAGATTTTGCTTTTGACTTACTCAGTTGTACATGCTACGCTTGTAAATGTTTATTCTGGATTTGGCAGTATTTTCACGGGTGGCTTGTTTTGCACATCCTTTCCTTTAGTGTGCTCTACCCCTCAGTTAAAGCCAGCTCTTTACTTTATTCCAAGCGCCTACGTGACATGCTGTTGTTTTTCTAGGAGCAGTACATTTTTATTCATGATGCCTTGTTGGAAGCCATCCTTGGAAAGGAGACTGAAGTGTCTGCAAACCAGCTGCATAGTTATGTTAACAGCATCCTCATACCTGGCATAGGAGGGAAGACACGACTAGAAAAGCAGTTCAAGGTAAGGCTTAGCGCTGCCATCCAGAGGGACGTAATTTCCCTACTTTCTTTGGTATGGCTTTTATTCACTGTCAGTTGTCATAGATAAGGAACCAAACCAGAACACTTGATTAACACAACATCTTGAGAAGTTTGGTCCTCAACAGTCTTGGCTACATTGCTGGAAATCAGTGCTAGCACTCTTGAAGTCCA
Organism: Baryphthengus martii; assembly: GCA_013396935.1. Lineage (NCBI taxonomy): Eukaryota > Metazoa > Chordata > Aves > Coraciiformes > Momotidae > Baryphthengus > Baryphthengus martii. Next base: position 259,239 of record VWZK01015963.1, read on the forward strand.
AGGTGAAAAGAGGACCATGGACACTGGCTTGGAGTATGCTGGTGGTCTCCCTGTTCCCAAAGTTGGCTTGGATGTTCCTGAGTCTCTGGTTAGCTTAACTCCAAGTCTTCCTGCAAACTGTCACTCTCATGCGTATGTGTGGAGATAGACATGAAATGAGGTTCTTCACACCACCTACCATTTCAGCACTATAAAGAATTTTAAATGTTTTAAGATCAGGAAACACAATATATCTCATTGCTAATAACTGTGCATGCTGCTTTTCCTTGCTCTGTCGTAGTTGCCTTCATCCTGGCCAAAGTAATTTTTTTTTTCCCCCAGATCTCCTATCTGAAACCTATTTTTTTCTGATTGTATTTTATTTGAATGCATTTAAAAATATTTTGTGAGACTGTATATCATAAGAAGATTATATGTGACATCTGTTTTCACAGCTAAACTCACTCAGTTAATAACTACCTAAGGAACTGAAACTGTTAAATTATACCAGGTGCCAAGCTATTCAAAAATTGAACAGGCTCTTCTCTGAATTCGTTTGTAGAAATCTCAGTACTTCTCCATCAGTCAAGGCATTCCAGATGCTTAATTACTAAATTAATAAACAAGCGTAAGCGCACACATACATACACAAAATACAGCAGGATAAAAAGATTTCTTATTAAAAAAAAAGTGTTGCACCTTTACAAACAATGCTAAATTATAGGTATAAAGATATTTTCTGATGACTTGTGGCAAAATTTCAAAAACTTAAGTGCCATTTTCAGGCATTACTTTCTCTGCCAATGTTGCGCAGATATTTAGAAACCCCATAACTTGTCAGGGGGTTTATGCCAGTGCATAGATGAGTTGAGTGCTATCTTCTTTAGAGAGTGTTTGAAACTGAGACATGACCAGCAGCAATTATTTAGTCTTTACTCGTCTTTGCTGCTACCACAGAACCAGCAGAAAATAACCTGTGCTCATGCCCTGGTACAGTAGTTTACATTCAACCATCTTAGGGTAAAATTATGCTGAGTAATGAGTGGCTAGTGCAGGAGATGAAAAAGCCATTTTCACCCTCTTTGCTCTGGTAGTTTCGCCGTACACTGGACAATACTCAAATACAAATCTGCCTCCCTGACTTTTCTATGTGCCTCACAAGAAGCCCAGAATGAACTTGGCAGACCAGTGTGCTGGGTTCCCCAAAGGCCTGGCAGAAAAAGACATTCTGCAGGAATGAGCTGGCTTTTATTTTAAGAGAAAACATAAAAGTTAAACAGAAAAAAAAAAAAAAAGTTAAAACCATAAAAGTTGTTTTGTTGTTGTTTTATTTTGGTAGCTTTTCTTCCTTGAGATCTGCTTCTGACTGAACATATCTGCGAGTCTTTGAAATATAGTCTGGAAGATAACTAAATGTAGTGTTCTGTGAAAATACATTTGGATGGAACTTCATTTTCAGGATGTTTCGTAGCTGAGAGCTGCAGAGATCTTTTTATCCATTAAACATGTTGTATGAAAGGATGATTTCCATTGGTATCTTGAGTACTTTAAACAAGTTTAACAATGCAGTTTATTCTTCTACTGATGCGTCTTCGCGGGAGTTGGCAAAGAATCCTCCTCTCTTCATTTAGCGCGCTATGAGGACTGACTTACTACTTTATTCTTTTTCAGCTGGTTACACAGTGTAATGCAAAATACGTGGAATGCTTCAGCGCTCAGAAAGACTGCAACAAAGAGAAGAACAGGAACTCATCAGTCGTGCCGTGTAAGATCACATCTTCAGTTTGATTACTGCCTAGCATAACATTTTTGTACTGAATTCTCCCGGTGTTATGCATGAAAAGGCATAGCCACTAGGAAGCAGAAATGTAATCTTTTGTTCAGGCCAAGATGTCTTGTCTTCCAGAATTACCCTGATGAGACTGAACAAAAGAAAATAGTTACAGTGTCAGCCAGATATACTGTCCAAGTGAAATGTTAATTTGAGGTGCTTAAGAATTTGAATTAGATAGGAGATAAATCTGTGGAATACTGAGAAAATTACTTTGATACCGCTCCCAGCTCAGGTGAGATCTCCCAGTGCTATTGGCACAAGTTCTTTGTAATTCAGCTACTGCGCTCAATTTCTGCACGGGAGCCCTCCCCAGATTTGAGGGTATTTAGTGCCTGAGGCCACAGTTTCACAGCCATTAATATGGGATCTGTGCATGGTTGCCAAGCAGTATCAATTTGCACCAGACCACGCATGGGCACAACGCTGTGGCCATCACATTACCCAGAGTACAGGCCGTATATGACAGGTGATAGCCAAGCTAGCACAAAGTAACAATGGTACAGATACAGTTCATTGTGAAGTTTGTTAATAAAAAGGGAAGTCATCAGGTTCTATCTTAAAAACAAATGTGAACGGGGGAGAAATTGTCTGACTGTGCACTTTGTGTCACATAGCTGCAGTGATTTCAGTTTGGTCCTGGGAGCCTGTCAGTTGGTTTGAGGATGTTATTGAACCCAGCCCTCAAACACAGAGAAGTGTTGATCTGCTGAAGAACACACACACACTCTTCTGGGTGATTACCCGTTAGGGAAGGGTTTTGTCTCGGGAGGTTCTCTCACCCTCCAGCTGGGAGGAGTTAAGTGATAGTAGTGCTACCGAGTGGTGGGGGAAACAAAATAAATCAGCTGGGTTTGTGTGCTGCTGGAGACAAATGGAACACTACAGTCAAGAATTACCTGAAATCCCCTGTTATCACTGCATATACTGTTATTTGGTAATTCAGCCTGCTGTGAAAATCTTTGCTATAGTAAAATTTGATTCCTGAAATTACTTTGTCCTTGTGGGAATATTGTGCAACATTCTCTTTTATATCCTGTGTTAGCAGGCAATGCTTTAACGCAGTTAAAGTGCTGGCCTGCTCCTGCGGGAGACGGGAGCTGCACACTGTTTGGTTTGTTAACGTCTGAGAAATTCTTACTTTCTGCATTGTGCCATGACCAGACTTTGATTTTTTTTTTTTTTTTTTTTTTCCATTTATTTATCTTATAGCTGAGCGTGCTAGAGTGGGCTTGGCACCACTGCCTGGAATGAAGGGAACAGATTACATTAATGCCTCTTATATCATGGTGAGGAAGCCAACACCTAATTACAAAGTAAAATCAATTCTAAGGTGCTAAATACCAGATGCCTGTAATTGTCTTAATTCTGTATGTAATGGCTGTGTATTAACAGATGAGATTTTAACACCTTCTCCATAATGTAAAGCTATTAACTGTGTTTTATTAAAGATTGGTGCCTAAAAAAAATTAAATACAAGATGCATTTAGATGGAATGTGTATTTCCATGAGATACAGTCAAATAAATACTGGATTTAGAGTAAATGAAAACAACGGGGACTCTGCAGAATGGAAATGGAGTTCTAAAATTATAGTCTGTGTGAAAATATTGTGGAATAAAATGAAATAGGGTCATTATGTGTCCCTAAAGATGAAATTAATGCTTTTAAAGTATTAAAGGCAATAAGTAACTGTGTGGTTTGTTTTGCTGCAAAAGGGCTACTACAGGAGTAACGAGTTCATCATAACCCAACATCCGCTGCCACATACGACTAAAGATTTCTGGCGAATGATCTGGGATCACAATGCACAGATCATCGTCATGTTGCCGGACAACCAGAGCCTGGTGAGTGCAACGCGTCCCGCCCTGCACGGTATCGCAGTCACTGAGCCCAGCGGGGCACCAGCACAAGGTCACTTCCTTACATGCTGTGGTTATTTTCTGGTTGAAAGCAAAAGCCATTTTTTAAGCCACCATCTCAAATTTTGCTGTAAGCTTGTTACAAAAAGACAAGTTCCACGATGTGAAGCCTGGTTTTTGCTCTCCCCTTCTATGCTCGCCCCTGAGAAATACACCCCGAGATGGACAGACCAGAGTGCTCACAGGCAGCATGCCAGGGATGATGACCTCTGCAAAGCTCCTGAGGGCAGCCTGGCTGGCAGGATGCAAGACATTCAGGTTACTGGGTGGCCAGGGCCATGGGTGAGGACTTTGAGAGGAGCAGAAATGTGAAGCAGGGTCAGTAGGATAGTTGCTTGTTTGCCTGGAGGCTTAAGACTTAGGTTGTGCAAGGTTACAGATGCTATTTTTAATGAAAGTATAAGGCAAACATGTATGTTAATTTAAGTGGAAATAATGAGACAGCGAGAGAGAGTGAGGAGACACAGGTGAAGTGCTAATCACTACTTCCAGATTTACTGGCACGTCTCAAGAGGGCGTGTTGAGAAGGATTAAGAACTAAGTAGTTCATTTTTTCATGCGTGCATCACTGAGGTGAATAGATGATTGTACCCGAAAGTGGAAGAGAAACCACCTTCATTACAGCAAGAAAATAGCAGTCATGAGGGGCTACTAAAGAGGCAGCAGTCAATACGCTTCCTGTGTGGTGTGATGAAAGGGATTGCAGGCATGGCAAGGCGAAGGGTGTTCAGAGAAATCTGATCAAATCAGAAAGCACTAATGAAATGAAAGTGTGTCAGGTGGAAATGAAGAGGCTGATCTTGTCTTTACAAGTACATGAAATTGCTCTGCAGAACAATAGTGATTAAAGGGTAAAGGAGGAACACTGCACTCGGTCACATGCCTTGCAAGAATGGCTGTTCCTTTTTTTCCCCAGGGTGGAGGTTGGCCAGCAGGGCAGTAGCATCCATGCATTGGGTCAGTGTTTAGTATGGGTCCTGTTGGCTGGCAAGGAAAGATGGCACAGGACTGAGACAGAGTCAAGGTGTTGAATTTGTAATGCCAAAGGACAAGATGATATTGCAAGCTACCTGCTTGCATGAGGACCTGTCACATGGTAGGACAGGTCACTTCCCTAATGCTCAGTGATATTACACTGTTTGCTGACACCTCTGTTTATTTGGGGCAGAACTGTCAAGGCTTAGAACCTTAAGTGTGAGTTTTAGAATAAACATTTAAGGCCCAAATCTCAATGGTATCTTTCATGTCATGTGCATCAAGGCTCCAGGTCCACAGAAAAAAGGCTGGGTTTAGAGACGTGCTTGTGGTCGCAGCAGGATGAAGTAGGTTTGTAGCTCGTGTTTTCTCATGAGTAGGCCATGGGTTGTTCAGAGACGCAGGTGTGCAGTGCTCTGCATCTGCCAGAGGAGCTTCTGCGCTTACACCGCAGGGACAGCAGGCCTCTGAAGCCAGGAGGAGAAACAGGCTCTGCATGTATGGGGTGACAGACCCCAATCTCCTTTCTTTGCAGGAAATTAGGAATTCACAGTTATTTTTTAAAGAATAGCTTTGACAGTATGTTATCTACATCCTGTCAGTTAGGCTACTTAAGCACTGAGCTTTTTCAACCATTCAGTTTCACTGAGATTTTACAGTGTCCCTTCAGTAGGGGAGTTTCACTAGAGAACTTGCATTAATTTAAGCCAGTGTTTTTTTTCAAGGGTAAGAATATTTGGATTTCTTCCTTCCTCCTCATACCTCCCCTCACTCCTAAGAATTCAAGCCCTACATAATTATCCATCGATCTTCTACCTAGACCTGATTCACAGGCCTTGAATTTTGGATTAGACCACAATAAACACAAATTTAAAACAGTAATCAATTAATTTTTAAAGGTCAGTGAGGTTTTTTTCTAAACAGATATCTGACTTTCATACAAAACTGTGTAGACAGGAGGTAATAAAACCTGGAATACAATATAAAGGTTAAGTACGAATGAGATAGGATAACCATTTCCCTATGAAACCAATTAAAAAACAGATGTTACCAGTTTGGACACGCGAAGGATCTGGCAGGCTTACTGCCTACTGTAATAGTAAATTTATTTTAGACAGAAATATTTTTTAAAGAGCAGCTCCTGATCATCTCTATTTATCAGTCCAATTTTTTGATCCACTGGATTTGAGTCACACACAAGGTATCTGAAAGGCTGCAATAGTGTGTTGTTTCATTCCTCCAGGCAGAAGATGAGTTTGTGTACTGGCCAAGCCGTGAGGAATCCATGAACTGTGAGGCCTTTACTGTGACCCTTATCAGCAAAGACAGACTGTGCCTCTCTAACGAAGAGCAAATTATCATCCATGACTTTATCCTTGAAGCTACCCAGGTAAAATAAACCTCCAGATGTGGGCCTTGGCTTTTCACCAAAATGTTGCTGATGTCATTTAAATATGGAAGAAGAGTTCAGAAACAGTTTTGAGGAAGATTTTCTTGTAAATGCATCTGCATGCATGTTGCTTACAGGAGAAAGGTATTCTTGTTGGCTCCTACTCCTTCTCATATCTTCTACTTCCAGGTAGATTTCTTGAGCTTGTGAGACCATAAAATTTTCTTATTTGAAAGGGAACACGTTGTTTTTTTCGTTTTGAAATCACACGAGTAGATTGAATTATTCTGTGTAAAGTATACCAAGGTTCTTATAAAGTTCAACATTTATAGTTTAATTGTTTGGGGGTCTTAATTAAGGGATTTTATGTAAGTATATTTCTTTTGAGCTGTAAACCTGCCTCTGGCATGGAGGAGATTGCATCTGGTTTGCAGGTGGATTTTGCAAGCCCTTTTAAATTTGAATTCCTTGGTTGATCTTGTTTGACTTCTGAGCTGTAAGTGCTCTGAGAGAGGTTTATGTGGATAGAAGCCCTGAACTCAAAGTCTTTTATCAATTAAACATTTTGTTAAAGTTGCATTATTTTAGGGTGTTCACTGTTCAGAGATGCTCAGCTGTGTGTCTGTCGCCTTCTTTCTAAATAAACTGTTTGGAAGAAGAAGGTCTCTCTTCAGTTTGTAGTGAGGCCTTTCCCTCTTTCTCCCTGGAGTGGAAAAATCAGAAACTAAAGTAGCTAATACCCAGGCTGTTTTTTCATTGCAGGATGACTACGTTCTGGAAGTCCGCCACTTTCAGTGTCCTAAATGGCCAAACCCAGATGCTCCAATAAGCAGTACCTTTGAACTTATCAATGTAATCAAGGAAGAGGCCTTAACAAGGGATGGCCCCACCATAGTTCATGATGAGTATGTCATCTCTTCTCTCCTATTTATATGCAGGTTGTACAAGGCGTTACTGAGCTACAGGACAATTTTAGGACTGATATCCACTCTTGCAAGGAGTGGATGGGGTTTAGTGGTCTAGGGAACAGGATCAGAATATTTAAGCTTTCAGGGATGAGTTTTTGGCTGGTATTTGAGGCTGAATACCTGGAAGGGTCTCAAACAAATCCTACAACCTGTTTCAGAACTCAGCAGAGCTGTGGTTTAGATAAGGCTCTATGGCAGACCACTAGGAGCTTATGAAAACCAGTTTTGAAATAGCCTGACCTCCTGTCTAACAGCTTAGGTTTAATGTGCCATGTAAGACAGAACAAGCTCGGTTCAGCTCTGTCCCAGGATGAGCAACAAAAGTCTCTTGTGACAAAGGGCCCAGGTTTTCTAAGAGCAGATTTATTTTTCCTCCTCCTGCTTCCCCAAAAGCACTCCAAGGGGCCCATATGGTGGCAAGTAGGAGGGAGGGAGCCTGCTAACACAGAGCCAGCATGACCCAACACTTGTCTCTTTTGTAGTGCAGTGGTGAGTATTGTCTTGCCAGCTATGCCTGAATGCCCAGTTATAAAGGACACTAAATATTGCATTGCATATTATTACTTTACACACATTATGGAGCTGGAAAATACCATTTGTTGAAACTGGAGCCTGGGTCTAACAGGATCTCTTTGGAGGGACTGCTTCCTGGTGGGCAGAGCGCTTCCCAGAGTCATTCTGGCATTAAAATCCCTAGGAAGTCAAATTTCTGCCACTGCTTGGGTTGCCCTTAGAACGAACACTGAGGCAGCGTAAGCGATTGCTATACCTGCAACCCCCCTGTGCTCCAGTCCATTAGACCTTCTGTCATTGCTGCAAAACAGGATTAGTGAGAAAGTCTTGAAAAATCTTCACCTTCTGTACAAAAATGTTATTACCACACTTGGTATTTGAGTGGTTAGACCAGCCTTTGTGCTGATGCGCAGCCATGTGCTGGTATCTGGCGTAGCTGAAAGAGCTTTCGCTTCTTAATGATGTGTTGCTGCTGCAACAGGTTTTTCCCAACCAGCTCCTCCAAATGGTGCCTTGGGCTGCAGCGAGTAGGGTTTTTTTCCCCACTGTCTCCTGCCTTGCTAATGCACAGTGTAAGCTCTGTTGCCTCTTGCCAGCACTGATTAATTCCAGGCTAGTTTTAATATTCATGCTTTGGGTAGTCTGAAGTGAGGTTTTGCTACTCTTGCAGTATTTAAGATTATGTTTTACAAAATTAGAAACATTATTGATTTGGGCATTTCATGCTAGACTAAAAAAAAGAAATAATAATCAAAATCGCATTTCTAACAGTGCTGAGTCATTCTTTCTTTAAATTGTTTTTTTTTGTTTATTTGTCATATTCAATGATTTTATTTTTATGCCAAATACATAACGTGGATTCTGCTTTTCATTGGAGCCCAAGCAAATGTAGCTGAAAATGAAAGTTTCCCTTTACTACATGCAACAACTATATCACATAATCCACTAATAATTACAACTGCAGATTAATTCCAAATATATGAATTTGCAGATACTAAATGCACGTGGTATTTAGGAAGTACATGGTGGGATGAACTCGATAACAACATTTCAAAGAAGTTCAGAAATTCCAACTTGAGACACTTGTCGGGATTTTAAAATATAACGGCCCATATGTAGGCAAGATTTGCCGCATAATTTTCTGCGAGAAGAGCCTTCAGATTGTTGGGAGCTGGAGGTTGTCAGTCCAAGTCAATATGAGGCCATTAGACCCTCAGAGGCATTTAGTTGTGTCCCATCAGGCACACAGTGGCCACTTTGTCCACTATCCCTGTAGATGATCAGTCACAGCCATCTCTGTAGTCCTACACAAGCCCTCATTCTTCTTCTACAGACTTTTCATCAAACATAGCAGATCTATTGTGATCTGATTTCTGTTTCCCATTTCTAGGCAAAATGAGTTTGGAAAAATCATACAAAATTAAGTCAACATATGTCTTGATTTCCACAGGAACGCTGTAAAAAAATCCTACTGGTAATCTTATGATACCAGATGGCATTGCAGCACTTGCTGATTATTTAAGTTCTCCAAACGGTTTACAGAGCAAGTCAGCACTGATGTCCCCTATTACAGGTAGGGAACATTTAGATCCAGGCTTTCCCAAAATCACAGAGCAGTCCCGTAGAACAGCCAGGACCGATTTTCAGTCTCCTGAGTACTGGAAGAGCAGAGGATAGTTGAGGCTTTTCCGAAGCAGTTACAAGCCCCTGCTGCTTAGGATCTATCCCATGCCCCACAGCTGCACTCATGATTGAAGCATACCCATGGATTTAGCAGCAGTAGGATTTCTACCTGACCAGTATCTCAAGGACACGTTGAGTCACGCTCCTGACAAATAACTGTTGCTCAGGTTCCTGCAAAATGACAGCACAGCTCAACTCTTCAGAATCCGTAATGTCTCTTGGGTGCCCAGCTCAGGGATGCTGCCTTTTGCCGATGAATCAGACCTAAGGAAGACTTTGAGATGTGCTCCATTTACTTGTGAGCACCTCACATCCGTGTTAGTTTTCTATAATTGTCAGATGTGGAGGGAGAGGCAAAGTCTCATTTCTTCCTAATCGTTTATGTTTTGCTTGAGCTCCCACTAATGAATTTAAAATACGCTCGGCTATAATGCAGATGCTTTCAGGACTTGTGGCATGTTGAGAACTGATTTCAGTGTTCCACTCCCCAGGCTGGGTATTTTTAAATGGCTCACGTTCTTCTGATGATACAGTTCTTTATGTTGAATACTGCAGATATCCTGAGATGTCTGGTGTACCATCAAATTTCTTCATAAATTCAAATGACTAAAAATTAGCCATTATAAAACAAGCATTTAATAGATACAAAGATAAACTACAGTAATCAAATAAGACTATACCAACATTTTCATGGCTCTGTGTCAGTGCCCAGGTATATTTCTGAGTAACTTGTCATTCTGGTGTGTTTTTTCAGGTATGGAGCTGTGTCAGCAGGAACGTTATGTGCCCTTACCACTCTGTCCCAGCAGCTGGAGAATGAAAATGCTGTCGATGTTTTCCAGGTGGCAAAGATGATAAATCTTATGCGGCCTGGAGTATTTACAGACATTGTAAGTGCTTAAATGAAATATAAATAGATAGCTTACAAGGTTTTCTTCTGAAGCATGAACTAAACCACACATTATGTATGTTATCAAGCCCTACTGCAACTGCTACCAATCAGAATTTGCATCTGGGCTTTTTTTTCTGTAGTTGTCATATTTTTTTATAAACCTCAAACCCACACTGTAAGTCTCTGATTTGCAGCTAAGCTTATTTCTCATACAGTTAGGGAGCCACTGTACAGGCAGCCCTAGCAGAGAGGGACCTTTGAGCTTGTCATCATCCCCCTGCCAGCCTTGTAAGTTAAGCTCTACTATTTAAACCTGGCATGTTGGGATCTGAAGGGCTGCAGCAGGGCAGTTAGAGCTGCAAGGAGATAAAGCTTCAGGAGAGGAGCTCTCCTCTGCTTGGTGTGCAGCAAGAGCAGCACCCTTACCTCTGTGCATGGCTCTGCCAGTACGAGGGAACAACCTGGGGCTGAGCTGTGGGCTCCGGTATTGTCCTGCCCCTCCTGTAGTGTTTAATACTGTATCAGGAATAATATAATCTACCCAAAACTGGAGGTTTGTGTTGACAAGGTTAAACTAGACTAACAGAGACACTTGCTCCCTAAGTCTTTTTCATTGCTATATGTATGCTTCTAGTAATGAATATCCCTGACCTTCCCTGGAAATGCCAAATGTAGGTGCCACTCATTTGTGTGCACTGAAAGGATTGAAATAACTTGTCCTTTCTTTTCCAGGAGCAGTACCAGTTTCTTTATAAGGCAATGCTAAGCTTGGTCAGCACTAAGGAAAATGGAAATGGTCCCATGACACTGGACAAAAATGGTGCTGTGATGGCCAGTGATGAATCTGATCCCGCAGAAAGCATGGAGTCTCTTGTCTAATTGGAAACCTGAAAAGGCACTTAATTTGTAGAACTTCTGAAGACTGAGTGAACTTTTTTGAGGCCTTTTTTGCCAGACTCTAGGTTATACAATAACCCAATTACTTTTTTACACTGATAAAAGTTTTGATATTTATTTTTTGCCATTTTATGTCTTAATGGTATCCTACTGAGCATTTGCACCTCTGTTTATTTCACACAGTGAAACGCAATTTTATCTAGTTTGCACTATATGATCAGTGTTACTGCCTATAATATTCTAACACAAGACAAGCCCTGATGTGACATTCCATGACAACAAACATACGCTTTTTCTGTTTTGTCTAAATGCAGTGAAGTTTTGCTAACTACAGTGACCCTCAAATTTTAAATCTTGAATGCTAGACCAGATGGATTCTTCCTACAAAAGCTGTTGTACCCCTTCATACCATATTTATTATTTTAATGATCACGTCACAGTTTTGGTAATGGTATCTTGCATTCCAGTGGAGTGGATGAGGAGTATTCATCCTTTCTTGACAAAATGTGGCAGGTGATTATTAGCTACAGTGAAGGTGTAATAGCCTTGTGGAGCTGAAACAATTATTTCTGTATTGTTTCAAATTGCTGTTTTGTACAGTTACAGGCCTAAGACTTGCTTCACATGGAATATATAAATTATCTATGGTATAACTATAAATTAGATGCAATTCATATGTGGGACACAGTGATAGGTTTTGAATTTACAATTTCAAAGTTTCCCCATGTATTCAGAAAAATGTCAATTTTAGTTTTTAACCAGCCCTATGATGGGAAAGTATTTTGGTTTTACTCTCATCAGAGCAAATACAGTGAGAAACCTACTACAACCCAAAATCAGACCTGTTTTCAGATATATTGAAGGTAGCAATATTTTACAGTACTAAGCTATTCAATATTTTAAACACATTAATTTCCTTACTATTTCTTGAATATGACCTCACACCTAATGGTATGTTACATGATGACAGGCGTTTCTTAATTTCATAACTGTTAGATGCCATTTTTACAGGTGTGTAATTTTCATACTCTAGTGCTAAAACATAAAGTACTGATCCATATTTACTGGTGAAGCAAACTAATAAAAAAACTACCTATAAAGTTACATTCTCCCGCTTTTTTTTGCCAAACTAATTCTTCAGCACAAACGTAGCTTATTGTGTTTTCCCTCCCAGACAAAATGATTTCCCCCAGATTATATAAATAGTTAAATTATTGTTTGGAGCATTTAACTGTACATCCTCACTGGCTCCCTTTTCCCTTATATTTGGTTGCAACGAGGTCCATCCCTATTTAACAGAAGTAGTAAGCACATACTTAATTCTCCTCAAAATTAAAGTTAATCAAGCCCTTCATAGCTTGGCTGAATAGGGAGGGGTTATTGAATCTGCCTTGGAAAGGAAATATATAGTTTCAACCATCCTGACATTTGGTATACAGCCGAAGGCGCTATCCTTTATATACGGCATTAGTTTCTTTACTTTTAAATTTCAGCTGCACAAAACATGCATTGTAATTTTTCAGGACTTGTCAAAATGTTGCAGAGTATTTTTTTCGTTTCAATGTAAACCTTTTAATTTTTCCAGTCCAGTCTTGCTGAAATAGACATTTGGCAAGGCAAAACTCACTTATTTTGTTGGAGGGGAGGGCGAGGAGGAAGCTTAGCCAAGAGGAAGGTTCTGTTGATTTTCACACGCAAGGAAGCTGGAAGTGAACTGCTTAAAATTGTATTGAGAGTAGGTATTTTGGTTCAGAACCTCATGAGGTAACAAGTTGATAACAGCCTTGCTGAGATCAGAGGAGCTATATAAATTGGTATGTGCTAACATCTGGCCTTTTATTTTTAATAAGGGAAAGATTTCCTCATATGGATACATTCGACTAATTCCAACACCAAAATGTTTGAGAATTCATCAGCAACCTTTTACACAGTCACCTTTTACTCCTCCATTTGTTGCATCCTGCCATACAAGTGATCCAAATAACTGCTGATCCTGAACAGTATAATATATCCATGGTTTCAGTAAGGAAATCCCATGTCCAGCACCAGCTAGTCCAAACAAAAATTGCCCAAAATGTTTCAAGAGAATGCTTTGTAGTTTGCATCCCCTTCTCACTGGGACAACCCAGCACCAAGGAGGGAATCAGTTAATGTCTGGTAGAACTTAAGACTGGCCCTCCAGTTGCTACACCCCAGTGACAAGAATTGTTTAAGTAAATTTTCAAGTAGTGTTGCCTGGAAGGACTGGAAGGTTTTGCTGAGTGGTCTGCTGGCCGGTGTGCATCAGCATTAGAGGCTAGGGAAGGCCCCCCCCTTGCGCCCTCAGCAGTGAACCTGGCCCCAGGCAATTCTGCCTGGTAGCACAAAGGGACTCTGATGAGTTGGATCAGTTCAATCTGAAGTCTTTAAGTTCCTGGGGAGGTGTAGGGAGAAGTTAAGAATTCAAACTCTGACAAGAGCCAAATGACACAAAGATTACTGCAGGCAGCAAGAGGGTTGGATTTGTTCAGTCCTTTCAGCTGATTACTTTTCATTTCACTGGCATGATGGAAGATAGCTGTGGGTCGTGACACACTGCCTGAATATCCTTGGTTTAATCCCTTACCTTCTCACAAGTTTTAAAAATCAATGAAAGAAGGCTGTGGGGGTTGAACTCTGGTAGATGCTTTGGAAATCCGTGCATTTGCATTAGCATTTTCCCACACCTGAAATACTTGCTTGGGGTTTAATCCATGGGGAAATAATTTACACTGATGTTCTATGAGTTCTCCATGGATTTTTTTTTCTTAAGGGGTCTCCAGCTGCGTGTGAAGTGCCGTGCAGACAGTCAGATAGCCAATAGACAGTAATGATGCATTAGGCTTGAAGTGGTTGAAGCTAGGAATCGCCTGTGAAGGTCAGGATAAAAAGCGCGGAAGAGCCAGATCTGCCCTGCTGTAAGCAGCTGCAGTTCTGCGCACTTACATGGATTTGCACCCTTTCCCTGGGGCTGAGCGAGACTGGCAGAAGGGGCGAGTGTGTGTTTAGAAATGTGCACTCACAGAGCTCTGCTGAAATGCTCTTGTGAGTGTCCGGCCAAAGTTCCCCCTCTGTGCATCGCACACCGCCCCCCGCCCCCTCCCGCTGTAACCTTGGCATTCGGTCGGGATGTCCTTCAAGCATCAGAAGTTCCCAGACAATGCCCAGGCCTGCAAGTTAAGAGAACCTGAGTATATCACATCGCTATAAAACGTGGTCCTCAGCACCAGCCCTGAGAAATAAGGAAATGAAGGACTGAAGTACACGTGCATGTGTGTGTCTACGCTTAGAAAATAGTTTCTCCATGTCTTGCATGTGAACTGTGCCTGCAGACCATGGGAAAGGCATGAAAGACTTCTGTGCATTGAGGCCACAAGGGCAGCCACGCTTTCCATGAGGGAACGCTTGGAAAGCTGCTGTGTCATCTTAACATCTAAAATGGGTGACAGTCTCAGCCAAGTGCCCCATCCTACAGGCACTCCTTGGCATCAGTAGGCAGGTCTGGGTGAGCCAGCAGGACTGCTCAGGTGTGCAGGCTAAGCACCAATTCTTCTGCAGGACCAAGGTCTAAAGAACATTCATTTTAAATAGCATTTGTCCTTAGTATTCTACAGTGTCTGTTTCCAAATGTTAATTTAGGAACAGGAAAAAGATAAATCCCAAACCCTTAAAGTACTCCTTGTGTGTGACTTTCTGTACTGTGGGTCTGTTCTAGGTTAGTGGAATCGTTTACAAGATCTGCAAAATTTCAGTTGTTTTTCCAGTTTCTGACTGCTTGAATTGTTTGAACCGAGGGATACATTGGAACATTAGGAGAAGAATCTTGATGACACAGCACAACTGCCTTCTTAAGAGTCTTTTTTTTTAAAGCTGATATATTTTATTTAAAAGCTAAAAAATATAGATATCGATTCTACCAAAGATACATATTACTAATTCTCAGCAAAACAAAACCAACTTAATTTAAAAAAAAAATAATTAAACATAGTTGTCTTAAAGATTTAGCAGTCTTTCTCAAATTTATGTCTTTTGACATCAGATCTTGTGTTCTGAAATTTATGTTCAAATGGTGCCAGTGAATTTTTATATGAAGGGAAAAATGCCTATTTGTTAATCCACTGCATTGCTTTTCTTCTTTTTCTTTTTTTTTTCAACATAATTCAATTCTTGCTGTTACCCCTTTGCTCTTCTTCTCTTTGTTGCCATTCTAACAATGTGATCTACATTGGCTTTACTTATCAAAGGAGAAGGAATGCAAAACTAAAGAGAAGGAACTGTAATGAAGAGATTTGGCCTCTACTTGTCTTAGCTGTTAAACTGTTTTTAGTGTTTTTGTTAACTATTTGCAAAGGGAAGCATTTTCTACAGAGGATAATTAATTTCAAGAAAAATGTCTTGAGTTTTAAGAATAAACGTCTCCAAAAGAGGAGATAGTCAATTTTATACAATGTCACAACTCTCCAACATTTGGGGTAGTGACTCTTTTTGTTTTGTTAGAACATTCGAAACTAGCAAGCAGCCATTGTTTCTAAAGACCGAAGCATTCATGTGTACTCCTATTTTCTTTTCCTTCATTTTTAAAATAGCAGAGTCATTAAAACTGTAAATATTTTGTTGCTTGGATAAGCATCTTCTGGGAACTTTGTATCTATGGTATATAATCATAGAATTTTATATTTTCATATAAAGCTAATTTTTTTCTAGTTTCACCTCCTTCCTAGTTCTGTGGTGGCTATGTGAAAACATACCTTCTGTGTATCGAGGTAGTGAGACACCATCATCACACTCCAAAAAAGATTTCCACACGTCATTTCTTTGGGGCAGTGATTGTGAAAGTTGGATTTTTTTTTATTTTGGATTCCATTGTCAGTGTGTGCAATAGGAATTAGACTTAGCCAGTCACTGGATACGTTTGTCTCATTGATCCATTCAGAAAAAAAAAAATAAAAAAATGTGGTGTTCGGTTTGGGGAGAGGGTGGGAGGGAGTATTTTGAGGGAGATCTTTTGTTCGTTTTGTTTTGGTTTTTGTTTGGGGGGTTTTTGTAACTTGAAGAATCTTCTTTTTGTTATGTTAAACTATATCAAATCATTCTATTATAGTGTTATTTAATATGTAAATTGTATTGCTATACATAAAATAAAGTATGGTTTTTGATGTATTTACAGACTTCTTCCTTATTTGCATCAAATACACATACAGAACAGATGCACGAGTCAGTATTTCATTGTCCCAGGCGTGCAGGAAGAATGATGAGATCCAAGGCCTGCTTTAATTAGATCTCAGGTTTCCAAGCAGTACTCAGCTGGGAACCGTCTCTGTCAGTTGACAGTGGAGATCACTGTTCCTAATTGTCTCCGACTACTAGAGAGCTGCAGGTAACCCCCTTCCTTCTCTACCACTGGACCTCCTCAGACTGTTGTGACCCATCAAAATCCCTTTTGGAAGGGGGATTGTCCCCATTCAGAGTAGGACCTCAGAGACTGAGCGTTCTGGCCAGTTTTTTGGGTGGCCCCTCCCTTAGATCTAACCAATTTCTCAGCAGATGTCTGCCTGGAGAAACAGGGGCTTCCACCAAGCCACTTTCACCTGGTTTATTGTGATAACCTGCATCAACTCCGTGCTCAACTGACCACAGATCTGCAGTAGAAAAGCAAAAGTCCTCATCCCCATCTCAGGCAGAGTGGGAGGGAGGGACAGATGTTCCACATCCTAGCAATAAAGCGGCAAATATTCCCCATGGAGTGCATTAGTAGTCATCCCTCCCTGCTGCAGCCGAGCCAAGAGCTGTCAGTGAAACGGGCGCACGTTGCGCCATCGACGCTCGGTGTTTTGCAACAAAACCTCGGCAGCTCCGCATTCTCCCTCCCGCGCCGATTCTGCGATCGGCGCATATGTTACCGTTTTTGTTGTTCTTGTGGGAAAACAGCTTGAGTCTGTGGATACATTCTTGTTCAGATCTGGTAGCCATGAGGGACAGAGGCACCCCTGCCTGCAGCCGCCTGGACTGATGGAGCCTTCCGAAACAAGGCAGCACGCAGCCTCCGGAGCAGGACCGTGGCAATTCTTGTATCACCACCCTGCACATGGACAAACATCATCAATAACTGAAATTGCTTGTTGACATAAAATTGCCAGTTACAATCAATATGCTATCTGTCTGCCTGCTTTCGTGTTGCTCCATTCTCACCTGTAATGTCCACATTTTGGTTGACTGTGAGAAAGAGGGAGCTGGGGACACTAGATGGGGACTGTGATTAGTGTGACACCACAGCGCTAGCAGCACAGGCTGCTTGCTCCAGCAAAGTCCCTGATGTTTGCAGCATGCTTCCTCCAGCCCTTGCTCAGGCCATTGCCTCATGTTGCATCCCAGGAACGGCCCAACTCTAGCCCACAGGCAGGATCCATCCGCCTTGCTGCTGGGGCAGCAAATGTGGGAGGGCAAGGAGCTGCTTCCCTGCCTGCCGGAACTCCCATGGGAGACGCTACAGCAGCAAGAAGAGCCCAGTGCCTTCTGCATGGCCTTCAGGACAGGGGCAGGCAGCTGGGGCTGGGCACCTGGGGGAGGCTCTTCTGCCCAGCCTGGCTGCCATATCTCTGTGGAGAAGACGGCAGCCCCTGCACGCACAGGTAGGTGGGTGTGTAGTGCTTTACAACAACAGTATGAGAAAGCTGCTTAAATACCTTTTGTCCAGGAAATGCCTGAAAGATGGGAGCTGATGGCAGGCTGAGCACGAGTCAGCACTACATGCTGCAAGAAAAAGATGAACGCAGGCCTGACAGGTCTAAACTTGGACCAGGTAAGGAAACCCTACCAGCCTACTTGCAGCAGGTTTAAAACTGTCTCTTTTGGGGAGAGAGAACCACACAGGAAAAAAAACCACAGTCTCACTGGAGACATGCAAAAGGAAAGCAACCAGAATGGTCTGTGGTCTGGAAATCCTCTGAGCAAAGACAGGATGAACTGGGATATTGCCTGGTGAAACACCAGAGGGAGATGACCTGAGAGATGGGTGGAGAAGAGGCTGTGGGGCTTGTCTGCAGGTATTTAAAACACCACTCTGGAAGAAAGGGTGTAATATACCTCCTACGTCTTCGGTAGATATGACAAGAAGTAGAGTTTGAACAGCCACAAGGAAAGCAGAGGTTGGGCAGTGGGAACATCGCCTGGAACAGTGATGCAACAAACAAAGATTTCTCTGTAGCAGCTGCAGAAATCATGACAACCTAAGGCAACCCCTTAAAAGCCTCTTAAATGAAAAACTGCCTTTCCATTAGCAGAAGCTCTGAGGTGGAGCCCCCACCCCCATGCTGCTGCTAGCAAGATCACGCATACACATAACACAGGGGGCAGAGCTCACCATGGGATACAAGGTGGCTGTTTTTCTCTAACTTAGCCTCAGCAGCAGCAGCTCCCTAAACTGCAAAGGCAGTGCAGCGTTTGCTCTGGGAGTCCCTAGTCCTCCTGAGCCATCTTGGTGAGCAACAAAGGCAGGAATGGAGGATGGGAGAAAAGGCAAAGCCTTGGAGAAAGTACTTGGATTCTGTGCTTATGCTGGTGAAGAGGCCTGGCTGAGACCTATATCCAGTGGAAGCATATAGTAAGTAGTTTATTAATACTCTGGCAACAAAGATATGATTTACCAGCACTTCCCACTACTAACAATACGCCTGAATTAATTGGTGGTATCAGGAGATCCCAACTTCTTCTGTAACAAATAGCTAATGAGTTTAGCCTTTAAGGCTTCCAGAGGCCGCTAGCAGTCATGCTAAGCAGGCACAAATAATAGCAGCATTTTTATTAAATGGATTCAAATGCCAGAAGGTGTACTTTCAAGACCTTTTGCAACATAAAAATAATTTTGATCAATGATTTGGTCCCAGTCCTATTACTCACTCACTTCAAGCTCCACGAAGTGCTTCTTGTGCTGTTGTGTCACCCCCACCTGCTGGCAGCCGCCTTATTGATCACTTGTGGTTTCTGTTCCCCCTTTGCTGCCAATCAATGTTTCTGATGTCTTTCTGATTTTGTAGTGCTTTAAGAAGCAACACTTCACAAAGAAATCTTTCCCGACACTGTGTTCAATTAATCTGACAGTCACTGGGCTCACTTTTCTTTTCTAAAGTTATCGTCGTTATGTCTTGAAATCCGTGTTTAGGAGTTGATGCCTGCCTTGCTGGTGTTTTATGTTATGTTTTTGAATTTTGAAAAGATTCTGCATTTCAGTTCCATGTCTCTTATGGGAGCGGTTTCCAATATTTCATGTTTCGCTTTCTTTGTGTCTGTGAGCCATGCTTTCTGTATGGCTCAATTTCTGTCACTCCCAACCTCAAACCGTGTTGGTCATATGTCCCATATCATAGGATATTCTTGCACAATATCTAATCATAAATACTTTGTTCCTTTATCTGACGAGCTGCTGAAGGAGAGAATTTCTGTGTCAACATCAGAAGAGAGCCAGAAGGTATGTGTGTTTTGTCTTGGAAGAATAGCATTGTTGGCTGGAAGCCCGAGGTTTGATAGAAGGGAATGTGGCACAACCCTCCACCAGCTGTTTTGCTGATTTTTTTATTATTTAAAATGATGCCCCCTCTGAAGGATAAGGGCTAGCCAGCTCCTACGTAATGTAGATGTTTTTCTGCACTGCTTAGGCCCTATGGGTCCCAATTTTCTCTGGGTACATCAGGGGATGATGCCAGCAGCCAGGAGTGAGCAGAGCACTAAAGTTTTCATGCACATGAATCTGACCTAGGATGAGTTTGAGACAGCTGATGGCTACTTTTGGTACTGTTTCATAAAATGTATTGCTGCTCTGGTCATAGGTATTGTAGGTGTACAGAAGGTAATGTCCAGTCTTGTCAGCCAGTGTCATGCTAGTCCTCACAAGCTAGACGTGGGAGGAATGAGACACTGAGGAAACACGGGGAACCTCCAAAGAAAACTTACACTCCAACTAAAACCTAGACACTGTAAGAAATCTAGTGCAGACTCTGGAAAAAATATTTTCACATCCTAATAGAGAAAAAATGTGGCTTTTTGGACATGCATCACCTAGACCCACAGTCGCACCATGCTCAACTACCTGCCCCATCTCCATGTGCTGTTACGGAGCATGTGACAGCTCCAGCAACTACTTAGGTGGAAACAGCAGCAACATCTGACCAGCCCATTTTCTATTGATTTACACTAACTTCACACTGGGTAATCATAGGTGCGTTGTGTGTGGGACATACATAGATGCAGTTTTGATACTCTACTAAAGTAAGAAATCAGCATGCCCCACAGTCCTTTACAGTGTTCAGCCTGTTATCATCCATTGGTTGAGGTGCTTCCTTTACACAGACTTTTAGTGAGGCAGCAGATATTGGTGACCACAACAATCACCACGAAGGAGGGAGAAGTCTATTTCAAATAATATCCATTTGGTATATGGCACGGCAAGTTCTGTAGTTCAGCACCAGAGCTCTGAGAAGCTGCGTGCTCCTTCTTTCTGTGAGAGGGGAAAGACTGCCATTCTCTTCAGTTCCTTGCTGAGAAGGAAAAGCAAGGAGAGAGCTGATAAGCTTGATTGCAGGATAAAATGAGATCTTTAGTTTTCTCTCAGTCAATGCATGGGAGGAAAATTATGATCTCTCAAAGAAGGCCTGGCTGTTTTCTCTCTTCAAAGAGGTTCATATGTGGTGCGCAAGAGGGACAGAATGGGGGTGTCCTGCATGTACTAGATAAATGAGCAATTTTCTGTAACAAGGTGCTTATCAGGTTTCATCAGTAGACAATCAAGAAGAATAGAAAACGACAGAAAAACAATAAATTGAGGCCTTCATTACATGCAGTGTGATGGGGACCATCAGTACCACACAGCTTCACCCTCCAGGAATTTTTCCGAACAGAGTCGAATCATTAACAGTATTGGCTCAGTGTCAGAACTGTTGGACTGTCTGACCACCAGCTGAACATTCTGATTCTGAGATGTAGTTTTAATTTAAAATATAACTTAATGTCATTTAAATTAAATATAATTTCATTCATGACATTGTGAATTGACATTTGTGGAGATCACCAGGTTGCAGAACATCGAGCGTGTTCAAATGCCATCGGTGTGACTGTGACTAAAGCTGTTGGCTACTGTAGCTGTAATACAGCAAGCTGTATAAAAAATAGGTGGCCGAGAATAAATGGGTTAAGCTATTTATCACTTTATTTAGCTAGGTATAGAAAGGTTGTCACACTTTGCATTTAGCAAAGAATGTCCTTTTGCTTAATACTAGCCTTCAAGCTGAAAGAGCACCATTAGTTGGGGGCGGGGAAATCATAAAAACTCTTAAAAGTTCAGTAACTGAAAGGCTCTGCCTTCTGAATTTTAGTGCTTTAAATAAGCTTCCTTATTACATAAATCAAATTTTCTAGATAGCTTCTTACTTTGAGCCTGTTAGGCATATGTTATGCCTTTGTCTGAAAGTCTCCTAGTGACCTGTAAATTGATTGCAGCCTGTGAAATTTGCCAAAAGTAAATCTTTGCTCTTTTTTTTTTCCAGCTTTCTTGTCTTTTTCTGAAATAAAAAGGATGCAGGTGGCTTGGCTACTATCAGGCTGTACATCCTGTACGCACTTCAGAAATGCTATTGACCTCCTAGCAATGATGTAGCTCCTGAAATCTGCAGCAGGCTCTTGTGTTAGGAAGCTCAGATCACTGTGTTTGTTGATAACACCACTACCTAACAAAAACCTTAAATTATTCTCAATCTTTGTTTTTTGTCATCACAAGTACAATTTACAAGGCAGGATTTTATTCATCTGATACGTTTATATATCTCATAGCAGTCCACTGTGTAATGTATTTGGAAAGAATGAGGCACACCACAAACTTATCTAATTGGTTTCATGCAGAATATCAGTATAGAGAGTTCTATAACATTTGTTTGGCTCATTATTTGTGTTTACAATTTACACATGGTAAAAAAAGTCCTATATCTTTATTGCATCATAACAACTCCGCAATAGCAGCGTGCTATAGCCAGCTCTTCCGTTGTTGTAGCTTTGTAACATTCACCCAGCGAACTGGGAGAACACTTTGTGAGCGTGTTAGGAAAAATAACTGATTCAAGATAACCTGGTCAGGTGAGCAGAGCCCTGTCACAAAACAGTTTTCTCTATTTGCAAAAATTATCCTCCTAATTCCCCAGTCTGAGGTCATGGGTGCCTGATCAGCCAGGGCTCAGCACCTTCCAGTCCTCAACAAAGATCAATGACCAGTCTCTGATTCATCAGCTTTAATAGTTTCTGAAACACATTGTTGTGCTGGTATCCACAGGAATAGGGAAGATTAATTATGTAACTGCCAAAAAATATATATGAAGCTGGAGTTTGTCACATAAAAGGTATGACAAAAAGAAAAAGAATAAGCTCCAAAATGACAGGCAAAAAACCCACAGTGATTCAATATAAATGGCATATAGTTGTTCAAATTACACCAAAGGTCGCAAATAACGGATATTTGTAGTTTCCCTGCCCCCGCTTTTCATGCCCTTATTTCTTTCAGATGATCTCTGTGATCATTTGCAAAATTAGCTTTATGATATTGTGGAACGTGGTCTTCCTCGCAGCTACCTACCATCACTTTGTCTGCTTTGACCAGATATTCATTATTAACAGGCACTTAATCACAGCCTTAACAATGAACAGCCCTAAGCAGGGCTGATGTTTTCCTGATGATGCAACCACCCCGCCCAAATTTTCTGCCTGAATCATCTCTCATTCTCTTTTATTCCTCAGACTATACAGTGGTCCCTTTCCAAAACAGAGAGCAAAGGCCCATTATGTTATTTCCTTCGTAGCAAGCCCAAGAAGCCTGTCCCAAAAAGGTAATATTAACTTTGGCAATTGGATTCTTTGCCTTTGGAGCTCTGATTCCACATTCTGCCTGCACTTATAGAGACTTCAATCTTTATTGATTTTCCTGTGCCACCTCTCAGCATCCTTCCTAGGCAGCATGATGCATTAACTTTCCATATAATGAATATTCCTGTTTGGTTCCGCGCTCTGAAAGACACCCATCTGTGAATGAAGTTTCAACACTCTGCATTGCTGATTTTCAGCTGCATGCCATAGCTCTTGGTTTTTCATAGGCTGGGAAAACCAAAAGAGCCCTCTGGACTCAGAGGTCTTGCTTTTAACACAATCACTGTTGTATTGGGGGAGGAGGAGAGCCTTTACATTTTTTGGACTGGTTCCAACAATAAAGTTATTAAAGCTATTTTCTACCTTGCAAGAAAGCTACCTGATGATGATATTGTTCCTGCCTTTTAAACTAATTTTATTTCAATATGGTACATTTGCAGTCATCATAATCCTATTGTGGCATGTTATTCCCAGTATAATGACTGAAAATGCTGTTGCTTGGGGGAAGGGGGTTGTTCTGGGTTTTGTGGGTTCGGGGGTTTTTTCTGCTTAATTTTATCTACTGCTATAATATCAGAAGATAAGTCCTTTTATTCACTAAAATCCTTCCTATCTATTCCTTTGTTGACTTCAGTTTCCAGGGAAGGATAGGAAGTGAAGGATACTTTTGCAAAGCAATATGAAGAAAGACCTACAGTTATTCAACTGTCATCTGCAGCTACACAGCTGCAGTGCAGAGCAGGTAGCAGTCTTGCAGTTCAGCTTCTCATAGGAGAGGAGGAGATATAGATTATATATACATAGGTGCAAAACTATGTACTTAGCTCCTTCACACTGTGTTTGGAAAATTGTGGCACTAAATCCATAGGCTCTCTAGGATGGCACCTCCATAGCAGTGGGAACATCATAGTCTTCCTGAACTAATTGGCTGCAGACCTCCAAATAAAAGAATTCCAGATACTTTATTTTTACTCTTAATTTCCTGCTGGATTTTAAAAATTCATTTTCAAGTTATGTAAAACAGGGTGACGATTGGTTTCACACCATGTCATTACAACTACTATAGCCTACACTAGAACATAAAAGCATTATTTTGAGTCCCAGACTTGAGGCAATCCAGAAAGTAATGAGCTTCAGGAGAGTGCAATTTTAGCCTTCCTGCAATTACAGTTTTTGTGTTAAGCACACAAACCCCAGAGTCTTTCTCAGGTATCTGTGTGAAGCTGAGATCTAAGGTGGATTTGAGGTACCTAGTGACCAGGCTGGCACAGGAGACTGTCTTGCTTAGAAACCCAGCTTCCACCTACAGTTAGGGGATGTGATTTGATTGATCTGGAATAGTTGTTGCGGGGTGGGGGCGTGACTTCCAGAAGATGTCATTTCACATACTTGCACAGCTGTTTCAGGCACTGCTGGAACAAACCATTTGTTTCTTCACAAAAGCATTATTGTCTCTGCCCAGCTCAAAACCTGAGCTTCCTAACAATAGTAGAAGAAAAACAGCTCTCTCCTCACACGTGAGCTCTAGCTGACACATTTCCTATATAGAGGAGGATCTTGTCAAGCATAAGCAAGTGCTGAAAGAGAAAATAGTATTAAAACAGTGATCTCATATTATATTCCCATTACTGCCTTGTTTTTATTAAACTTCCATTTGTAACAGTAAAAAGTAATAGATATTTTCACAAATAGGTCTCAATTGTTATAGGTGATTACAGAGTTCAGCAGGTTGATTATTACTGCAATAGAGCATATCTGCTGATGAGCTTGTAAGCCATGTTATTCTTATCTGTTAGGTGCTTATATTATCTATTAATAATTTATAAACCTCATTATAAGGTTGTGGTATGGACTGCGACAGATTACAGCACAAACAGGCAGTACTCAAGTACTCTATGCAGCTAATCCCAGCTTCATTATGCATTCCTCGTTTAGATTTTATCATACACTGTTGATATTCTGGTCAGCTCCACTTCTTCCTAGGACATGGTTATCAATAATCCGTGTACTGCATTTGCCCACATGGCAAATGATGTCTGTAGCAGAAGCTTCTCTCTTGCCATTGTACCGGTACAGACAGATTTGGGAAGAAGACTAAGCATTTACTAACAGTCTTCATCAGAGTCAGCAGAGCTCTGTACAGATTTATCGGTCTGGGTGCAGTGGTG
This sequence comes from Baryphthengus martii, assembly GCA_013396935.1. Lineage (NCBI taxonomy): Eukaryota > Metazoa > Chordata > Aves > Coraciiformes > Momotidae > Baryphthengus > Baryphthengus martii. Next base: position 284,372 of record VWZK01015963.1, read on the forward strand.
AGGCCACAGCGATGGCCATCTCTGCTCTCACCCCCATCTTTGAGTTGGTACCTTCAATCCTCCTTTCACAGTTCTGTCTAGTGCCTGAAGACATGGCTTCTCCAGTACACTAAACCATGTTTCCCATCTGTGGCAGCTATGCTCTTAATAGATTTATTTCACTAAAATGGTTGCAACATAGAGTACTAAACCTACAAACAGAAGCACGTCCTGTAAAACGGCTGGAGAAATCGCCAAAGAAGGACTGGCAGTGGTTCCTTTCCTGATTTGTATGTATAGAAGACGGAAAGCTTGGAAAAAAAACAGTGGTTTATGCTCAAGTCTTTCATTTTTCACAACAGTCACTTTCCAGTGTTATTTAAATAGCAAGCCAAGCTTTTTCTTTTTTTTAAAAAAATCCTCTATACTTGATTGGTTTTGTCAGTTTTCCCTCACAAGGTGAAATGCAAACACTGACAACCGTCAGATGCAGTATCTCACTCTGTGAAAATTAACTGCAAAGCTAGAAAGAGTAGATTGTTCACAGAAAGAATAGCATAGCCATTCATGTACACATGCTTGTTAAAATCCATTTTTCTGAATTCATGACAGCACACCTTTCCTTGGAGCCCTTTCAGGCAGGAGATGCTCACAGGACATCCAGGAAGAGCAGCTGGTCTGGGCAGATTCTCAGGGCAAAAATCTGGGCTTTACTGAAGCCACTGCCAAAGTTCATTTTGACTTTAGCAGAGCCAAGATTTTACTGTCACCTTACCACTAAATCTCTTGGCTTTCAGCATTACTGCATATTTTCCTGAGAAATTTTAGGCATATCTATTTCAGTCTTCTGACAAAGATATTTATGATGAATTGTAATTATTTTGTTGTAGTAGCATCCTGGGACCTTAGCTGTGGACCCATGTGCATCATCAGTAGCAGTGTGTGGATGCATAATAAAGAGACAGGTTTGCTCTTTATTTATGTATGGTGCTCTATATCCTCAGACATTTACGCAAAGGAGTTTAAACTGAGGAGTAAACACAAAGATGTGGATACACCCTCTGGTTCGGGATGTGCTAGGTCTACAGGTTCAAGCCTGGTAAGAATTAATGTCTGTTGCTCTTTATCACCTTTCCTGGATATTCTCTATTGTCCCTTCTTGGAAACAAGATTCCATATGAATATCTCTACACTCAGTAATACAGATTTTTGTCCCTGTGTTTTGTTGGGAAGATCTGTCTGGAACATCAGCGGTGTCACGGCAAACAGATCTGAATCCTGCACCCTGGCTGCAAATGGATGGGTCTTTCTAAAGCACTTCTATGACGTGTGCCTTAATTTTCCATAACTACAAATGGGGCTCTGTGGAACATTTTGACAGTTTTTAAAAATAATGATGCCATTTCTAACTTAGTGTTTCCACTGAGATTAATCTGAATCTCAGACATGTATTTTGCATTAGACAGTGGCTAGTAATCTAACTGCCTTTAAAAAACCTTTACTCAAAGTAAACAAATAATTTCCCAAGCCACATTTATTGTAAATCTCAGTCTTGTGGCTGTGAGATCTTTCATTGTGTGTCTTCCTCCTCACCCCCATATCATGCTGAGTCATTTTCTAAAACAAATCAAATAGCTTTTCTATAAGCAAATGAAAGAAATGTGAACACAGACTACATGAGGCAGATGATGAGAAGGCAGACAAGCCTTCCTAGGGTTACATTTCCTCATAGTTTTGCAAGCATATGCAATGATGCCAAAGAAACAAAGACTCTCAATAAACTATACGGGAAAAGAAAACTTCCTTTTTTCTCAGAACTTGCATTTCTCAGAACTTTGCAAACACACAGTTCAGTCGAAGATAATTCCTTATACAGGGTTACTTATCAGGCTGAGACAGGAACACTTCATTTCTGTGGTATAACCAGCCACCTCAGCTTGGAAGAACAGGGCAGCAGATCAAAACAAGGTGGAGAGCACATCCTTAGATGGATACTTCTCTTCTGGTCCATTCTAAACACTAGCAATTACTATTCTCTTATCTGAGAAGAGGAAATTCTGCAATAGATGCTGGTTTCAGTGCATGGTGAGAGCTGTTCCTGACACTGCCACACAGCCAGGGGTCACACACGCAGCTCTGCAGACTTCCACGGAGGAATAGGGATTGCCTGGCCAGAGGCTGCTGAAGCTATGATCCTAAGTACATTCTGCTGTACATGGTACTGGTGGCTGTCAGCCTTTAAAGTTTCCCTTGGTTTGGATATTATACAGAGCACAAAAAAGGATGAAGATCAAGAGCAATACATCGCTTTTATCACACACATAGACGTTAGCGTGAGATGGTGTGGAGTGAAAAAAGTGGATCACCAGCTGCAGCTTCTGGCCAGCATGGGTAGTGGATATTGGTGTGGGTATCTGGTTTGGTCTGCATGCTCTTCTCCACTCCTACCACCCCACTGGTTAAGACTGAAGGCACATGGAAAAGAGAAGTTAGATGAAGAGCCAAAAGCAAAGGAGTAGAACTGAAGTCCTTTAAAATTTCTCTTTACTGATTCACTTTGGTTCTCTCTCATAGTGTGTCTCTCAAAAGACTCGGTGGCTGAATAGTTCCTGACTTGTATTTCCAGCTTTACTCTCCCAAATTAACTGGCTCTTTATTATTTTAAAAATACTCAGTTCCCTTTAAGAGTGAACTCCTATAGTTTCTTTTCTTCATCTGGTCTGATTTTAAATTAATGTTACTCCTGATTCAATGCTAGATCTACAGTGAAAGGTGTGCTCCAGAAATGACTCCTAGTATCCAAAAGTGCTTGATAAATAATACTCAGGTTACACTGAAAATGATCCTTTACTCTCAGAGATTACATTTTTGGGAGGTATTTTCAGCACCTTGTGGTGATGTACCTTGCTCCCTTCAGCATGCTGTGTGGGATTTAGGCCACGGATCCCAACAATACTTTCATGACCTTTCCTACAGGTAACACCCACAGGCTTTCATACATGAACGGAGACTAATAACCACTCCTTCACATGGCTACGCATCTTCTAGTGCAGAGACAACAGTCCCTTCTGAGTGTCTATAACAATCTAAGACAATTCAAAGCATATAAATGTTATGAACTACATTTTTGAAACAGAACTGGGGAAGCATAATTTTAGTCAGCCCAGTTTGATTATCCCAGTTGGCACAACGTGTAAAAAAGTATCACAAATTATTTTGAGAAATTAGCCAATTACAGAGAGCCATTTCCAGAGAGGAAATTTAGGGCATCTCACTAACGGCTTGATTTATACAGCAGTCCATATTTTAGCAACAGATCGCTTGACTGCTTATATAAACTGGTTTCATCTCACTTGCTTTAAATACAGAAAAAAAAATTCTAAGCAGATAAGCAGGTCTATGAATAAGAACCCTATGGATTTGAATTGGTAGGAAAAATTCTTACATGGGTCCTCCATCTAGCAAATGGTGAGCTTTCCTTATTGCCTTACTTTTTTTCTCTGAAGAGCTATTTATTTTCACAGAACTTTCAGAACTGCAATGTCTTTGAGACTAGTAACCTTGGTGTTGAATTTGGCTGCGATTGGTCAACTTCAGAAATTAATGAAAAAAAAGAGATGTGAAAGGCATGTGTACACACGTGTGCACAGCTACGTACACACACACAGAGCATGATCGCATAAGCCTCATTTAATTAGAAAAACATGCTCTTTAAAAAGCTGGTATAAACTGCTGTATCTCTACAGCAGTTGCCAGAGTCATGCCCGTTTTCAGAAACTGAAGAGCCAACCATCAGCTGATACCCTTCTGTGGTACGGTTTAATGAAGAAAATAAATGATACTCCCTAAGGAAAGACATTTTCTCATTCCTTGGAATGTATTAATTTTCTTATATTTCTTACTGAACTTACTGCTTCCTCTTTCCAAAGAAAATCTCCTTTACTACATTATTTCTAAGCCAAAGCATAAATGACAGAAAACCAAGGGTTGATCCTTCTCACATCAATGGCAGCACTGACATTTTTACCCAGTTATTTTAAAGACTGGACTCTATAATGCTGTCCATAACTCTGAGCACAAGCAGAACTCTGCTGTAAAGCCAAAGACAGTGAATTGAGCAAGAAGATCTGAGAATGTTGTTAGAACTTGCTGTTATTTTAATACTTTAAACTGACAGCATTTGAAAACCAACCTGAAAACTAAAATTGAAATTCACCTGCCTTTCTGAGCCTTAGGCTATGAAATAGGTTCAAACAAACAGCCAACTACAAGTAATGTCATGTAGGGCTTTGTAATGTAAAGATCATTGATGAGATCACAGCAAACAGGAGTTTATGTTAGGAAGCCTACACAGGCAGAAAGATCTTCAGAACATGGAGAAGTTGTTAAAAACATTCTCTTTCCGATGCCTGGATGGTGTAGCAATACTCGACATAGCACCGGTGTCAACTGCAAGCAGGCTGGCTTGGCAGGCAAAGCCAAGCAGACCACAAAAGTTCCGCGTTAAATGGTTTATTGCCTATTTTCCCTCTGCAATACTATTCATAGCCAGAGGCATAGAGCAGCAGGTGACTTGGATCTTTAATTCCCAAGTTTTCTCTCAAAGACAACTAGCAGCTGATTACTACATTGATGCTGGTGATGGGACTCTGGCATTTCACCAGCACTGCTCAGCAGAACATGGCTGCTACAAAAGGCTTACCACTGGAAAGGCTCTGCAAGTCCGGCATCCCTCTGAAGGTCATGCAGAAAGCCATGTCTCAGATTCCTAGAGACAAAGTGATGAAGGTCTGTATTAAAATGAACCCATTTTCTTGCTCCCTCTCCCCCTCTATTCTATTTAGGTGGCTGTCCTAGTAGTTCACTTATCTCATGCTTAATCACTTTCCTCAAACTTCTCTGTTGAAGAAAAGGTTTATTCATGACATCCCTTTGTCCTCCTGCTAGCTCTGTCTTTGTGCTTAGTTTTTTTTTCTGACATAAACACTACTCACATATTAGTATAAAACAATCAAATACTCTTCCTGCCTTTTTTTGATAAATAAGCCAAACCTTCTAATCTGTTCTCACAAAACAAGCTCACTCTACTAGCTCAATCATCCTAAAAGCTATTTCTACACCTCTTCATTTTTCTTGAACTCAGGTGACCAGAAACACACTATAACCATCACAGCTGGTCAAATAAGTAGAATGACCCACAACAGGCTTGCAAGGAGCTCAGCTGAACAATGCTCTTGAAAGAGGGGTGAGCTTGTCCATTTTTTCCTCCATTTGCTGATTATGGGTAAACCTGAGAAGGGGGTTTAAATTAAAGACTAAAGAATGTGCTGTAATTCAGGATTAGCGCAGATTATTTGTGTCCCTTGAGAAGTATTCATTAATTGGGCTTTTATATTACACAGATAACCCTTGCCTCTCTCTGCTTCCCATTCATCCATACAAAGCAAGTATGATGCATTGCCATTTATTCTTTGTGTAGCATTATAAAACAAAGCTGATTCATTTTATGACACAGGGCTTGAGATATTTAGATTGCTTCCTTTTCTTAGATTTATGTCATCATGCTGCTTGCTTCTCTGCTTTTAGTACTGTTATTAATGTTCTAAAGGTTTCGTTACATTCTGTTTATATTCACTCATTCAAACTTTAACACATGTCCTGAAGAGAACTGTTTATCAAAACAGTATTTTATTTTTCTAAAAATAATATAACTTCTCTCCTAAAAAAAAAAAAAAAAAAAAAGGCAAACAACAACCAAATTTCATAGAAGCGAAATAAAGGAAAGAGCTTAGTCAAAAGAAGATATTTGCGTATCTTCTTAAATCTACTATAAAAGCTATTTCTGAGGGTCTTCATTTCTGGTTACCTAACAAGATGCCATTAGACATTTTTTTTTTTTTTAGCAGTACTCAGGGCATCACTCAAAACTATTTAAACTGCAGCTCTGAGCACAGCTTTTCTGAAAATCAGGGCCTATATGGGTCAAGTTGGTCATTTCCTCTGAATGAACACTTAAGAAAACATTGGCTTCAAGCGAGTTGATTCAGACTATGAATCCACCCTGGCAGAGATGGGAACAGAACTCAGGTTTTCTGACTGACTGATCAAATGACTCAACTGTGCTATCACCAAGAGAGAGAGTTTAAATAATGACTCTGAAAGGTTATTTTCACTGAACTGCTGAGTACATAAAATGTGCTGAAAGAAAGGGTAAAACTTCTTGAAAGGGTTTAGAAATGGTTATATTTATAATCTGTTGTGGTAGGATTTTCAAGTCCAGTGTTCAGTGAAGCTAGACTGACAAATTTATTATAGTTATAAGGTTGAGAAACCTATTAGAAGAAATATAATAGAAGGTACATTTTTGTGAAGCTTTAATAGGAACTGAAACAATTCAACAAAAGACTAAATTTGGTAAGGGGGGAAAAGTCATTTATTAAATCTTTCTAAAAAGATTGACTGACCTTTCTTTAAAGAGAGTGGGGTTTTTTTTGTGAAAAAATGAAAAGCTCAACCTTTGTAACAACAACCTAGTAAAAGGGTTTATTAGAAACTGGCTTCTTGTGCAAGTTCAGTTATTTTTATTGTCAATAAATGTTGGTGTTATGCAATAAGAGAAGCATTGTTGCCTCTCTAATTTCTCTCAGGGACTGAAGAAACTCATAATAAAAGCATTGAAAATCTGAACTGAAATAAAAAATAGAACGCTCATGCTCAGGTTTGTGTGCCAAAAAACAGAGACAGAAACTATGGGCTGAGAATTCAGCTCATGAGGAAGCTGTGCTAGAACTGTGAAGGTGGTGTTATTTCTTCTACCTCTGCTTACACTAAAAGTCAAGCTATTAATATCAGGCTTCTTGACAGTCACATCAATGCATATATTAAAATCCAAAGTACTTTTTTTTTTCTTCTGTAGATGTATCACCATTACAGAATAAGACAATTTTAATGCAATACCAGATGGCAATAGCATTATTTACTTGCAGTGGGTAAAAGTTATAGACCGACCTGTACACCCAGTTCAAATGGACTAAAATTGAAGGTGGTGTCTATCACCACCCTAGAGCAAGAATGGATATGAAGTTAAATAGTCCAGTCCATTCAAAGTAGTGTAGGGGAAAGCCTCAGGAAGACTGTAAATAACCAGAAGCACCTGCATGTGATTGGATTCACATGAACATTAGCAGGCACTGACTTGCTCCTCAGCAAACCTGCTATGGTTTCAAACAGGAATCTCAAATTAGGCCAAACCTGACTGGCTTTCTGTCCACGTGGGACGAAGATCAGTCTTGAAGAACTCAAATGAACCTCCACTAGGGTGTGATAGACATAAGATGTGGTTGGTTTTGAAGCAGACGATGTTTCCCCCAATGCTGGGGGATTCAGCTGAACAGGGTGCTGGGCCATCTTGTTTAGACTGCTTTTGCCAAGAAGGTGGGATCAGATGATCCTTGAGGCCTCTTCCAATCTGGTATTCTATAATCAGACACTGATCAGGTACATAGGCAACAATCTGAGGAAGCCAGTTTCTCAAAGCTCCCTATGCAGCCCATAGAGAAAGATACCTCTGGTCCTTCAGAACAACTCCAAATGCTCAGCCTCATACCTTACATCAATACCAAGGAGAGCTTATCCCTCTGCGCTGACTAGGGAGGGAGGCCTGGAAAAACTGGCCTTTTTGTTTATAAATCATCTGACGTGACTCTTACTTAAGAGCCAAAAGGTGAGTTTCTGTCCCTCTTGTTCACAGGCATCCTCTTGGTGCTCTCAGGAGTACGTTCTTGGTGCGCAAGCAAAGGAGGATGTTGTCTGCATGGGTAAGTGAAGTGCTGCTTGTGAGATCAAAGCTAAGCATCCCCATTCAACATACTTCAAACAGGAATTGAGAATGGTGGCTCTCCAAGTGCTTGTTTTTATTGCGTTTCCTGTGTTCAGTTCAGGGAAAACAGACAACAGGAGTTGTTTGAAATAAAGCTGCAATTTACTATCCTAACATGCTGAGGAGCAATTAGATTCAAGCTAATTACTGTAAATAGTTTTTATAATTACTTGTGAAACATTCTACTACCTGTACTTCTGTTCAAGTCAGTCGAGGCTTATAGATTTTTTTAAAAAAAAAAAAAAGTCAAAAAAAAAGAGAAGTCTTAATGTCATTGCTCAAGGGCCAAACTACTTTCTTGGAATCTTCAAAAATAAGTTGCTATGCCACAGAAACTACTGATGGAATGATGGAAAGCACATGTTAGGGTTTGTATACCCTTGACATTACCGAGTGGGTGTATCAGTAAACTGTCTGAAAAATTGTCTAGGTTAGAATATATTTCATAGCTCTATCTACTACTACCTGGAAAGACAGAACCTAAAAAAGATCTTTCTCAAAAGAAAAAAACATACAGAACAAAATCAAAAACCCACACACCACTACACAAAAAAATAATCAGCCCTCAGGCTCATTACTGATTTCTTAGCTTTACCCTGTTTATCAGGTTTATATCTCTACTTGAAGCATGAAGAAAATATTCTCTTCTGTGTGTCCTTCTACCACAATCATTATTTTTCATTTGATATTGGATAGAGTTTGGCCTGGCCTGATCCACAATTTCATACTGCACTTTCACGGGCACAGAAACCTGTTGGAGCTCCACAACCTCTGTGCACTCACACTCACAACTGCCAGTTCTTCCTCTTCCCACAGGTCTTCCAACTCTTGTTCTGAACTTGACCCAATTGTCTCTAGTCTGGCCAACTATTTTTACACCAGCTGATAGGTGCTCAACCCATCCTGGTTTGTTGTTTGGGTTCTGGTTCTCCTGAAACAGGTCTCCTGATGTCTGAGGGCAATTCCAACAGGCACGCACAGATTGTTCACATTAATTTTTCCGAGCACACGCTCAGGTATTGGCAATTTTCTTTCAACGAAGTGTGACTTCCACAGGTCTTTCCAATGCCAAATACACGTTTTTGTCTGGCAAATAATGAAATGCAAATACAAGAGCATGTCGTTGGGTTGTCCTACCAATCATGAGCTTCATCTTGTCTCTAATCTTGCTGCCACAGAGCAGACAACTATCTGTAACCCTGAACAGAGAATGGTGTGGGACCTGCCAACAGCAAGCTTGAGAGCAGCTCCCTGAATATTGGAATGTGGGGGGAAAGAGGAACTAGAAGGCCATTTTTGCTCTGTCTAGGTTTGCTGTGTTATTAACTTGCTGCTGCACTGGGAGGACATCTCCTTACACCTCTTTGCCTTTTAGCTGCTTGGAACTTCAAGCAGCTTCGCACACAGCTTCTGCAGTGGACTGAAAAGCTGCTGACCACTGCTGCAGTTGACAGGAAAAATTGCCAGAGCCCAGGGTGATGGACGCAGGCTGCTCTGATGGGATTTCATGGCTCTCAGACTGTCCTGTAGGCCAAGTGTATTTCACCAATGGTATGACTTACGAAATGTTTATGAATAAATGGACTTTGGACCTCCAAGTGGATATTAAGCTACTGTAGCAATAGAGATGTACCTCCAAAAGTTAAGTAAAGAAGGAAGATGAAAGCAAAACAATTAGAAAGACATTTAAAATGCATGCTTTTAAAAAATAAAAAAGTTGTGAAGTGATTTCTTATTGTTTTTCCTTTGAAATACTTCTAGCTTAAAATCCCAATACATAAAAACATTCTTTTTTTTTTTTTAAAATGACATATGGCAAAAATTGGTACCAGTAAATAAAAGCACATAAAGTTAAATCATGCCATTTTAAATGTTAGTAAAAATGACAAAATAAAATACTAGCTATATAAACTACGCACAGGTGTGTAGCATATTACAAGCAAAAAACATATCTTGCAATTATAAGCCTACAGTATTTATTTCACTTGTCTGTAATTACATTTTATACATGTTTGTTTAGTAATATCAATCCAAGACATCATTTTGAGGATATAATTAACTGCATGTTAGAACAGAATGTGTTTGACTGTTTTTATGTGTTGCAAGACATAAACCGTCTTTGTTAGCTGTGTTTAAGTGCCACCTAGTGTTAAAATTCACCAATTCCACTCAGAAAATCCTCTGGAATTTTCCGAGAAAAACAAAGTGCAGGGTTAAGCAAAACCTCGGGTCGCAATGCCCGTACTTCAGTGCTAACAGTAAGCCCTTAATCCATATTTAGGCACCGGTGGAGTACACAGTCTCATGTGTAACAGTTCTACTGCAGATTGTGATCAAGCATCAGAGAGAGAGGCCAACGGTGTTCCAGCGTACGCTCGGGCGTATTAGCACAACCGGGCAGTCAATACAGATCTCAGGGGCTCGCTTGCAGGTTTCTATTCTTTCACATTTTTATACCAGTGATCCAACTGTAAATTCACATAGAGATAAAAGTACCTAATGAAGACACAGTATTTGGCAGAAAGAAAAGCTTTTTATATTTTTATTTTTTTTTTGTAAGATGCACAGTACATCTGGAAACTCAAGTGTAACTACACACAAGATGACATGACACACACGTAACAGTAGAGTACGGTTCAATTGGGTGCCGGTGCATTAAGCACACAAGAGAGATCTGCCTCTCCCCGCGTGGCTCTCCCCTGCAAAGGCCCGTTTCTGCCCTGACCCTCACACGCTTCACTGTGGGTGCTTCGCAAATACAAGGAGCCACCTGTTCCAAACAGCCTGATGTTGAGGATTTCTGGCTGCTACAAGCAGCCTTCTTTAAAAAAAAAAATAATTAAAATACGAGTTTAAAGCTTATATTCTTGACAAGTTCAGAACTGAGCTAGGTTAAGCTGTTCTCTAATGAAAAAGAACATTAATACTGAAAAACAAAATGCAGAGTTTATAGCTCATTAACTATGAACTTACAGAGTGTTCCATCCACTGTCACATAAACGTCATTAAGAAATTACGGCTTCCATCCTGTCTCGTTTCTGCATCACTGAGCAATTGATAGTATCTGTAGCTTAACTACTCTTTGCATTCTCTCCACAAATGGCATGTATAATGGTTGATGTAAACCAAATTTCAATTTGTCTCTGTTCTTTCTGAAAGTCATTCAATGCTACGAGCAAGAAAGATCACCACCATTACAGAGAACTGGTGTAGCTCGAAGTGGAATATGCAAACACTTGGGCTTTCCGATAAATTTAGTGAGACTGTAACCATTAACTTTTCACACCACTAGTAATGAGGACAGACATATATCTCCATATGATTTATTGGAAAGTCTTGTCTTTAAATCACAATGGTAAAAAAAAAAAATTAAGTACTATCTATCCTGACTTCTGCAATCCGCAGCGTTCAATTGACACATTAAAGAATTTGTATTTAATTGTTATAAAGTGAATTACAAGTTTGTTGCACAAATATAAAATCAGACAATGGGAAAAAAATAGAAAATATGAAAAGCTGAAGAATTATGAGAAACTTCTGATGGGCATTAAGAAAGGCTCGTGATGCAGCATCTTCAAACACCAGGATCAGTGACCGTTCAGAAGGAAAACAGGGAAGACAAGCTCTTTCAAAGCAGCTTTTAGAAATCACCTGCAGCTACAAATGTGCACAAAGCTATTAGGCAACAATGAAGAAAACGAAGGAAAATTAACTTTAGTGTTTGGTTTATGTTTTGTGCAAAGGATGAACCATTCACAAGGAAGCGGATTCATGGCGTTTCTTTAAAAAGCACGTTTTGCTGAAAGACTGACAATAAAGGACTAACATCTGCTCCGTAAATTTTCAGCTTTCAGGCCTGGAAGAAATACTGCACTCAATCTACAGAAGGCAAGACTGCGCCAGGGAGGTTCAGAAGGGCCTGTGGCGGCTACCGGCATTCGGAGTGCCGCCGCCGGTGCCCCGTGCAGGGACAGCTGGCTTTGAATCTAAGGCTGCCTCAGCAGGGACCCTGACGGCCAGGCGACCAGTGGTCCCTGGAAGGAGGGAGCAGAGGCCACGCCAACCCTCAGCCACAGCTCCCGTCACTCGGAGCCAGCTCCCTCTTCCTCCGCGTTATTTGGACTGCAAAGCCCACAGAGTTTGTCCAAACTATTGCTCAATCTCGCATGCGTGTGCGCAGAGGCGGGGGGTGGTTCAACCGATGGATTTCACCGGGGACGATACCCAAAACGCTGTCGCGCCCGGCTCCCGGCGCCCTCTCGGCGGCCGCCGCAGCCGCCAGGGCCAACGGTCACAGCACGAAACCG